>CAWUFQ010000007.1:435000-770000 GCA_963921405.1 Cepaea hortensis | reverse complement strand
ACGTTACCTTCGAGAGTATACGAGATTACGGAGAAAAGTCGCTAACCTCTAAGCCACGAACGCGGCGGAAGCTTACTACCAAAACAACAGTCCTTGTCTATAAAATATGTGTTCTTAGTACTCTTCTTTATGACAGTGAACCCTGGACAATTTACTCACACCAAGAGAGACGATTAAACAGCTTTCATATGCGGTGTCTGCGAAGAATACTTGATATTAGGTGGCAAGACAAATTCACAAATACTGAAGTATTGGAAAGATCAGCAGCAGATGGATAGATGGGTCGAGCACTATGTAGAGATTTACTCAAGTGAGACCAAGCTAGCGGATGATGCCCTCAACGCCATAGAGGCCCTGCCAACTCTTGACCACCTGGACACACTTCCCACTATAACAGAAGTTAAGTGTGCTATAAATGAGCTTGCATCTGGCAAGGCTCCAGGTAAGGATGGGATTCCAATAGAGGTGATCAGGAGTGGGCAAGACACCCTCGCTCTACAGATCCACCAGCTAATAGAGCTATGCTGGAGAGAAGGACAAGTCCCACAGGATTTCAAAGATTCAAACATCATAACGCTGTACAAGAACAAGGGAGATCGGAGCGACTGCAACAACTATAGGGGTATCTCACTTCTGTGTATTGTTGGGAAAGTATTTGCCAGAATTGTCCTGCGCAGACTTCAAGTCCTGGGAGATCAAGTCTACCCCGAATCACAGTGCGGCTTCCGTCAGAACCGGTCTACCATTGATATGCTATTCTTATTGCGACAGATGCAAGGGAAATGCCGGGAACAAAATCAGCCACTGTTTATTGCCTTCATCGACCTCACAAAGGCATTCGATTTGGTCAGTCGTGAGGGTCTGTTCAAAGCACTAAAGAAGATTGGCTGTCCACCAACTCTTCTGTCCATTGTGGAATCGTTCCACACAGGCATGAAGGGTATAATTAAGTTTGATGGCTCAACTTCAGAAGAGTTTGAAATTAAGAGTGGAGTTAAGCAAGGTTGTGTACTAGCCCCCACCCTCTTTGGGATATACTTTTCACTTCTACTGAAATATGCCTTTCGTGATCAGGATGACGGTATATTTCATTCACTCAAGCTCAGATGGTTGCCTCTATAATGCTCAGAGATTGAAGGCCAAGACCAAAATTAGCAGGGTACTAATCAGAGAGTTGCTGTTTGCGGATGATGCTGCGATTACGACCCACTCTGAGGAAGAATTACAACATCTACTATCTGCATTCTCCAATGCTTGTTCTGAATTTGGTTTAACAATTAACAAAAAGAAGACACAGATTATGTCACAAGGTGCACATGGTGTACCATCAATCTTTATTGACGACGCCGAACTGGAGATAGTAGACCATTTTACATATCTTGGATCAGAGGTAAATAGCAAATTATCCCTCGATCAGGAAATCAACATCAGGATTGGCAAGGCAGCAACAACAATGAACATGTTAGCAAAAAGAGTCTGGAAGAACAGGAAGCTTACTGCCAAAACAAAAGTCCTCGCCTACCAAGCCTGTGTCCTTAGTACTCTTCTTTATGGCAGTGAAACCTGGACAACTTACTCACGCCAAGAGAAACGTTTACACAGCTTTCATATGCGGTGTCTGCGAAGAATATATAACGGTGTGAAGTATAGAGGACTAACAAGTCTTGGGCGAATACAAAATATCTTTATTTCACATAGATGACAGCTTGATCAACCTTCTTACAACATGTCGACTTCTCTCCTTCAGCCCCAGATGTCAAACTGATTCCTAACAACAAACTACGTCACGACTTGAGAATTTCTTCCCATTCCATCCCGATGCTCAAGCGTGCTGTAGCCATTTCCCACCTAATACCCACATTCTGCTACAAATACTTGGTATTAAGTGGCAAGACAAAATCACAAATACTGAAGTATTGGAAAGATCAGGTTGTGTGACGGTGTATTCCATGCTCGGTCTTCGTAGACTTAGATGGATAGGACACGTTAGGAGGATGGATGATGGTAGAATACCAAAGGACATCTTTTTTGGTGAATTACAGACGGGTAGGAGATCTCAGGGTCGGCCTCTACTACGATACAAAGATGTGTCTAAGCGGGACATGATTGATACAGGCATTGATAATGCACAATGGGAGCACGTCGCCGCTGAACGTTTTGCATGGAGGGCAACTATCAGAAATGGAATAAAGACAAAGGAGAAAATGATTGCAGATAAAGCACACACAGAGCGTGAGAGACGTAAGATGGTGCAAAATGGTGGAAGTGACCATGTTTTTACATGCACCTACTGTGGGCAAACATTTGCAGCAAGAATTGGCCTTACCAGCCACACTCGTCACCGCCATGGATCGTAGTTATTGCCATATGACAGTTATTTAAACCTTTTTGAAGCACAATGTACCAAACTATCGTCTGTCAAGACGGAAAGGTGTCAATGTATATGTATGTATGAAAAGATCAGTATGTGTGACGGCTTATTCCATGTTCAGTCTTCGTAGACTTAGATGGATAGGACACGTTAGGAGGATGGATGATGGTAGAATACCAAAGGACATCTTTTTTGGTGAATTACAGATGGGTAAGACATCTTGGGGTCGGCCTCTACTACGACACAACGATGTGTGTAAGCCATTGTGAAAGAAAGTAGAGAGTGACAGAAAATAAATGAAGACCTTCTAGAAGGCGGCAAAAAGAGAGCTACACATACAGTGAAGAGATTGTATTACAGCACCACAGAGGGGATCATACGTAATGCAAACATAATTATGTTGACTCTGACTGAGATTTGTTACATAAAGAGAAACAGAGACTAAGAGTAAAATGTGACACAAAAAGCGTGGAGAGTTATAAAGAGGGCTACACAGACAGACATGGTATTACCGAGAGTCTACAAGAGGATTACAACAAAGAACTAGGGGATGTGGGGAGGGGGGAATTAACTTCACTACACTGGTTGTTATTACATACGGCTCGGTTTCTTTACGCAGAACGGTCTGCCAAAACCATCACACACATCACGAACTCTCTTGTCCCAACTACGACTCCCTGGAGTCTCTTAGAACAGCCCCTGTGTGAGCCGAAAGACGGATTCCTGAAAAGGACACACGACCTTCG
The DNA here is from genome assembly GCA_963921405.1 of Cepaea hortensis. Lineage (NCBI taxonomy): Eukaryota > Metazoa > Mollusca > Gastropoda > Stylommatophora > Helicidae > Cepaea > Cepaea hortensis. The sequence continues at coordinate 766,883 of CAWUFQ010000007.1, read as the reverse complement.
GAGGCCCGGCTGAATGACGTCACTACCGAGAGGATGACAGATAATTAAGGATATAAATATACTGACAGAGAGTGATATATATATATATATATATATATATATATATATATATATATATATATATATATATATATATATATATATATATATATATATATATGAACAGAATTGTTGATATAGCATGACATACAACTACACACACACACATACACACGCACACGCATACAAACAGAGAGCAAGAGAGAGAGAGAGAGAGAGAGAGAGAGAGAGAGAGAGAGAGAGAGAGAGAAGATTTTCTGTAATTACATGCATGCAAATCTTACTTCTTGCGTTACCTGTTCAGTGATGTCCATCTTATATCACATTTCAAGTACAGCTACTTGATTCCAGTAAACAATATAAAATGACACAAAGTAGTGCAGCTTTACATAACAGATTTACTACACATACAGGACGTTGCGGTGATTAGCCTTCATCAGTAAATAAACACATTCGCAAACACACCATATAGTCAAGGATATCTCCTGTGACTACATCAAAAGGTGACGACAGGACGAGAAGAACAAAAGGATGAAAGAATGAAAGCAATGAAGAGAAAATGAGAATTGGAAAAAATGTTCACAGTTCCGATCTGTGAGTAGTTCAGAATATCTCCTATGTATTCATTTAATACCCAACCGACGAAGTGAGATTCCAGATTCCTTGATTACAGTATACCTTATTATTCCGATATAGTTCAAAACAATTTCATGACTTCATCATGATACACTTTATCATATGCATTGATGTTTTGTATAAACCGAAAAGATTATTCCTTTAGCGTCTGGATTGATCTCTTTATTTATGATCGTAAAATACCGTCAACTACGGACATATGTATTTGAAAAATAGAAACACATATACGTGGGTATATGTAATCAGGGGATACAACCAAAATCGATATGCTATTTGTATGGGTGATAAAGTTACTTTGGTCAGATCATAATGTTTTGTGGAGTCTATGACTAAGTAAAACATTGTGTATCTCAATATGAATACTTTATTTTGCAAGGGATAGCCATTTCACGATGATATCATAATAAATAGGATGTATACAGTGCATTTTTTTTTTACAACAAAGTGATATAACATGAAAGATAATATATCAAAATAACATTCGCTTGCTTAGCTGACAATATAACAAATTATCTCATTCCTTCCAATTACGCATTTCCGTATTGTAGCTTTAGTATATTTTTTGGCTATTTCATACATATGGACCTTGTAATAATACATGATATTATTCGTGACGTTTCTAACGATAGTATAGTTTGAGCACTTTAAGTGGCTCCAAAATCGCCCCAAATTTATTAAATCATGTTTGCCGTTATGTGCCACAGATAATGAGAAATACATTGTTTATATTTCACTCCATTTTGTTTTAAATATAAATAACTGGTGATAGTATGTGTGTTGACAGGTGGTATTATTTTAAATTATATTGTGAGCTCATGCCTTCCATTCGTGATCTAACAGTGTCTCTAAGAATAAATTGGTGTTATACAATGATGAAATCATCGTGGGCGGATAGAATGAGTAAAGAAGTTAACTCACTGTGGCATATGTTAGCTTTCCTAATTTAAACATAAACTTTATAACATTGCAAATAAACAAAAACATCTATCCACTCACGGTTCTGTTCACTCTACACGCATGAATGTATATGATTGCATCACCCGGCGGTGAGTTGTCTTCTGTCAACCGTTACACTGTCACTAATAATATCACATCCACTGTCCATTACTGTCGACATCCTATTCCCAATAAAACTGTAACTCAGTGTAATGCTTCATTCAAAATATCATTAATCAATGTTCTCCACGAGGTATTCAATATATTCCACACACCTAGCGGTTTGTGTCCTCAGCCTGTGCCATTCAAGACCTGCTTCGCTTCAATTGTTGTTTGGTATCATTTAAGAATGGTGACATAGGGGAACATCATCAGCAGAGTTGATCCAGAACACCACGGACAGATATATGTGGAGAGACAGGAAAGGTTACGCCAGTTGGCAGGAAACATGATGATGCTGATGAAGGTCACACATCCCTTCGTGCACTCAGACCTACATCATGTGATGGTTCTGTTTATTCACATACCTACAGCAGCTTCCTGACACAGGACTTGCTTTTATTTTTTGTTGTTATTGTTGCTTTACACAAATTAGTCCCATGAAACCCATAAAGAAGAGCCTGTCAGTTATACAGGGTAGTTGCAATCCAGATGACGATCTAGTTGCAGACCTACACCATAAGCAATGCAACAAAACATCATAGTCTGTTCAGTTTAGTTTAGTCGACGGATCAACATCACGGCAGACAGGTATATCTCATAAGTGCTCCGTTCTATGCCTAATTCACGCCTGAGTCCAATTTTTTTTTAAATATTTCGTTGTCCTATCTATCCGTGTTGTCCTTTTCTGAGAATCGTAACGTCGGCTGTCCTGTGTGTCGTATTGTATGCATTTGTGTGTAATTTATTTTATTATTCAGTTTATATATTTATTGAGTGCTTCTGATTTGGATTTTCACCTGTATTTCGGGATACGATGGATCTTGTAAGGTATGTGCAACGTGTTGATGTTTAGTACGTTTCTTCTCGCAGGAGCTAAATATACCTAATTGTTTCCAATTCAAATTGTTATATCCTGCTGCAGCCGCCGCATTTTCTTTCTACTCCATGGATTAATACAGCACCGATACGGACTTGTGTCACAAATCAATTCAACATCTTAAATACTGATGTATAATTAAACTGTCTCCATAAAATGTGATTTATGTTGTTGGTTTTTATCTGGATAATTTGGACTGTTTACAATCATGCCTTCGCTTCAATGCATGCCGCTCTCTGTCACTATATTTCTGTCTTTAATTACATAGAATTTTCTCTCTTTGGCTCTCTGGCGCACAGACTCTGAACGTAAATTTCACTGTAACTCTCTCTCTCCCTTTCACTCTCTCTGTCTGTCTCTGTCTGTCTGTCTGTCTGTCTCTGTCTGTCTGTCTGTCTGTCTGTCTGTCTGTCTGTCTGTCTGTCTCTCTCTCTCTCTCTCTCTCTCTCTCTCTCTCTCTCTCTCTCTCTCTCTCTCTCTCTCTCTCTCTCTCTCAACAAAACAATAAGAAAATATCTTCTCTTCTCACCAACACACACCCATAGACACTCACAAACAATGCGCGCACACATACACACACATTAACAGATCCATTCTTCCACTGTCTCTCTATCGTTTGCTCACTCTCTCTCTCTCTCTCTCTCTCTCTCTCTCTCTCTCTCTCTCTCTCTCTCTCTCTCTCTCTCACTCGCAATCACTATTTCACCCATTAAGTCACACTCTCCATCTTTACTCAATATCACACTCTCTTTTACTCTCACTCACACACAGACAGACACACACCCTCTCGCTATCAAATACACACTCCCTCGCATACACACGAAACACGAAAGCATATACACATACATATACGAGCATAAACACAATATACACACGCAAATACACACATATCCCCTCGCACAAATACACACATATACACACATACACACATACTTACACACACACACACATACACACTCGCTCGCATACACTGCATGCATGCACACATACACACAAACATGCACATACGTACACGAACACACACACGCACACACACACATATATATATATATATATATATATATATATATATATATATATATATATATATATATACGCACAGACACACATATACACACGCACATACATATAAACACACGCACACATGCACGCACACATACATACACATATAAACATACTTACACATACAAGGACACATACAAACACACATTTACACACACTTACATATTCACACATACACGCACATTCAGACGTGCACACACATACACCAATATACACTCATAAACACACGCATACACACATATGGACACACGTACACACCAACCCATCCACCCACACACTTACTCACACATACACGCTGCCTCACATAATCTCACCCTCTCACTCACTCATTTAATCTCTAAACCTCACTAACTCACTCTCTGACTCGCACAGACTAGTACACAGACACACACACTCACCCACTCTCTCTCTCTCACTCATTAACTTCTCATGAACTCTCTCACTCACCCACTGTCTCTCTCTTGCACACTCACTCGCTCTCACACTCACTCACACACGCTCATACACACATACTCACAAATTCTCCCCCTCACTCACTAACTCACTCTCCCTTACTCACTCACTCACCCGGGGGATCTCTAACTCACACTCACTCACTCATTCACTTTCTCACTCTCTCACACAGACAGGTATACACACAACATAACCTCTCTCTCACACTAACTCATTCTCTCACTCAATCTCTCACAATACGTGTACACAGACATTCACTTACTCTTTCATCCTTGCAGGCACACGCGCATACACACTCTCTCACTTTCTCTGTCTCATACTCACTCTTTCACTCACACTCTTTCTCATTCACTCTCTCACCCACTCTCTCACTCACATAGTGTAAAATGATAGTGAAAAAATTATACCAGTAGGTGACTTATGGAGACATATAGTCGGTATGAAGTAAGTATTGAAAGTGTTTTCGGTTGAATGTGTAGGGACTCATTGGCGTTTTCAGATCTGGTGGAAGGCTATTCCACAAGTGAGCACCAGAATACGCGAGACATGTTTTGTATAAGTCCAATCTAAGCTTAGGAACCTATAATAAATTTAAGCGTTTGCTATTCGTTGCATTAGATTGAATTAACGGTAGAAGATACTCTGGGGTATTTTCAGATATAATTTTATTCACTAATTTGGCTTTGTTAAAAAGGAATCGCTTTCGAAGTGGTAGAAGTCTTAGATGACTATATAACGTATTTCTTTCAACGTGCTTTATGCCAGAAACTAGACGTATAGCGCGGTTTTGAAGCGAACGCAGTCGTTTCATATTAGATTTAGGGCATCCATCCCAGACTGTGGAACATTAGTCGAGAGGTGATTGGATATAGCATACATAGAATATTTTTCGTGTGCTTTCATCCAAGAGGTGCTGAAGTTTAGTAAGTTGGTAAACTTTTTTGGCTATTCTCTTGGTGAGGACGTGAACATGAGAGCTCCAGTTTAGATGTCTGTCAATTAAAAGACCTAATGTTTTGTGTTCATTTACATTAACTATAGGTAACGTGTCCACGTGGAGATCGAGCGATAAAATCTTTTAACCTCATCTCCAAAGCCTGGATTAGTTCACGACAATCATTGTTGCTCTGTGGTTCGGCCGAAGAAAGAGTGCTTGAATGTGATGTGCTGGTTTGATTAGATTGAGCTGGTGAATTCTGTTGTATGTCCAGCTGGAATCCAGTGTCTGATTGTTCACTAGACAACACGATTGAGGTTGGCGATGAAGATGATCGATTCATTTGCTGAGCTAGCGTGCTCGTCAACATTTGTCCCTTCTTGTTTTTGTTTACATTGTGCCTCTTGGACACAGTTGATGACCGCAAGTTGGAGGACATTTTGGCAATATAGGCAGCTCGATAAGGCAAGGAACAAAATAATATTTCAGGCTTTTCTGTAAGTCGTGCGTGACGCTTGACTTGCTAGCCATGCATGGTTAATTCTCACGTTGTCGTAAATCGATAATTGGTAAAATTCAAAAATGGGTGATCTTACCGTCACGAATCACAAAGAACTCCTCATTTAACTAAATACACATTCACATAAACGTGACATTTTGAGTTGTATGAAAATCCAGCTTTAAACGAACAAAATGATGGAGTAAATATACGCCCAGGCCCTTCTGTAGAAGGTGCGTGGTGTTTATCACTTGTTAGTCACGCATGGCTAACTTCTCACGTTGTCGTGAATCGATAATTGGTAACATTCATAAAATAAAGACGCTCTCATTTAATTAAATAAACAGTCACATAGACTTGAACTGTTGAGTAGTATGTAAATCCAGTTTAGAACGAACACAATGATATACACAGCATCGCGATTGAATTGAGTAAACTTGTTAACATATTCAAAAATCGGGAGAATATTTGAAAACACGTCCTCTCGAAGCCGGAGACAGACAGACAGACAGACAGACAGACAGACAGACAGACAGACAGACAGACAGATAGATAGATAGATAGATAGATAGATAGATAGATAGATAGACAGACAGACAGACAGACAGACAGACAGACATACATATAGATATATAGATAGATAGATAGATAGATAGATAGACAGACAGACAGACAGACAGACAGACAGACAGACAGACAGACAAACAGACAGACAGACAGACAGATAGATAGATAGACAGACAGACAGACAGACAGACAGACAGACAGACAGACATATAGATAGATAGATAGATAGATAGATAGATAGATAGATAGATAGATAGATAGATAAATAGATAGATAATAGAGAGAAGAAGAGAGAGATAGAGAGATAGAGAGAGATAGAGAGATGGAGAGAGAGAGAGAGGGAGAGAGAGAGAGAGAGAGAGAGAGAGTGAGAGAGAGAGGAATAGACGGGAAGAGATGTTTAGAGTTCGTGTTATAAAATATATTCTAATCTCGCTTCTTGCTTTATCTGTTCTATTATCGTCTTCTTCTTCTTCTTCTTCTTCTTCTTCTTCTTCTTCTTCTTCTTCTTCTTCTTCTTCTTCTTCTTCTTCTTCTTCTTCTTCTTCTTCTTCTTCTTCTTCTTCTTCTTCTTCTTCTTCTTCTTCTTCTTCTTCTTTTTTTTTAGCATTATGCGAGCCATTGACGTTCTTTGCTGCAGATACAAGCAGTGTCCATTCATCTCCCTTGTTAACCTTCTCTTGCCAGTCGCTTATTCCAAGTGCTTGTAGGTCTGTATGTATATTATCTCTCCACCGTCTTCTTGGTCTACCTCGGGGTCTACGGTCATTTATTTCCTGAGTGTAAGCGAGTTTTGTTTCACCATCATCTTCCATTCTTTCTATATGCCCCAGCCATTGCAGTATATAAGCCTTCATGATACTAGTGATTAGCGGGGACTTAAACAGATCATAAATTTCTTTGTTGCTTTTTATTTTCCACTCTCCACTTTGTTTATCCCTAATAGGCCCAAAGATGTGTCTTAAGACTTTGTTCTCAAAGGTTTGTAACAAGGCTTCGTCTCCTTTAGTTGTACTTTAGGTTTCAGAGCCATACAGCACAACTGGTCTGATCAGTGCTTTGTATATTGTGATCTTGGTGTTACGAGATAGCGCATTTGATTTTAGTAGATGTTGTAGTACATAGTATATCTTATTTCCAGAGTTGATTCCGTGGGAACATAAAATGTTCTATTATGTCCATCTTATTTCACATTTTAATTGCACCTTCGTGGTTCCAGTAAATATATATGGTATATTATTCCGAGATAGTTCCAGTCAGTTTCACTGACTTCACCATAGCTTTGATGTACACTACAATGCTTAAATAAAATTCATGTATTACCTTTATTGATCTCTCTATTTATGTTCGTAATATATTTTGTTTTCCGCGTTTCCATCCTGTTTCAGGATATTGCGGTCAACACCAGCATCACTCAGCTGTATGTTGATTCCTAGGCTAGATTACGCTCATCAGCACGCCACGACTTTCTGAGCGACCGGCTCCATACTCTCATAAGTCACTAGCGTGACACTTCTAATTCTCGTCTGCTCACGTTGACTACGAGAGTATTCGGGATTAACGGAGAAAGCTGCTAACGCCTCGGCCAGGCAGCCGGCTGTTCGTAATATATATATATATATATTTAAAAAAAAAATAGCAACACATACGTGGGGAGACATGCAATCAAGAAATACAACCACAATCGGTATGTTTGCTTTAAGAGCGAGAAGTTTCCTTTGATTGAGTTACACAGATTTTGAATTATGTGGCTAAACGCAATATCGTGTTTCCCAATGTGAATACTTATTTGCAAGTGGTGGAAATGTTGTAACGATATCATTGTCACACCATTCCTTGGGGTGAGGGGAAACTGGTGTCACACCTTACTAACGGGAAGTGATCTGCCTGGGACTAGGGAACCTCAGTCTACGTTACCCCACCGGTCTCTGTATACCTATCTCACTGCAGTCAACCAAGGGATATTACCCTACCCACACACCGTCCTGGCTGCATGACTCAACACTCAACTCTGGCATCTATATGGAAACAAAAATGTGTATTGTACAAATGAGGATGATGGTGGTGGGGATGATGATGATGAGATAGACCTATTAACCGATAGAACAGTCCAGACAGCAAGCCTGGGCGTAGCTTAAGGGTGGAGCAGTCATCACTGGAAAGGCTTCGAGTAGACGCCACAGGTCATCCTGTTACTAGATCTCACCAGGGTTGGATAGTCTTCCATCCAGCTCTCGTCTTCGCCCAGATGAAAGGATAATAGTTGGTCGACCTGGACTAGTTCTGGAAAACCTACTCCGTGATGCTCCAAATGAGTGTTCCACACAGATGACAAAATGTTCAAGATCTTGCAGGACCCAATATGAACACGGAGTTGCCCTCTCTGATAAAGTCCAAAAGAGTGTCATAAATATGAGAGCAACTTCTCCGATGATGATGGGGAATGTTGATGCTGGAGATACAGTCTCTAGACTCCAGCGGATTCATAGGCCAAACTGGCCTGGCACTCAAAGTCAATACAATCTGATTCTAGCTGGTAGTGGATCTGTCGATAGTTCTGATACAAGGCACAATCACTCCCTAAAGGTACTTGCCGTGAGTGTAGTCGGTCTGCAGATATCATAGACATAGTAAACATACTTGGAATTGACGACGGCCAAGGGTTAGTCGGACTCAACCTCCAGTGAAGTAAACTCGGGTGACACATACATGGTAGGATTCATAGTAGGGTTCTAGGTCCGCTAATCACACTTGCCTGGTCCCAATCACTGGACCCGTCACCATCTGATAAGACTTCACTCACGAAGGTAGACCTGCGGAAGACAACACTCAGTGAAAGTATCTAGAACCAAGCTTACCCTGAGCGAGTTCACTCTCACCACCTTCCTCAGCTACATGGACTCTTCACAGGAGAGTCACAGTCCCATTATATGCTGCTCACAGGTGCCAGTGAAGAACGGGGTCCAGGACCTGACAGGCTGCTAAGTCCCGCTTTATCTTCCCCGGACTGGAGTATAGCTTGTGCCAAGGTGGCTGGTCACTCGTCACTGAGGTGTCGGCCTACTCTGCAAAACTTCTACATGACATATAGGGTTAGTGAATCATTAGTAATGGTAGGCAGAATGGCCCTGAAGTAGGGCCGGTGATGAGCATCTGGACCCCTTCCTGGGTCACGCCAATCTCCCTGGTTCGTGTCCCTATTACCAGCCAGCGCAGATATAGTACCGTGCCTCAGGTACAAAATCTAAATCCAATAGTATATACATGGTCTTAATAATTCTCCATGTAGCAGAGATCCACACCCCGTTCTCTCCCTCCCTCCTTAAGGGCCGGAGCATTTAGAACGGTGTCACTGCCCTTATAGGACAGCCCTGTCCTGTCGGTCAATTCTCACACATTGTCCACCTCTCCGGAATCAACTATATTAAGCTGGCAGTCCATTGAGGGACACTATCTATAGACAGATGAGGAAAGCCAAGCAAAGAAGCCAGTGGTCGCCCACCAAGTGACAAAGACTTTCGACTCAAGTCACGACCTTGAAACGAGCTCCGAGAGTTCTATATATCTTCGCACTACAATCGCCTCGCCGAGCTGCGTCGATTGAGCCCGCACATGCCATAGTATAGGCGACGTCCTACACAACTTCCGCTTTCCTCCTCGTGACGTCATTCCGCATCGACGACGTTCGATTTCAGGAAGCTGGCTCATGTGTGACCTCAAATTACAGCTCTCGTTGTCCTGAACCAACTTAACCCAACCTACAGTAGCTGTGAATAACCCCAGCGCCGCTAACACAATAAATATCCCTGTATTACACTGCTAGCAAATAAACGCTTCAACAGGTTTTGCCTTCAGGCAACGCCAATAGTCTGTTCACACATGCCCCACTTTCCCGCGCCACGGTTAGTACACACCGCCTATCACTATCGGGTCACTGAGTACCAAAGTTAAATAAACTAACGGGTACACATACCTTCAGATTGCTGAACACAGTTTCATACTGGAGTAGATGTAACTCGGCAGGACTAAACGTCGGATTTCTTTAACCATCTTGAGACATCTGTCGCCCCAGCTCTCTCTAATGAAAACACACTGTGCACAAAAGCATCTGTCCACGCGCCCTGACAGCCAGAAACTGTTCTTTGTCCACCCGGCCTAATCCTCGGTGCATGCGCCAAAACCATGCGCTGTCAGCCGGTGAATCAAATTCACCTGGTCTGGGTTTTTAGAATCATCTAGAACGCCAGCCAAAGGGCGATAATTTTCCAGAGAACCGGGTCGGGCAATAGTAGGGTTGTCTGCCTTATACCACAAGGTCGAATCTATGGCTTCTATCTCGTGACATAGGCCCTCTCTTAAGAGAGTTGACCGAGTCGACTCTTATCAGCCGGAGGTTCGGTCCGAGTGGACTCAGCCTCTTCCTCCGGGACTGGATGTCTGGACAGGAAGTCAGCCCCCATATTCTCCTTTCCGGGAATGTATTCCACAGTAAAGTTGTAGGGCTGAAGCAACAAAGACCAACGCATCAAACGAGCATTGAGCTTTTGGGAGGTTGCCCGGAACATCAACAGTTGATGATCTGACTGTACCGGGAATGGTACACCATACAAGTATGGCTGGAACTCTTGGACAGCCTAGAAGAGCGACAGACACTCGACCATCGGGTAGTTACGCTCGGTCGGTAGGAGTCTCCGACTCGCAATACTGGTGGACCTTTCCATTCCCCCTGTAACCATGTCGTCCCTACCGCTAGGCCTCCATACGCGATTTGCACATTTATCAACGGTTTCGTCCTCGACAGACTGTCTCTTCATCCAGAACCCCTTGGAATGGGGCTTCCCTCGCCATCTCTTTCGAGAGCGAGGCTGGTCAGCTGATCGTCGGACGGAGACCAGGGTGTCTTGCGCCCTACCCGACGCTCCCTATCCCTTCCGACCTACGTTACTAGTGACTCTGTCACTCTGGGCCTCTCCACGACGGGTGGTTTGTCCCCTATCCTCGGGTGGAAAATCAGACCTACCCCGTACGTTCCCATAGACCTCCCTATGTAGTACTGGGTTCTCTCGGTCCCCGTCTGGACCCGTAACCGTTTTAACAGCTACAGCCATCGCCATCAGGTGCGGAGACTCCTCACCGGATCTCTTCTCCCCTTCCCGGAGGAGATTCACATGGAAAATTTTCCCTTTTCCTCGGATCCGGATCTCGTAGTTAGACTTGGACACTACCCTTTCAACGGGAAAAGGTCCTTGCCATCCTACCTCGAGTATATTGGTGTCCGTTGGACCCCACACTAATACTCCGTCTCCCACCTGAAGAGATAATCTATTCTTAGTCCAGTTCTTGGGTGTTGTCTTTTGGCACACTGGGCAAGACTTAACCCACCGGCGTATGTCGCCGGTCATTCCTGGCCAGTAATAATGGCAGGATATCCGATGAAGCGTCGCACCGACACCCATATGTCCCCTTTCGGAAATGGTGTGCCCCATATGAAGAATGTGGGGACGGGAGTCCTTCGGGACCACCAACTGCCCGTGCAGTTTCTCTCCCCCTCCTGCTCTCCGGTAGAGCAGCCGATTCTTCATATAGTACTGACCTCGTTTCGGTGGGTCAGTACTTCTCGGTAGCTTCTTATAGCAACAACGCAAAGTTGTGTCCTCGCCCTGGGCAGTGCGCAATTCCCCCGGCACGGGTTTAGAGATTATTGCGACCGCCTCTTCATTTTCCCGTTGGGACCGCGTCTGTAGGTCGCCTATGCGGATGGGCTCCTTAGGCTTCCCTAGGAATACATATCGGCTCCCCAGGATTACGGGAAAGAGGGGATCTGATAACACGGCTGCTTGAATCGTGCCCGTGACGTACCTTGACCTGATCTCCACCTGGGCGATCGGCAAAGTCATAGCCACAGCACTCTTCATCGCCGGTTGTATCTCGATTTTATCCCCTGTGAGTTGTTCTGGCTTGACTAGATAGGCAGCTATGACTGCCTCACAATCCAGTCCTGTGTCATATAAGCATTCAGCTTGTTGACCGTTCACTTCGATCAACTCTACCACCGATGGTCTTTCCGGGTCCAGAGTCTCTTCGGCGACCTTGACATATTCGGTGGAAACCCCCTTTGGTTCCACTAGGCAGGCCGCGAAGTGGGAGCTCTTCACCTTTTCAGTGCAGTCCCTCGTATTGTGAGTGGGCGACTTGCACTTCTTGCACCATTTCTCATGCCATCTCCTTTTAGGGGGAGATGTAGGTGGGCTCTTGCTCCCAGACTGCGTCTTCTCTGGACTTTTCCCCGGAGAATCTACCTTCTTCTGATGAGTGAATTTCTTCTTCTTCTTATCAGAGTTATCCGAACCTTTAGCACTATTGGGACAGGCTTCCCCTGCTTCCCCATGTACCAATACATACCGTTCGGCTAACTTAGTCACTACATCCAACCGTTCCGCCCCTTGTTCTCCCAAGAACAGTTTAAGCGGCTTAGACATCTGTTTTCGCATCTGATCAACTATACAGAGTTCCTCGAGACTCTCGTAGTCTTGGGCAAAATCAGCTAATTCCATCCATTTGAGTAAATAGGATTTCAGTCGCAAACTAAACGCGGCAAACAATTCGCCCTGTTCTCGCTTTGCGGTTCGAAACTTCTTCCGGTACGTGTAAGCGGTCATTTCAAAACGTTTCACCAACGCTAACTTCAATGCGTCGTAATTGTTTTCCTGTCCCGCCGGTAACCTCGTATAGACCTCGAACGCGGTACCTCGTAAACCTTGGGATAGTTTCAGAGACCATTTGTCTTTGTCAAGACCCATGGCAACAGCCATCGCCTCGAATTTTTGCAAAAACTGATCTATTTTCTCTTTGTCCTCTTCAAAAGGAGCAAGAGGGAACTTCATGGCGTGATAGCCATGTCTATCTACCTTAGGTGAACCAGGGAGACCAGTTCCACCTACCGCTCCCTCAGATTGGGCTTTGAGTTCTAACTCCCGCATCCTATACTCGTGTTCTCTCCTCTGAGCCTCTTGTTCAGCCTCAAGCTTCTTGGCTTCCCTTTCCGCTTCGAGCTTTTTATCCTCGTGAGCCATCTTGCGTTCCTCTAAGGCTATCCTTCTATTCTCTTGTTCGGCTTCACGTTGTCTTCTCTCTCGTTCTTCCTGACGGAAGTCTCTCTCCACCTCCAGTATGTACTTCTGGAGTGCGTCACCTTCCAGGCCCATATCTACGCCTGTAGCTCGCACCTCTGCCATATTTAATTTGGTAGATGCCATGATTGAAGAGAGTGGGTTAGTAGTGTGAGTGGTATAACCAACAAGGCAATGTATATATCTCAATACACAAAGCTAATCTATGGACCACAACACTGCACACCACAAGTCACTATGTCAAAGTCAAGAGTGGAAATAGGACCAAAGACCTATGTAGACTAGACTTGCTATACAGAAAACAAGATAAGGTGTCAATGACCTAGTAATTGCCAGAGCTGAATCGTCACACCATCCCGGACGAGCCCCCAAATAATGTCACACCATTCCTTGGGGTGAGGGGAAACTGGTGTCACACCTTACTAACGGGAAGTGATCTGCCTGGGACTAGGGAACCTCAGTCTACGTTACCCCACCGGTCTCTGTATACCTATCTCACTGCAGTCAACCAAGGGATATTACCCTACCCACACACCGTCCTGACTGCATGACTCAACACTCAACTCTGGCATCTATATGGAAACAAAAATGTGTATTGTACAAATGAGGGTGATGATGGTGGGGATGATGATGATGAGATAGACCTATTAACCGATAGAACAGTCCAGAGAGCAAGCCTGGGCGTAGCTTAAGGGTGGAGCAGTCATCACTGGAAAGGCTTCGAGTAGACGCCACAGGTCATCCTGTTACTAGATCTCACCAGGGTTGGATAGTCTTCCATCCAGCTCTCGTCTTCGCCCAGATGAAAGGATAATAGTTGGTCGACCTGGACTAGTTCTGGAAAACCTACTCCGTGATGCTCCAAATGAGTGTTCCACACAGATGACAAAATGTTCAAGATCTGGCAGGACCCAATATGAACACGGAGTTGCCCTCTCTGATAAAGTCCAAAAGAGTGTCATAAATATGAGAGCAACTTCTCCGATGATGATGGGGAATGTTGATGCTGGAGATACAGTCTCTAGACTCCAGCGGATTCATAGGCCAAACTGGCCTGGCACTCAAAGTCAATACAATCTGATTCTAGCTGGTAGTGGATCTGTCGATAGTTCTGATACAAGGCACAATCACTCCCTAAAGGTACTTGCCGTGAGTGTAGTCGGTCTGCAGATATCATAGACATAGTAAACATACTTGGAATTGACGACGGCCAAGGGTTAGTCGGACTCAACCTCCAGTGTAGTAAACTCGGGTGACACATACATGGTAGGATTCATAGTAGGGTTCTAGGTCCGCTAATCACACTTGCCTGGTCCCAATCACTGGACCCGTCACCATCTGATAAGACTTCACTCACGAAGGTAGACCTGCGGAAGACAACACTCAGTGAAAGTATCTAGAACCAAGCTTACCCTGAGCGAGTTCACTCTCACCACCTTCCTCAGCTACATGGACTCTTCACAGGAGAGTCACAGTCCCTTTATATGCTGCTCACAGGTGCCAGTGAAGAACGGGGTCCAGGACCTGACAGGCTGCTAAGTCCCGCTTTATCTTCCCCGGACTGGAGTATAGCTTGTGCCAAGGTGGCTGGTCACTCGTCACTGAGGTGTCGGCCTACTCTGCAAAACTTCTACATGACATATAGGGTTAGTGAATCATTAGTAATAGTAGGCAGAATGGCCCTGAAGTAGGGCCGGTGATGAGCATCTGGACCCCTTCCTGGGTCACGCCAATCTCCCTGGTTCATGTCCCTATTACCAGCCAGCGCAGATATAGTACCGTGCCTCAGGTACAAAATCTAAATCCAATAGTATATACATGGTCTTAATAATTCTCCATGTAGCAGAGATCCACACCCCGTTCTCTCCCTCCCTCCTTAAGGGCCGGAGCATTTAGAACGGTGTCACTGCCCTTATAGGACAGCCCTGTCCTGTCGGTCAATTCTCACACATTGTCCACCTCTCCGGAATCAACTATATTAAGATGGCAGTCCATTGAGGGACACTATCTATAGACAGATGAGGAAAGCCAAGCAAAGAAGCCAGTGGTCGCCCACCAAGTGACAAAGACTTTCGACTCAAGTCACGACCTTGAAACGAGCTCCGAGAGTTCTATATATCTTCGCACTACAATCGCCTCGCCGAGCTGCGTCGATTGAGCCCGCACATGCCATAGTATAGGCGACGTCCTACACAACTTCCGCTTTCCTCCTCGTGACGTCATTCCGCATCGACGACGTTCGATTTCAGGAAGCTGGCTCATGTGTGACCTCAAATTACAGCTCTCGTTGTCCTGAACCAACTTAACCCAACCTACAGTAGCTGTGAATAACCCCAGCGCCGCTAACACAATAAATATCCCTGTATTACACTGCTAGCAAATAAACGCTTCAACAGGTTTTGCCTTCAGGCAACGCCAGTAGTCTGTTCACACATGCCCCACTTTCCCGCGCCACGGTTAGTACACACCGCCTATCACTATCGGGTCACTGAGTACCAAAGTTAAATAAACTAACGGGTACACATACCTTCAGATTGCTGAACACAGTTTCATACTGGAGTAGCTGTAACTCGGCAGGACTAAACGTCGGATTTCTTTAACCATCTTGAGACATCTGTCGCCCCAGCTCTCTCTAATGAAAACACACTGTGCACAAAAGCATCTGTCCACGCGCCCTGACAGCCAGAAACTGTTCTTTGTCCACCCGGCCTAATCCTCGGTGCATGCGCCAAAACCATGCGCTGTCAGCCGGTGAATCAAATTCACCTGGTCTGGGTTTTTAGAATCATCTAGAACGCCAGCCAAAGGGCGGTAATTTTCCAGAGAACCGGGTCGGACAATAGTAGGGTTGTCTGCCTTATACCACAAGGTCGAATCTATGGCTTCTATCTCGTGACAATCATGCTAACGATAATTTATACGATGCATGTTTGTTATATTTGACAATAAAGAAATCTAACATGAAAGATAATATTTCACAATGGCATTCGTTTACTTAGCGGCTACTATATCAAATATCGTATCCATTGAATTATAAACATGTTGCTTTGTTATTCCTGTTTTTGGCTGGTGCATACACAAATGCACCTGGTAATAATACCTGCTATGCTCCCTTACTTTTCTATCTGTTAATAAATTTTGCACACCTTACGTGGCTCCAATACCGCCCCAAAATTTATGAAATGATGTTTGCAGTTGTGTGCAGCTAGGTGTCCCAGATAACAAGAAATAAACTGTTCATATTCCATGTCATAATCTGTTTATATATAACTTGCGCTGTTCGTTTTTGCTGATAGGTGGTACAATTTAAACTTATACCACAATCTCATGCATCAGATGGCTACTTCCAATCGTGACCTAAAATGTACTCTAAAGATTGAGCTTGAGCAGGCTTGATATGAGTTATATCATGGAAACATAGATCCCATCAGTGTCATTTGTTAGGATAAGGTGAATGCACGAAATTCATTGTCTCTTGACATTACGTTGTAATCAGCTATGTTTGATCTTAGCAATGTTGATGTCACATCTGAAATGGAATAAATCACCATCATCACACCCTTTCGCTAGTCAGCGGGTAGTCAATACAGGCGGGGAAGCAAATATGATTGTTAGTTAGTTAGTTAGTCGCAGTTCCAACTTCACAGCAACGGGTCGTCCCCATTATGCTCCATTCCTGTGACAGTGAATATCACACAAAACGCTCCCCACTGCCCAATGTGAAAAGTGGAAAAGACAGGAGTCTCGACAAACAACAGCCCGCACAGATACACTGCATAATGCTGCCGCCAGAATGTCAATACAATAGTCCCCCACGAAACACCCAGTTTATCTCTGATGGAATCGGCAGTCATTTTCCCATCTGAATGTTTCCTAGATGTTCACCCATACAGTCCACGAAATACAGTTCATTGTCAATGGCAGTGGCAGTCAACCAGAAGCCCAGCAGCCACACATTTCTGCATAAGGCAAAAACCGGTCAACTCTGGGACATAACCATCTGCCATCGCTCCGAACATGTAGTTACATTCCAAAAAATCTCGGGCAGATTCAAAAGAATTTCACACGAAACTCACAGCTCACAGTGTCGCGCCAAGCACTCACTCAGTAGCAGGGCGACGGAACCATCAAGCCTCCTTAGTCGCCTCTTACGACATGCGTGGTAGGCTACAGTGTTGCTATTCTTTGCTTCCCTTATGGGCCCCGGCAACACACGGGATGGTGATGGTACAGCTCTGTACCTCCCACGGTGTTGACAGACTTGGAGGACACGTTCCACTGTTTGTCCTCTGTACCTCCCCTGGTGATGACAGACTTGGAGGACATGTTCCACTGTTTGTCCTCTGTACCTCCCCTGGTGATGACAGACTTGGAGGACACGTTCCACTGTTTGTCCTCTGTACCTCCCCTGGTGATGACAGACTTGGAGGACATGCTCCACTGTTTGTCCTCTGTACCTCCCCTGGTGTTGACAGACTTGGAGGACATGTTCCACTGTTTGTCCTCTGTACCTCCCACGGTGTTGACAGACTTGGAGGACACGTTCCACTGTTTGTCCTCTGTACCTCCCCTGGTGATGACAGACTTGGAGGACATGTTCCACTGTTTGTCCTCTGTATCCCCCACGGTGTTGACAGACTTGGAGGACATGTTCCACTGTTTGTCCTCTGTACCTCCCCTGGTGTTGACAGACTTGGAGGACACGTTCCACTGTTTGTCCTCTGTACCTCCCCTGGTGTTGACAGACTTGGAGGACATGTTCCACTGTTTGTCCTCTGTACCTCCCCTGGTGATGACAGACTTGGAGGACATGTCCCACTGTTTGTCCTCTGTACCCCCCACGGTGTTGACAGACTTGGAGGACATGTTCCACTGTTTGTCCTCTGTACCTCCCCTGGTGATGACAGACTTGGAGGACATGTTCCACTGTTTGTCCTCTGTACCCCCCACGGTGTTGACAGACTTGGAGGACATGTTCCACTGTTTGTCCTCTGTACCTCCCACGGTGTTGTCCTCTGTACCTCCCGCGGTGTTGTCAAATGTGATAACGTGGAACATATCAAGAGGGGCATGACTTGCTACAGTTGTTTATTTTCTTTGCATATCACATGACACATCACAGTTAACCCTAACAGATTTGGATGTTTGTGATTTATTGGCACGTTTAGGGTCAGTAGTGTGCCATTGCTTTCTGAGAGGCCGGCAATCATACATTGTATAACAATCTGCGTAATGCGGACTGCTATCAAATCGCCCGCAGGTGTTTTTGAACGCCGTTTGCGGGATTACGAATTGCGTTCATTACACCTTCTCCACTGCGCCGGTTACATTATATGAATGCATGCAAATATCTCATGTAAATATCTTAGGGTCTTGTGAAACAAGAATATTCACAATCATACTGGCATTCTATTTATAAGCAATTGATCTGCAAAACTGTCTGGGTGACGGTAAAATAGACTATTATTCTGAAATAGTTGAAAACTAGTTTGTTTGTTTGTAGGGGGGCTGAGTGGTCTCGAGGTATGGTGTCCGCCTCGAGTGCTGGAGGTTCCAGGTTCAGGCCCCGTTGAGGACCAGGATTTATTTAAAATGTCCACCTGGACTTCCAGTATTTTCCCCTGATCTCTGGGTAGTGAGATCGGACGCCCGTGTGTATTGTTGCGCACGCAAAAAATCCCTTGGCAGTTGGAAATCGAAAAAGAGTAGCCTAACGGCGCTGCCCGGGCAACATTTTCGAGTTAAAAATCTACACAAAGCATTTCAGGATCCTCGCCGATGCAACAAATTCGTGCATTGAGCTAGTTTCTCCAAACTCAGGTTTGAGTTAGGAGGAAAACGGAGCACTTATGGGTTAAACGTGTGCCGTGATGTTGATCCAACGACTAAAAAAAAAACAACCAAAATAAACTTGTTTGTTTGTTTGTTTGTTTTTAAAGATTAAATGCAACATGAACATACAATGAACATCGTAAGCTGATTAGACATAGACAGTCAAAATGTTTGGGCATGTTATGAGAAGAAATAAATGGAGAACTTGGTGACAACTGGCAAGATCGAGGGGAAGAGAACAAGAAGACGTATAAGTAAATACCTGGATGGCTTGGCCACGCGGTATGGCCGAGATAAGAACACTGAGCTGATCCATGAATCTGGTGATCGAGTGATCGATTAAAATGGGGATCATGACCGCCCACGCTCTCTCTTTTTATGTATCTCTATCTCTCTCTGGCTGTTACATTCTCTCTCTCTCTCTCTCTCTCTCTCTCTGTCTCTCTCTCCCTCTCTGCTTCCCTTTGTACGTCGCTCTCTGTTGTTATCGCTCTCTCTCATTCACTTTTTCTTATTATAACGCTCGGGAAAAATAAATCGTCTTTCAGCTTTTTCTGTGTATGCATATTGATATGTAGATGTTTTAGAGTAGGTGTTATTTGATAGTTGATTTTGCTTGCTTCTATTTCTCTATCTAGTCGTCCTACATCTTTGAACTCACGGACAATTACTAGTACTCGGTTGTTTTAATGATGTTCCTTTAACCTTTACGTTATTATTTACTGCTGTCATAAAATGTCATACAGTTTGTCTATTGCATGTTCATCTTGACATCAAAATTGAAAAATCAATTGAAACAACAATAGTCATGACAATTTAAATAGCACTGATCACTCATTACCTCAAAACAGACTTAAGCATATAGTAAAAGCAACAGAGGGTTAGAACACTCAGTGAAACAGATATATCCTCACACTCCTCAAATGCATTGCACGGTATATCTAGCGTTATTATGTTCGCTGTCTTATATTTTCATATTTCTCTATGTTCGCTTTCGTACCATTTTCGTACTTTTTCTCTGGGAGTTTTTTTCTTTTTTTTCTCCCTTAATTGTGATTTTGATTTTGTTTACTCGTTCTTCCTATATCCATAAGTTGTGGAATTTCCTCTGCCATCCAATTCTTCAACGCAGTATTTTTATGAATGATATTATTTATATTGATATGCATTGCATTGATTACTTTAGCTCCAGCTATCGTCGGTGTAAATTAATGATCTTCACTATAACATTATACGAGTACCCGTTACTACAATAAAGCCGACTTCCCCACACAGTTATTGGGTAGATTCATTTAATGCCACATATGTGTGATAGCGCCAAACCGATGCACCTTGGTGTCTACAACAAACCGATGCACCTTAGTTTGGTCTATCAAAGCCGCATGGTCCTGGCCACCGCCGGAACTCGGCTTAACAAAGGAATCGGAAGCCAGTTTTGTTTTAGCAGTCCTTTGTGCTGATGAGAGATTCGGACAGCATGGCCTTCAGTTCAGTGCTGTTCTGTTGTTGTCAGGTGTGGGAACAATTCCCTGAGTTGATCTGTGTCAACTAATGTTGTGGCAAAACTGTAAGTTTTAACTGATTACGTTAAAAATAAGTAATTAATATAACTAATATTTTAAAGTGAAGCATGCCCCACGTTACAGGCTCAAAAGTGTTTGCATGGTGAAACAGGCATGGGAAAACTGATATGTGTGAACAAAGCTGTTAGGCGAGATGGTAGGAACAAAGAAATATAAATAGATAATATGAATAAGTGCTATTGAAATGAGCTGTTCTACAGAAGGATTTAGTGTCCCTAAAGCTTTATGAAAATAACATGTAACACATAGAGATGTCAGCAATCAAACAATGGTGATGTTAAATATGTAGAATAGGTCATTGATGGCGGTTAAGTATCATAGAGACTGATGTCAAGTCATGCTAGCCATTCTGGCACAAGATTATTTTGTTGGGAATTATTGTACAGGATTATCCTGTGACAACAATATGTCACTGGCTAAATAGATATGTGGGAGATTCACCAAGGTATATGTATGAGTTGTAAACTGAGATGTATGAGGTCATAAATTATAGTTAATGAAAAGACTGGAGCCATGCATAACTATGAATGCTTATGAGTAGGGGAAAATAACCATAATATATGTGTAATATTTATAACATGTGTAAAGCAGGGAAGAGTGCTTACATGTCATATGTGGCAATGATGGGTTTATGGTTAAGTTGTGTAGTTAGGACATGTAGGTAATAAATAGAAGTGAAGGGAATAATGTGTTAAATTGTAGGGACGCCATGCAGATTGATAGCTACTGGGCGTAGGAAATAATGCACCTTTAATACGCGGGGTGCGTATGAGCAATCGTAATGTAATCATGACAACTGCGAATGAAGTGTGGCTTTACTGAGGGGAAGAATGTGATTTAGTGCTGCGTACCACCCATCGCAGAGATATTAATATGTATTTGCCGTGTGACATGAAGCGTAAGATAACAAACCTTATAACCTGTGTATCATAGGAAGAATGGTGGGGAACAGAGCGCACAACTGTACATTTGCTGTCCACTCACAAATAATATTACACTGATTGTGTTGGGCCTTGAATAACACTTATTGGTCATTAGTGTGTGATAATGACATAATATATATAGTACACTGTTTATTATATTAGTACTAATGTTCTGTATTCTGCCATGGACATTGTTGTGCTTGGATCCTGTCTCATATGAATGAGGCACTCTGGCCACTATTTTGTGTACTTTCACTTGGTAATATTGTGTGTTTATTTTATGAGCTATCTTAGGGGCCTCAGAGGGTGCCTCAATTGAGTTCCTGTGTAATAAATGTTTATCTTTAACTTTCTGTGAATGTTGTGATTCTTCTAAGTGTAAGGTTACATTGTCACATTCTACAAATATGGTGATTCCACATTGTATGTATGTCTGTTGCTTTTCATAGTTAGACATGTTTTGCTTGCTGGTTGTTTGTAATGCTAATCAGATGCTGTAAACTTGCACAGTATCATATTAGTGCTGGTACTCTCCATGCAAACTGGGACATTGTTGGGGTAGTTGTCCTGTGTCCCTATGTTGAGGTAACTTAGTGTCTGATAGTGGCAGAGTTCATAATGTTGTGTATTGTTGCATAGGAGTAAAGCGTACTATCAGATGTGGAGCACAGGAGTTCAACCTGTCAATATATGTTGTATATTAGGGAAAAGAAAACGGTATGGTAGCAAAACAGTTGCCGGTGTGTGTAACAGTAGGGAGAGAATTGTAGAGCATTAGACTGAAGATATAATAGGTGGTGTTTGATTGGGGCTCCATCATGGACTGAACATTGATAGTGTTCTGTGAACATGTGGTTTATAGGGAATACTGTGCTGTTCTGTGTTACCGGTGACTTGGTACAAATTAATGTATAAAATATTCTGCAAGGGTAGACAGGGAACTGATTATGGATTCCTTGGTAATGTAGCCACTTTGGTAGGTAGGAATGACAGCCTAATTTACCAGTACAAAGATGTCATTCTGATACCTGTTAACTGAATTAATGCTGAGATGCTGTTTGTGTGCAATGTCTGTTATATGTTAACCACATTAGTGTTGGGATGTTATGTTTGCAATGTCTGGTGTATGTACCCTGCTTTTTATAGCTATGTGTTTACAGCTGGACATGTGAGATCAATCTTCCACTGCTTGTGTGTGTAGGAACTGTGTGAGGTAGTTACATTGAATTGAAGACATTCTGTAAGTGAATGCTGGGCTGTATGGGAAAGTGGAGCAGATTGGCATTGGTGCATTAGGTGGTCCATTCTAGAAATATCAAGTGTAATCTCATGATAGCAGTGGCACAACTGGAGAAGATAATAAAGTGGGTGATCTGATGATGCAACATTGATTGGTGTATTTAACAATTAGATATGTAGTCACCTTTAAGAAGGAGGCAACACAAGAATGATCATGCCAGACATCAAGGGTTACCTCAGAATAGCAGTAATACAACTAGAGGGAATATCAAGGTGGATAATTTGATGGAAGACATTTATTATATGCAGGTTAATTCAAATGTTATATTGCATGTGCTCAACGCTTCATGTGTTTAATATGTTGTCTTTACCATGATAATCATAGATTGTGTTTTCCATTGTTACAGGAGTGGCTGACTAGTTAGTGTCAGCAGGCCTGGGTTCTTGGTGGGATAGTAAATTGTGTAACAACTCTTTGTTTATGACGTGTCTTGGGGTTTATGTTGTGTAACCTATGTTTTTGTAGTGCCTTATTGTCTGTGCAGTGTTGCTTGTGTCAAGGTTCTTTATTGTGTCAATCTAACCAGCTATTGCTTGGAGCACCTGTGTTGTGGTACTTGGTGTACCATGTTGTCTTAAGTGATGTTGATTGGTTGGGGGTTACCCACTGTTGTTTGATATATACAGTTGTCTGTTGTATCTGTAATTGAACATCCCTTATTGAATGCTTTATTCAATGTGTTTGAACACAAATTGTCACCAAAATTTGTAGCAGTTGATAACAAAAAGCTATTTTTGTACTGTTTTTGGTGTGTTTGTTTAGTCTCTTTTAGTTGTTACAACCACTATTTCTACCACAATCTAACACCTTAATTCATTGCTTGGGCTCTAACATGGTGTTTCCTGTGTGAACATCTATGGTAAACAATGGTAAACTACCGACCCTAACAATGCCAAGAAATCACAGACAGCTAAACATATATAACTAACTGTAACTTTTAATTTCCCACTTGATGCTTTTCAGTGATCCCATTTGCTTCCCCGTCTGTATTGACTACATGCAGAGTAGTTAAGGGGTGTGATGATGATGATTTATTCCATTTCAAATGTGGACATGGACATTGCTAATACCAAACATATCTGACTACAACGCAATGTCAAGAGACAACGACTTTCGTACATTCATATTGTCCCAATAAATATCACTGATTTGATCTGTTTACATGACGTTAACTCTTAGCGTACGCGCTAAAGGTAATTTATTCAGAGTACCCTTTAGGTTCCATTTGAAGTTCGATGCATACGTATGTGGTATAAGTTAAAAGTATGCCACTGTCAGCACATAGAACACCACAAGTTTGTTGTAAAATAAGTATGGAATGGAATATGAACAATGTATTGCTCTTTATCCGGGAACATAATTTAATAAATTTGGGGCGAATGTGAAGCTACGGAACGTGTGAAATGTTTTCTAACATAAAGACTCAAAGACCATATCAGGTGTTATTACAAGGTGCATGTAAAAAATATTTGCTTTGAAGCTCTTCCTTCTTCGTTCTTTGACATCCCATGATTCACTGCATAAAGCAACTCATTTACTATATTACACTTCAGCACACTGTTTCTGACGTTCACTGATAATGACGTATCGCAAATCAATCAATCATGTGTCATGCCGGAAAGCGTGGGCGGTCATGACTCGCCATTTCACTCACAAAAGATACTTGTAATGTTTTTGAATCTCAGCGTTTATTTGACCCACTCTGCTGAAGTATTGGAGGGGGTTGAAAATGCATTCATTACTCTATAACTGTAAGAAGGGGAAATCCCAGTTGAACCTCCAAGTGATAGAGAAAGGGAGGCACCATGGTGTGGCAAACGCAGCTCTGGGGACCGAGCATCCACTGGGATAAGTTTACATCTCTGCAGCTAAACAGAACTAGACACTCACCTGTCCTGACAGTCGGAATCGGCTATAAAATGCAAACATAAATTACGCCAATATGTATGGCAATACTAAAATCAATACTAAAGTGAATAACTTCAAAATAGAACATGCCATGTCAATTTACTAGTTGAGTTGGAACAATGGATAATGTAGTAAGATAATTACGTTGAATGTTTTCAGCATTGTTGATGATGACTGATTGTTTGTTGATGCTTCCAGAATTTTCCTAATGTTATAAAACACCTTTGCTTCTACACTCTTATTTTGATATATTTAACTGTTCCCGCATTTTGTTTACATTGTTACCTAAGTAAGGAGTTGAATCTGTATCTTGAAGTAGGGTTTCACTATGAAACATCGGATAATCATTTGCTTGATTTATTTTCACTTTCTGTGTCCTTCCCTTTGAATTTGTAAAGACAATTGTTGTTACCTTCCATCCCATAATGTTAGTTTCTCTTGCATCTGATTTTTTTGCGTGGGACAGGAGGACAACAATTATATAAACATTTGCAAAAAAAAAAACAAACACTATGAATACAATACAACTAACAAACAACAGTACAGAAGCTGTGGTCACCTATATATCAAGACATCTGAGCGTCTCCAAACCAGGATTCTTTTAACTCTGTATTAACTACGCTTACATTAGTGCATAACTGTGGTTATTACTTTTTTATTATTATTACAACTGACTTCATTAACGTGCATAGGAACCAACATATCTGACTACAACGTCATAACAAGTCATACTTACTGTTGTAAAATTACCTTCTCACAAAAAACGACGACATAAATAGGTGTACCGACAATGAGCTAGAGAAACTAGCAGACATGTACAACAACAGTATAGGGAGTGCTAGCATCAAGGAGGAATGGTTACATAGCTATCTGATTCCCTTGCCGAAGCCTGACAAAGACCACAAAAAAATTCAGGGATATCGAATTATAACCATGCAGAATACAGTAGGCAAGCTGCTGGAGAAGGTAATTGCCAGGAAAATATCAAGCCAACTAGAGAGGCAAGGTGTTTTCCCACCTACCCTGGGTGGGTACCGTCCAAAAAGAGAAACCTGGACCAATGCAGCAGTCTTTGCCCATGATGTCTATGAAGGTTTCCACTCAGGCACTGAAACTGTTGCTGCAGCGATTGATCTTGAGGACGCATACAACAGAGTACCACTGGATTTTTTAATGTTTCAGCTTCTTGAACTAAACGTAAGTCCATTCCTCCTTAGTTGGGTCGCTGCAGCTCTCTTCCACTCTTCCAACGGAAAGTAGTTTTTAGATGTGGCAGTTGGACTTCGGAACAAACAACAATATATCCTGGCCTACCACAGGGATCACCATTATCTCCGGTACTGTTCAACGCCTACACAGTGAGAATCACCAGTGAGCAGATCACTGGACCTGGCAGGACATTGTCATATGCCGATGATGTTTTAGTGTAT
The DNA here is from genome assembly GCA_963921405.1 of Cepaea hortensis. Lineage (NCBI taxonomy): Eukaryota > Metazoa > Mollusca > Gastropoda > Stylommatophora > Helicidae > Cepaea > Cepaea hortensis. Next base: position 740,609 of record CAWUFQ010000007.1, on the reverse strand, counting down.
CGTCAGGGTAAGGATAGAGAGGAGGATGCTGTGGAACTACAAACCGAACTCAATCGCATAAGTACTTGGTGTGATGAAGCTGGGGCAATGGTCAACCCAACAAAGGCAACAGTGACTTGGTTCTCGTTGAATAATCATATTGTCAACAATCCAACACCAACTGTAATGCTGTGTTCAGAGACGGTGGAAAGAACGCAGGCAATGAATTACCTGGGGATAAGGTTTGATCGAAGCCTTGCTTATAATGTGCACATAGACCAGGTGATAACAAAGGCCAAGCGGGGCTTGGCAGCGATGCGGGTGATGGCGGCAGCAAACTGTGAGCAGCGCCATCTATGTCTTCTGTACGAGGGGCTGGTCATGTCTGTTTTGGAGTATGCAATGGCAATCCTGACTCTCAGCCATAAGCAGATAGAAAGGATGAAAAGGATACAGAATGAAGCTATGCGCATTATTCTTGGATGTACAAGAGATACAGCATGCAGGGCGATGCGTTACCTTCTTGATTTTCCAGCCATTGAAGAGAGAATGCAAGTTTGCAGGGCACGCGCCTACCTCAGAATTAACGCAAACACACGGCATCCACTGCATAGTGAAATTAGGAAGGTGAAGGGCAGCAGGTTAAAAAGAGGACGGTCGTGGATGGGTCAAGCCGAAGACATTCTTCAACAGGTGTGTTCACTTGAGGACTTAGAACCTGGCGAGGTGTGGGTGCAAGTACCAACAGACTTCTGGACATCCTTTTCAGTTTGCATCCAACTAGATAGAAAATGCAGACAAGAAAATCCGGCTGCTGTGGAGGCTGAAGTACAAGCGTTGATTTTCGAGAATTCGCTAGACAGTGACGCGGTCATCTACACAGATGGGTCGGTCGTCCGACATGTGAGAAGCTCATGGGCCTTTACAGCTCGGGCCGGAGGGAGAATTGTGAAGGAGGACTCTGGTGCTTTCACTGAAACAACGAGTAGCCTGACCATGGAAGTCATGGCAGTAAGTAAAGCAATAACATGGCTCGAGACACAGACATTCACTAGGGCTTGTTTCCTTAGCGACTCAATGAACATGATCAAGAGGATAGAGGAGGGGTCGATCCGAAGAGAATGGTTGCTGCCTCTGGAGCGGTCTCGGGTGGCAAAGATTAGTTTCATCTTCGTGCCAGGTCATGCGGGAGTACAAGGAAATGAGCGGGCTGACAAGCTCGCAGGTGAGGCTACTGTGGAGGGCGGACGCGCCATGGACCAGGCTGACATTCTGAATGCTCTACGAGAAGTGAGACTTTTGCAAGAACCAAGTGATGACTGTGAATCTACAACAATGGCCAGACTGCGAGAGCAGCAAATTAAAAGAGGGGTGGCCAAACAAGAACACTATGCAGGAAGCCAAAGAAGATTGATAAACCAACACAGAACTGGCGTCGTTAGCCGCTACACGCTGCGGGATTTGCTGAGGAGGGGATCCTAGCACTTATGGACTGAATGGTCCGATGTGCAACGAGGATGATCTGTCGACTAACTAACTAACTAACTAACTAAAACTGGATCACTTATAGATCGGTGTTCTCTTTCTAAAGTAAGCGATCCCGCTAATTTCTAGCAATACATTTAATACCATTATCGGTAGTAGACATTAGAAAACTGCTGCATCAGAACGAATTAAAACATATAATTCAACCAAATATCAGCTCACGGAATACCACAGAAGTTACTTTTGGAGATTTTGGATGTCCCATTGACCTTACTGATCCTGGTCATGTAGTATCTCGATCTCTTCTTTCGGAGTTTGGTACATTTATAGTGTATTTATGATCCACTTCTTGTAACCACTATTGTTATGTTTCTGTTAACATAAGTTATATTATTTCAAGGCACAAATCTATGTGCCAGCCAAAACAAAAAGACATATATCTATGTTAAGTGTTATATTTATACGATTATATATATATATATATATATATATATATATATATATATATATATATATATATATATATATATGTGTGTGTGTGATTAAATGGATACAAGACACGCTATATTAAAATTTGAATAAGCCTATCTGATGCTTACACATTATCTTTTAAGCGAAATAACTTACTTTCGAATTTAAATTAAATTGTAACCGATACTTCAAAATACTCTTCTTAGCTTTAAAATGGGTTCCTGTTGCTTGCAAGACATTAATAAGCACGTATATATATATATATATATATATATATATATATATATATATATATATATATATATATATATATATATATATATATATATATATATCACTAACTGAACTGGCTGAAAAAAGAGTACACGCCCATACACATGTTTCTTTCTCTCCGTTGCTGCTTAATATCCATTTTGTATCCATAGTATTATTTGCATTTTCCTCAGAAACCACATCTTCATAGCCATCATATAGTTTCCAGCCTGTTTGCTCATTGTCCACGCCTCTTATCGATAAAAAGCAGAGGTTCTATGTAGAACTTCAACACTTTTTTTTTTGTCCATCTTTTTATTGGTCAGTATGTTTTCCATCTTGCAAACCGTACCTTCGCCATGGAAATTCTTGTTCTAATCTCTACAAGGAATCTCCCATCAGATGTTATGCCTTCCGAGATAATTGTACCGATTCATTTGTTACAGAATAATTTCATTTACTTGTATACTACATGTGGTTTTTCCATTTGTCTATATTTGCCTAAGTAGCTCCAAGGCGGGGAACCACTCAGTCAAAAGTCATTATTTCTCCTAGCGATGTTTATTTCTGCGTGCATGTTGAGATCCCTTAACTTTGTCAACATCTTCCAGCCGAGCAACCACGCTGTCAGATCTGATATAGTAAACTCGGGACAAATGTCGCTGTTATGCTGATTTAAGAAACAGCCTGTTATATTTCCCATTGGTCGCTGACATCTCGAAATTAAATTTCCATATCGGATAGTGAATCAAATCTGTTCTTTACCTCAACGTTGAATGTATCCTTTATCTCCTCTCTCTTCACTGTCGCAGTGCACGTAGATCAAATTGAGTGTTTCTTAGTGTATATTTGGCCTTCTTTAATTGTATATGTATATTGCTCAGGATTAATCAATCCGTGGTCGTTGTAGCAGTCTGCACGGTTTATAGTTTTTGAGAGAGTTAAGGTATTTCGAATTCTTTTGTTGATGAACATGTGATCAATCTGATTTCTCATTTTATGGTAAGGCTTGGGTGATGTTGACAGCAGATCTTAAATAATTATCTGGTGCTCATTTGACCACTGTACACGTCTGCAACCTCGTTCATTCTTTTGGCCTAGACCAGTGGTTCCCAAGCTTTTCAAGCAGCGGGCCATATATACTATTTTCGGTAGTTAAGCGGGCCATCACGTTAGAAAATTATAAAAAACCTGCAATATCATTCTTACCTTTCTTAACTTTCGTCAACAAAATTCTAAAACATTAAAGGCATTCAGTGTCAGTACTACACTGCGGTCATGTTTTGGTTTAAAATCAAAAGTTCATTCAACAATAAATTTTAAATCATTTTCGAAAATTGCTATTAATATAATTAATTTACAATTGTAACTGTTCTTCATAACCAGTTACTTAAGTTCAGATGAAAGTTTATCAATGTCTGGGTAGAAATCTGTCGTGCCCAAAGTCATAAGCGCAGCTAGGTTAGTGTCGGTGAGTCTGGAACGTTGTTTTTTTTTTTTTATAACTCTCATTGCGGAAAATGACTGCTCGCATCTGTAAGTCGATCCAAAACGACAAATGTATCTCCGGACGAATGAATGCAAGTGTTCAAATTGTTCGACAGGCAATAATCGCCAGACTGAAACCATAAGATCAGCTGAAGGTGAAGCAGGTAGCTCCAGAAATTTACATCTCAGTGCAGAATTGCATTTCAAACCAATTACTTCGTGCTGAATGTTATGTGCACTCTGATTGGTCGATAAGGCTGTGATATGGGAACTTCATAACGTTTCGTTACGAACTGAATAGGCGCAATTATCGCACGCTGACGGGGCTCTCCGAATACATTTTTGAAATTACTAAAATATATTATATTAAATAACGAGACCTCGCGTGCCACTTTCTGACAGCTGGCAGGCCACAAGTGGTTTGGGAACCTCTGGCCTAGACCATACATGGCTACTATGCATCCGTTCTGTTGAGTTTCAACTTTAGCATTAAAATCACCCATAATGTTACTCAGTTCCGAATGCTTGCATTTCTTGAAGGAAATCTCCACATCGTGATAAGATGCTTTGATGCTGTTATAGCTCCTGTCAGTTGTTGGTGCATAAACGTGTATGATGTTGATTTCGAAAGGTCTTCCACTCAACGTTGGTAGTAATATTCTATCTGACACAGTCCAATATCCTTTAATCGATTTTGATATCTCTATATTCAAATATTTTTCTCAATATCAAATATTTAAATTTCAAATCCCGAAACAACCACATAATCAACTGATTATTGCTCACTGGATTTAGGAGGCCTGGTGTTCCTTGCCAGTGAGAAATCCTGATCGTTCGGGTCCCATCGATTGACGGACGTCGGTCGCGGCGATTGGGCAATCTTGGGCATAGCCTACGATGGGTAGCGTTGTGATATTCTGTTGTGATAATTTGGTGTGTCCAGTGTGTGCCGCGTGGTTACACACCCGCTTCACACGCGTGATCCGGGACTGTTTCCGGATCCGGTCAGGGATATGCACTACTGATGAGCTCAAATGAGGGCGAAACTCGAGTATAGTGCTTCCATATTGACGTGGATTGGTCTTAGGTTCATACCAGAATACGATCGGCGTTGCCAGTAGTGGGTTGTTCTCAATATTTAAATTTCAAATCCCGAAACAACCACATAATCATCTCTATATTCATTATAATTGCTACAAGTCGATGTGTTTTCATTCCACTAGAATGGGTTATGCTCAATGCCTCCGATGTTATAATGTCCATTCCTTTCCATCCGGTCTCACATATACATAACATGTTAATATTCACTCTTCTCATTTCGTTCATACTGTTATCAAATTGTCTATCCTCACTCATAGTTCTAACACCTCAAATTCCCACTTTCAGTAATGATAATGTTTCATAGGTACACATGTAGACATCTGTATAATGAGAAGTCATAGTTTCAAGAGACATAAATATACATGATGCTTTTAGAAACAAGGGAGACAAGAACACTAATGTTTTGGAATAATAGTCACGGCTGTGTAATGGAAATTGTTAGATTGCAGAAAGTATAACCATATTTTTAATAATGAATACTGCCATGGTGATCAAAAACTATCAAAAGTCGTTTAAGTAATTTCCATATTTTATATTTCTAGTCTGTAATCTCACATAGTAGATAATATTTCAAACGAGATGCAGTCACGAAAGCTACAATATATATGCAGTGCAATAAATGGCCTTTTCATAACTTAATCATCAGGCAATGCTAGGGTGACCGTTTATTTCCTGCAATATCCAAACGTTGCCTGTAGTTTCATTTAAACACGGTAATCGTCGCCGGAGCTACGGAGCGCGTGCTCTGCGCTTTACACATCTCTCAGAGGCTAGCGAAGAGAGAGTGAGGAGGAGAAGATAAGGAAACGGTGTGAGAAGACGGCATAGAAAGAGGAGGGCAAGCCAGGAGAACAAGACGAAAAGTGGAGAGACTAGGTTTCAACTATGTAAGAGTGGGATACTGGAATTGTCGCAGTGCCAGACAGAGAGGTCCTGTATTGGAGAGACTAATATATGATATTGATGTCCTCATGCTCCAGGAGCTAAATACAGACAACTACCATTGCCTTGGGTACGCCAATTATCTAACCCCTACTGGGCAGAAGAGACATGGACAAGGTCTGCTGGTGAAGGAAGGAGTGAAGCATGCAGTACTTGACTTGAGCCAGTGGAATCACAGTGCAAGAGAGGTCCAGGGTATACAAATGGAGATTGGTGGCTTAAGTTGGAACATCATAAATGTATATGCCACAGTGGACTGTTTATTCATAAAGGAACACTGGGACTGGCTTTAGGAACTGGAAGAATTACCAGGTGATAGGCTACTCATATGTGGAGACTTCAATGCAGGGAACAGAGACTGGGACAGTAGTGGAGATAACCGACAGGGAATTGCTCTTGCGGATGCCCTTGTGGTCTCCGATGTGGACTGCATAAATGATGGTAGGCCGACTAGAATGGCAATAAAGCCTGACGATGCAGACACAGCTATTGTCATGGCACTTGTCTCCCAGTCATCAGTCCTTGATGTAAAGTGGACTGTTTTGAATGACCATGGGAGTGATAACATGCCATTCTCAGTCCTGATCTCTAAACCCAGGAAAGTTAAAGCTGGGAGAGCGCGCAAGACCTTCAAGTATGAGTGGACTGATTGCCTTCTAGGACGCCTCAGACAGGGGGCATGCCACAGGACTGTAAAAACTCCTTTTTTGCAGCCCTCATGGTGGACCCCAGAAGTAGACCATGCTTCGAAAGCAAAGAGAGCTGCATTGAAGCAGCTAAGGAAAGTGCGACAGATCCTCGAAGCTCACGAGAGGAAGTGGACACAGCGGAAAATGTCAAGATAAACAAGGTGGAGGTTTTCATGCGCTGTGCTGCAGAGACCAAAAAGGCAAAATGGGAATGTTTCATGAATGAGATTGGAGGTGATAAAACACTGCGAAATTTCTGGAAATCGCACAGGCAAATGCAGAGAAAAGATCGGCCTATGACAGTGGGAACAATTTATAGATATGACTGTGTGCTCGTGACAACAGACAAAGAGAAAGGGGAGGCTTTTCTCCAAAGAATTTTAGAGCAGACCAATCATAATGATGCGGCCACCAGGGATGCAGTTAGAGAGGAGTTATCTGACACCACGAAGAATATGCAGTATGAAAACATCATACGGGTTGAAGATGTTAAACACATTTTGAAAAAGGCAAAAGACACGGCACCAGGGCCCGATGGTGTCAGGTATGGCCACATAAGGGTTTGAGCGATGCAGACCTGGATGAGATGACCGACTGCTTTAATCAGAGCATTACGACAGCATCAGTACCGCAGGATTGGGTGCACAGCTATCTCATCCCTATCCCAAAACTATTCAAGGATCATTCAAAGCTTAGCGGCTTTAGAATCATCACCCTTCAAAATACATTTGGGAAGGTTCTAGAGAAGTTAGTCGCTGGCAAGCTGCAAAAGGTTTTGGAAAGGAGGAAGCTTCTTCGAAGAGGCCTGGGGAGCTAAAGCCCAGGAAAAGATACATGGTCAAATGCAGCCACTTTGGCCTTTTGTGTTTATGAGGGGTTCCAGAGTAGACAGGGAACTATGGCGGCAGCACTTGATCTCGAGGATGCGTACAATAGAGTTCGATATGATATTTTGATGACCGCACTGATGGAGAAGGGGGTCAATCCCTGGTTGGTGAACTGGATAACAACCGTCCTGCATTCTCTTCGGATTGCTCTCCGTCTGGGTGCATGGACCTCAGAGCCACATATTTTAACCCCGGGACTGCCACAGGGATCTGTAGTATCACCGGTGCTCTTTAACTTGTATACGAGCAAGATTGCAAACCTAGAAGCACCAGGGGTTGGAAGAATACTAAGATTTGCAGATAATATTATTGCATATAGGCAGGGGAGAGATAGGGAGCAAACAGCCCAGGAGTTACAGGCGACAGTAGATAAAGTGATTGACTGGTGGAAAGAAATGAGTGATGTCATCCACCCGGAAAGGCGGCTGGTTTGTGGTGCTCTCTGGACAACAGGATTGTGAGAGCTGATGTCCCAAGCCTCGCGATAGATGGTAGAAATGTCAGCAGAGAGAACAAACTGAAGTATCTGGGGATCACGTTTGACAGGAGCCTGTCCTTCAAGGCCCATGTGGAGACGGTTTTGACAAGATCTCAAAAGGGATTCAGTGCACTTAAAACTATGGCTGCAATGGACACAGAGCAGAGAATGCTTTTCACACTATACAAGCACTTGATCCTCTCAGTAATTGATTATGGATTAGGACTGCTCACTGTCTCAGAGAGTCAGCTGGTGACGTTAGAGCGCATACAGAGCGAAGCTATGCGGGTCATTCTGGGATGCACCAGAGACACCCCAATAGTGTGTATGCGTTACATCCTTGGTCTGCCGACTGTTGCTGGTAGGCTCAAGGTGATGCAGGCGAAGACATACCTCAGAGTAGCTGCAGACACAGACCACCCACTGCATGAGGCGCTGGACGCAGTTAAGGGTCAGCGACTGGTAAGAGGGACATCATGGATAGCTCTGGCGGAGGATACGATCAGACAGGTGTGCCCCTTGGAGAACATTAGACGAGGAGAGGAGTGGGTCAGAGTGCCAGCGGAGCAGTCAGACTTGTGCAAAGTTATAATCACATTAAGCCGGGAGTGCAGGGAGTGGCCAGCAGGGGCCACGGAAGTGGAAATCCAGCAACTAATTCAGGACAATGCTTACTCGGGTGATGTGATTATCTACACAGATGGTTCGGTGTCAAGAGGTGAGAGAAGTGACTGGGGGATCATAGCCAAAGCTAATGGTCGACGTTTGGTACAGGAGAGCCTGGCATATGATACCACAACATCCAGCTTAAGAATGGAGGTGGAGGCAATCACTGCGGCTCTCCGCTGGATGGAGAATCCGACACACACAGACACACACATAGTGATTGTAACTGACTCAGAAAGCATGCTGACGAGGGTGAGGACGGGCAGGCTTCGTGCGGAGTGGCTTGCTTCGCGTCGGAGATCACGGGTGACAAGCATCGCCTGGATCTTTTCTCCGGGGAATGCCGGTGTGCTGGGAAATGAACAGACGGACAGATTGGCTGGCTCTGCAGAACTTGGTGGAGTGTTGACACATGACACAGCAGACGTGGTTGCGGCCTTGTGGGTGCACGTGTACACCTCGGAGGAGCAAATGAATTACCATGGTCTGGCAAGAATGAGACAGCGTGGAGTGACGCGAGGATCTGGCCGACGCTCAAAGCTCAGAGGAAAGGCGAGACGGACAAATAATCAGATTGCTACTGGTACTATTGGTGTTGGAACTCTTCGCTGGCTGCTGAGGATGGGGACGGAGCGCGTATGGGAATGCCCCGAATGCTGTGATGTCGATTCCTAAATCAATCAATCAATCAACCAGTCAATCAATCAATCATCAGAAATATATATGATCCATAGAACCTCTACTTTTGTATGGCTGTAAAACATGGACAACGAAGCCGACAAGGACAATCAATTGTTGAAATCTACAGGAAACAACTGAAAGGGTAAACTAATTAGAGACATTAGACGTCGACAGTTAAAAGTTATGGGCACTTTATGAGAAGAAGTGAACTAGAGAACTTGGCGACAAGTGGCAAGTTTAAAGGGAAACTTACACGGGGAAGGCAGATGGGTAAATACCTAAACAGATTGACCATATGGCACAGTCGAGAGAAATACACACAGCTCATCCACGATTCGGGTGATTGAATGAGATGGCGGAACACGAAGCCTACATTTATCGTCACGACATCTGATTATGATGGTTATTCTGAGACACCATGTCACTTACCACCAACCCTGCAGCATAAGGTGGAGAAAGGCTGATGAAGGAACAAACAAGCACACAGTACATACTTGACATAATGTGCAGTAACTTTCATTTGACACCGCTACTATTCTGTCTGCTAAACGCCTTCGTCATTGCTTTATACATATTCCAGCTCGTTTGGTTCATTGTAATGTTTCATATGCAAATAATCAGAAATATGTACAATATGAAATATTGAATCAAGGGACATAAATATAAATGACGTTTCATCCAATAAGGGAGACAAGGACACTAAGTTATTGAAATAAAAATGAACGCAGTGTAATGCAAATATTTAGGTTAAAGACAGTACAGCATGATAATGATTAATAAATAGATATATGGCTATTGTGATCAAAAGCTGCTAACATAAATTTAAGTAATTGCTATATCTTAAATTTGATGTATGTGACCTCACCTGGCAAATAAAATTTCAACGGAAGTAAAGCCTATGAACAGAATAATACATCAAGTGAAATATCTTTTTAACTAGTACGATGATCATCGGATTGTTTGCATTTTTGGCTAGCACATATATATGTGCCTGATAATTATATCAAATAGTGTGGTGTCGATATTTTAATGGCACGTAGACACACATTATATTGTTGTCCGTCAGTGTTGATTACGACAGTCTCTGATGTTTGCTTTAACGCTGCAGATATGTTCAATCCCAGCAAAGACACTCCGCCATTTGAGGTGTTCAGCTGAACTGAATCTCAGTTGCCAAACGTTTCACATGTTTTACCTTAATTTCCTTTCTAACACGAGAATTTGGTGACAAATCACATTCTTTTCTGACCCCTTACTTGGTCTTGTCTACGCTGTCCACTGTATGCCTATGATGACAACCATTTATGTATACATATGAGACTGCATACGATGGAGGTAATTACTATGCTTTGATGCATACAGTTTTGGATATGGTGTAGGTCTGCAGCTAGATCGTGAGCTAGTTTACTATACACTATACAAGCACTATTCGAACGACAGGTTCTTCTCCGTTTGGTTATTGAAACTCTGAACCAGACATTATTTCACCAGGGGCTACCATGATAATATAAAATTGTACAACTGGATCAACTCTGCTATTGATATTCTTCCAAGCCACCACTGTCGCAGTTCATTTGAATGATCAATCAATCAATCAATCATATGCCATGCCGGAAATCGTGGGCGGTCATGACTCGCCATTTCACTCGATCACCAGAGTCGTGGATCAGCTCAGTGTTCCTGTCTCATCCATGCCATGTGGCCAAGCTATCCAGGTATTTTCCTCTCGGTCTTCCTCTTTGGTTTGTTCCCTTCGATCTTGCCAGTTGTCACTAAGCTGTCCAATCCATTTCTTCTCATAACATGTCCAAGAAATTTTTACTGTCTACGTCTAATTTCTCTAATCAATTTACGATTGTCATTTGTCTCCTTTAGTACTTCGTCATTGGTTTTTATGTCTGGCCATTGTATTCTTTGCACTTTCCTCAGAAACCACATTTCTGCAGCCTTCAGATGTTTTTCATCTTGACTGCTCATGATACGAAGGGACATAAGTTGAATAGGATCAGGTCTTGAATGGCATAGTCCAAGTTCTATCCCAACAATCTATAGGTCTGCAAGCATCGTTATCATGGCGACCTGTCTTACTTTCAAAACAATGTTTTCCCGTAGTGAATTTAAATAACGAAGACACAAACAATAGACTGCACGATTTATTGCCTGGCATATATTTCGCTGCATCTCGTCAGGTACATACTGCAGAAATCACACAACGTAAAGTAAGTTAACTAGATAAATCCTTCAAGTTGAAATATGCACATATTCACACAGCAATGTCAATTGTCTACCACGGTAATTTTAAGCTGACTAACGGCCGCCATTAACTGTACAGTTACCATCCTCAAAGCCAGGAAGACATATTCTTGTCTATTCTGTGTAGCGTGCTGCAGAGAACACGTGACACACTACGTATATACTAGACAATTATATATATATATACTAGACAATTATATATGTCCTATATCAGGTCTTAGTCAGATATTATTGAGCTAACGTATGAAAGTAGACGATACTACTTGCTTCCTGTTAGCGCCAAACGTTGGGAGGCGCTTACCAAACCCGACACCCCACATTGTGCCAACGGCTTCGGGCGGAAGAGCGCAATTGGGAAGGTACAAGCCTTACCCCCTGGTGCGAAGAAATGCAACCTAAAGACAAAGTGCAGACAAGGCCCTAAGCCTTGGCTGGCAACTGGTTTAGGATCGAAGCTCCGACAGGCGGACAGTTACAGCATTGCTTTGCTGATCCGGCATCTTCTGCAGCTTGTCTTGTTCCAGATGTATTGGTGTCACCTTTCCTCTGGAGTGAACTAGGCAAGCCGAGAGAGAGAGAGAGAGGGATCATGCTGCATGTACAACACATGATCTCTATATTATAGCCCAGGCTTTGTGCTATGGAGAGGCAATAGCTCCATCCCTGTCTTAACCGGTCTCGGAATCAAAGCGAGAGGCAACTGTTAAGGGTTATAAGTCCCAGTCAATTGCTGTAGACATGGGGCGCCACGCGTTGCCGCCAGCCTCAAGCTGGGCATCCCCCGGCCATTTGAGTGCTGTTCCGCCTCAGCCTGCTTGAAATGGTGCTTTGGGCTAGGGCAAAATCTGAATCGCAGGCTGTAAAACCAATGCACAAGGTACTAATATAAAGAAACCTTAAGCTACGGCTTGCAACCTAAAACGTGAGAATCATGTGTCCATGATTTTCCACAAACTTTAGCAATATTGACGATGTGAGAAAAACGGCTGTGATTGATGCCGAACTCAATCGTCTTAAAATTAATATTGCTGGCCTGTAGGAGATTCGCCATGCTGAGGAAGGGTCACTCAGGGAAAACAATTACAACTTTTTTGGAAGGGTAGAGGGCAGGCAGAAAAAAGGCAACACGGTGTGGACTTTTCAGTGAAGTATTCGCTACTGGGAATGATTGAAATTCCAGCAGGATGTAATGAAAGACTATTATCCCTGCGCTTGGCAACCTCTTGTGGTTTTGCCACCATTATTACTGCATATGCACCGACACTCGATACCTCTGATGATGTGAAGGATTCGTTCTATGAGGAGTTAGACTCCGTGATCAAGGCAGTTCCAAAATCCGACTACATTTATATGCTCGGCGATTTCAATGCTCGTGTGGGTATGGACTCGAGTTCATGGCCAGCGAGCCTTAGAAACTACAACATCGGTCGCAGGAATGAAAATGGGCAAAGGCTGCTAGAGCATTGCACCAGGAATGACCTACGAATTACAAACTCCCGTTTTAAACAAAAGAGCTGCATAAGGTCACATGGAAACATCCAAGATCTTTCCATTGGCACCAGCTGGACTTTATCATCAAACGGAGACAACATCTGAACCATACATCATGCACTCGAAGTTACCACAGTTTTGAATGCGATACGGATCATTCTTTGGCTGTAGCAAGGGTTGGACTGAGACAAAAGAGAATCTACACACCTAAACACAAATCTAGCCCCAGGATTAATATTATTAACACTCATGATCCTGGAAAGCGCTTTGAGTTTCAACAGCAACTTGAAAACGCTTTCACTGAAACACCAGAAATTTGTACAGTAAGTGAAAAGGGTAGAGAACAGACACAGAGAAACACCCTGGTCCTCCAGGTTGGAGTTTGAAGCGTGGGGTTAACATCCCCACCTTTGTACAAACTATTTTGTTACGAAAGAGATACATAAGCCTCGAATTCGGACTGACTTATTTGGACAACGACCTCGAAACGTTAAAGGACTCTTGAGATTTGGAACATGGAATGTACGGACGCTATATCGAGCTGGAGCGGCTGAAGAACTAACCCGGGAGCTGGTTGAATATCAAATGGATATAACATCAATTCCAGAATTAAGGTGGCCAGGAGAGGGTACTTTAGAGCAAAAAGGAATTATTGTCATATATGGAGGAAACACCCAACCTACACATGAAATAGGAACATGTTTTGTCATCAAAAAAGAGTTATGGGGGGACTTTCTAAACTTTAAAGATGTTTAGGACAGAATTAGTGAATTACGAATAAAAGGTAAATGGAAAAAATATAACAATGAATGATGTACATGCACCTACTGAAGAGAAAGAAGTTGACGTTAAAGAAGACTTTTATAATAATTTGGAAGATGTTATAGAAGAAACCCCCAAACAGGACATCCTGATTGTGCTGTGAGACTTCAATGCAAAAATAGGTAGAGAGCAAACTCATAAAAAAGTGGCCGGTATGGAAAGCCTACATACAACTTCAAATGATAATGGATGGAGAGTCATCAACCTAGCAGAAGCCAAAGGACTGCAGATTAGCAGTACCAGATTACAAAGAAAGGATATACACAAACAAACTTGGAAATCATGTGACAAGAGAACCTATAATCAAGTAGATCACATTTTAATTAACAACAGAAATGCATCAAACATACAAGTTAGAAGTTATAGAGGAACTGAGTGTCACATCGACCACTTCCTCGTTGGAGCAAAATTTAAAATAAAACTTAAGAGAGATTTCTATACTAAATTACAAAGATTACACCCAACATATAACAGAGAAAAACTACAAGAAATTACAGTCAAAGAGAAATTTACAGATGAAATAAAATGTAAACTTGAAACTCTGCAAACCATTTTGGAGGAAAGCGTTGACCAAACTTGGTTGAACATCCAGAATACAATTAAATCTACCGCAGAAGAATGTCTCGGTGTGTTAACCACGTATAGAAAGAACAGATGGTTCAATCAAAAATGTGAAGAAGCAGTCATTAGGAAAAAGAATGCCAGACATTTATGGTTAAATGACATCAGCAACATCCAAAAGGAAGAGCAATATAGAAATGGATGTAAAGAGGCTACAAAAATAGTCCGACAGCAGAAGCGAGAATATATATGTAATATAATCAAAGATATGGAAACTAATCACCAGAAAAACGAATCCAGAAAGTTTTTGTTTAAAGAACTGAAGTCAATGACACGAGGGCACCAGCACAACACATTTGGTTTAAAAGACAAAAATGGGAATATGATTAATACCAATGAGGAAATGTGCAACACATGGAAAGAATATTTTGTTGAATTACTAAATTGTGAAGCACCAGGTACCACTTTCCCACAGGAAGAGGTACTAACCGGAAACATCGCATTATCTTCCCAAAAATGACAAAATCCATTACAGATTCAATGATCGACGCTAATGGCTGTCTTAGGACATCCTCGTCCGGCAGGGACAGCCATGAGCCACAGGTGACAATTGTTGGATAGTGTAGTAACAGCGGGTGCAAACACAGGACTCTCCTTGAATATCGAGAAAACAGTAACAATGGTGATATCAAAGAAAAAGGTGACGCCAAAATGTGAAATAGAAATAGAAGGGGAAATTCTTAACCAGGTGGACAGTTTTAAATAACTAGGGGCATATATAACATCAGATGGAAGATGTGCAACATAGATGTTTGGAAAATGATGTGTATTCTATGCAATAAGTCATTATCATTGATTGTGAGAAAGAGGGTGTTAAAATGATATGTAGAACCTGCATTACTGTATGGCAGTGAATCTTGGAATGTAAACGAACGAACTGGGAAGAACGTGGAAGCAACAGAGATGTGGTTCCTAAGACGAATGTTGCGAATGTGTTGGACTGCCAAAGCAACTAACAATGACTGCCTGAAGGAATATTATATTGTCAGTTATTGATAGACAATTATTGAGAGTTATTGAGTTATTGAGAGAGAGAGAGAGAGAGAGAGAGAGAGAGAGAGAGAGAGAGAGAGAGAGAGAGAGAGAGAGAGAGAGAGAGAGAGAGAGAGAGAGAGAGAGGAGAAAGACTGTTAGAAGACTTCACAGAAAGTGACATTGTGGTAGAGTGTCTGAAAACGTTACAAAGACATAGATACATACTGTAGAAAGTGAGAGAAAACGTGTCGTTTATCAATGTCGATGATGAAATAAACATTCTACTGGATACACTGCGTTGCGATTGCTAGGACAATCAATTTAAAGGTTCAGGGTGGAAAAACCTGTCGGCAGATACAGGTAATTGTTAAGATTTCAATGTTGTAGTTTGCATAGTCAAGATGTGTGACATATGGATCTATGAATTATGGCATCGTATAGAGAAACTGATGGAGTGGTATAATACTGGTGCACTGAATGTATCGGACATGTTCGATATACCAAACATTTTCTACTCCTGCTGCCGTGGAGGTCCATGATGTGATCCATTGTGATGAAGCTCGGTGATCATAGATCCACACAAGAAAAGAAGGTGTGCAATGAAGTCAATGTAGAATTAACCCATTATTGTTTATGCTTCAACATTGTGTAGACAAGCGCAGTATATGGTGTTTGTAATTAAATAGAAGAAACAACATAAGTAACCCATATTGTTCTCTCGTTACATTCGCTGTAGTGCATAGGGTATGAATGTAAAATTTTCATTTCGAATGCAGGACGTCGTTCTACGCTTGATG
This sequence comes from Cepaea hortensis, assembly GCA_963921405.1. Lineage (NCBI taxonomy): Eukaryota > Metazoa > Mollusca > Gastropoda > Stylommatophora > Helicidae > Cepaea > Cepaea hortensis. The sequence goes on along the minus strand of CAWUFQ010000007.1, from coordinate 724,531 downwards.
CATGCTCCAAACTGGAAAACCTCACCTCTGTCTCCTGGAAACGCGCATATATAAGACCCGTGATATCCCAACATATGTGTATCCCGACTTTCCCAAAGGATTCCAGTGTCTTGAATTTATTTTTATCGCAGAGACAACGGGTATCTCCACTGAATTTACTGTCTCTCAATGTCTGGTAAGTAAACGTGTGCCCAGGACTCGTCCTCTGTCACAATTTGATGGAGAAATGTATCCCCTTCTCGAGCATGACGGTCCAAATGCTTGTGACAAATCCTCTGCCGTGCATGTTTGTAATCAGCGGAAAGTTGTCTTGGGACATGTGTGGTACACACTTCCCTATAGCCGTGGTCTTAATGACAATTATGTATGCAGCATCATGAGTCAAGTAGAAATGTATATGTTATATAATTAACAGTGCGCAGCTTGTAGTTATGGATTACCTGGTAAATATGCCGTGTTACTGTGCCAGTTGCCACACGGGAAGGTCTCCCGCTAAGCGGATCATAAATGGCAATGTCTTCTTTGTGAAATCTTGCTACTTATTCCTATAGTCTCTTCTGATTCAAATCGCCTACATAGTGATCCGTCATTCAACTGCATATATGTCGTTGATCTTTTACCCAGCATGTCGATAATGGGGCAGCTATTTGGGAATCAATATTACGCATGCGCCAATTGCTCCATCCTCCATATTTCCTCAAAGAAGGTCCACCTCTTTTTTTTTTTTTTTTAAATTAGGCCTGGACGATGTTTTCACCAATTAAAACTTGGACATGAACACATGGTGGATACAATAACAGGTCACAGCGTGTCTCCATTGCAACTTGAGAAATTATGCATGGTAAATCTCTACCAAGTCTAGCAAGAGTCGCATATATTACTATTGCATTTTAGTAATCATTTCGGTATAGTGAGAATATACTTATGTGCCTGTAAGTGCACATGCCAGTGGTATTCGTGTGAGTAATAGACATGTCAATGGTATTCTAATGACCTAGAGTCTATAGGAAATGCCATAGGTGGAATTTGGGTTGTTAGGATCAGAGCATATCTTCCTCTTTCGTAGGTACTGCACCTTTACTTAACTTTACACTGTTCAGACCTGGGTATAGGGGACTCGTGCTTACTCACAGCAAACTCCTTAAAAACAGGTTCCCAACGAGACTCGCGTATACAGAGTGACCACATGCTAGAAGCTTGAAATCAAGGGCAAAGCATGCTCGATTATCTCTGCACCTCGGATTAGAGACGAAACTCGCTTGTGCATCAAGGGGAATAAACAACACACTGTACTATTACGGCACACATTACTACCGTAATTCTTCAGAACACGTATTGTCATCATTTATGTTTTGCCATTATCAGTTTAACTTGTTCCTTTCAAAGTAAAGAATATCCTATAGATATAAAAGAGTGCACACTACTAAACTGTGTTGATACGATCACCAAGAACCGGTATATATATATATATATATATATATATATATATATATATATATATATATATATATATATATATATATATATATATATACTTGCTGACTAGGCTCGGCTTCACCCAGCTCCTGGCGGGGATCTATCTATTTATCTATCTATCTATCTATCTATCTATCTATCTATCTATCTATCTATCTATCTATCTATCTATCTATCTATCTATCTATCTATCTATCTATCTATCTATCTATCTAATTTTCTAAATTCTAAAGTGTTTTTCTCTTCCATCATACCACCGAACGTCGACTAGCCGACATAAACATCAACACCCTAGAGAAATTCTGTACTCAGTATAATGTACACTTTATCAACAACACACCATTTTTTACATCTCAAAGAGGCGCGCCAAAGAAACGACTGTACAGTGACCAGATCCACACATCCACATTAGGTAATAGCTTCCTTGCTAAATTATAAAGTATCCGGAGAGGGCACAAAACATGACCAACACACAAACACGACGAACATTGACCACTGAAGCCAGTCGAAATACCCCCATCACCCCAGACAAACGTCTGCTGACGTCTGACTCCCGACTGTCTGCCATTCAAGGTGCACACATGCTACCAAGAATAAATCAACCTCTCCTTCCTACCCCCACCCTCACACGTGAAGGAAATAACTACCAGGAATATTTCCCTAACCTTACTTCCAACGAACCCTCGTTGCAAGCAGCGGTACACACGCACGGTAGTAATACCACCTTGACACACCAAGCTCAAGACAGCTATGGGCTCCATAGCAGACAACAAGAGGCTCCGCATCACAAAATTCACGCCAGCTATGAGCGAACAAGCAGGCAACAACAGGTTCCGCATCACCAAGTTCACGCCAGTAATGAGCGACCAAGCGGGCATCATTGGAGTCCAGAACTTCTATACTTGATGCAATTTAGTCCTGCCGCACTGAATCAAGCCCTTATGATGTCTCTACAATACAGACCTGTAAGATAGGATACGTATTAAATACGGAACCCTATATGCATTGATACCAGCAACAGAGCTTCCTCCTTGAACTTTAATTGCTTACTGTTTAACGTTTTATTTTCCGTGTGGGATACCATGCTTTAAGCAGAGACATTGACTTGTATAGTCATTTATTAATTCTTTTGGATAGCAGATGGTTACTTAGCTTGTGAAGTAGTTTTTCAGGTTAATTATTTGTTGTATGTTCTGTAATTCGTTTTGTTCCGTGTTTGCATTATTTTCGTTGGTCTAATTAGTTATACCGTTATAATATTGTCATTTACTTATTGATTTGTATTACTGATATTTTGTAAGTTAATATAATTGTGATTTTTTACGATCTTGTATTTTTGCTTAACTTTGACTAATTTACACTTTCTTCATGGATGAAATGTCTGAGAAGTGGCAATACTGGCTCAATAAGTCAGGAATACGCCTTAGACACTTAAACATTTGCAGCTTATTTAACAAGCTACCAGAGTAATCTTCTATTCTTAATCAACATTTTCATTTATTCGGCCTTAGTGAAAGTAGGCTTAATGATAACATTTCAGATGATGACATCTCTATTAAAGGGTACAATATTTTTAGAAGGGATCCTTGTAGGAAACAAGAGACAGGCATAGTAACCTATGTTTCTAATTTACTAAATGCTCACCGTAGGCTAGACTTTGAAACTTGCCAAATAGAATGTATTTGGTTAGAGCTAAAACTTCAAAACCGCACACCTCTGATAATTGGCTACCTCTATCATAATCTCAGTGCTGGACACGTCTGGTACGAAGACTTCACTACCATGATGGATGTGGTTTTCGCTTCCGTGAAGGAAATTATACTACTCGGAGACTTTAACATTGACACCAACAAATCCAAAATAATATGAGGAAATATAATTGCATCATACAATTTCCAACAAGTAGTACAACAAGCTACTAGAGTAACAAAGTCATTTTCAACAGTCATAGATCACATTTATGTAACTTGCTCAGATAATATCATAGAATGCAACGTATCAAATTGTGCAATGAGCGATCACTATCCAATATGCTGCACGTGGTCTAAAAAAGGAATTAAAACTCCTAAACATAAACACATAAGTGTAAGATATAGAAGATACAAAAAGTTCAACCAAAACGCATTTTTACAGGAATTGCTCAGTTCGTTCACCTCTAAACAATGTTTATCAGCTTCCTGACCCGGATGATGCTCTGGAATTCTGGATGAAAACCTTTACTGAAGTTTTTGATAGACATGTGCCAATCAAGGAAGTTCAAGTAAAACACCACGTCAAGCCACCCTGGATCACCCAGGAAATACTTGAAATTATGAGAGACAGAGATAAAGCACATAAAAAGCGGGATCTCAGCGCATACCGTACTCTTAGAAACAAAGTTCAATATACCATTCGACGGAAAAAAAAAAATTACTTTAAGAACTTAGTAACGGATAAAATAAATAGTAAGAATATATGGAAGGAAATTAACACCTTGACAAACAAGTATAACTTCCGATATTCTTTACCATCAAATTATATTACATGCGACCAATTCAGTAATTTTTTTCAAACTGACATAGACCAGTTGAAGGCTTCAATACCTAATTCTTCTTGCAACTTATCTTTACTGTCATCGTTTTGCGAGAATAGATGCTCCCGCGATATTCTTTCCGACATACCGCAAATGACAATCACTGAAGTATTCACTTACCCCAGTAACCTAAAAAACACAACCTCATCTGGGTTAGGTGGAATCAGCAACCGGATTCTCCGTTGTGCTGCGCCAGTCATCTGTATATCACTAACATATGTATATAATCAGTGTCTCACCAAACGTCACTTTCCATCAGCTCTCAAAATCGCTAAAGTGTACCCTTTTCTTAAATCTGGTTCATTGGACAATGGTCTCCCGAACAATTACAGACCCATTTCCTTGCTATCATCACTATCTAAGCCACTAGAAAAACACATCCATAAAGTAACATTGCAGTATTTAGTTCGCAACAAGCTTATTGTTGACAGCCAATTAGGATTTCGACCAAAATATTCTTGCCATACGGCCCTAACAAACATGATAGAAAGTTGGCACCAGAATATAAGCAACAACAGTCTATGTGGAACTATGTTTATTGATTTCAAGAAAGCATTTAATATGATAGACCATGCTATTTTAATTAAAAAACTTGAGACAATGAAAATTGGCCCTATTGTAGTCACTCTAATATCATCGTTTCTACCAAACAGAAAGCAGGTAGTATCACATAATAAATCTCTGTCTCAAACCACTACCTTCAATATTGGAGTACCGCAAGGCTCTATTCTTGGCCCTCTGTTATTTGCCATATATATTAACGAGCTACCTTTGCATCTTTCGTCGTCCTGCGATCTATTTGCAGACGACGGTACAGTGTACACAAACGCTGAAAACTGCATTTTACTGGAGTTGTCTTTACAACAAGAATTAAATAATGTAATCGGGTGGAGCTATTCAAACCGTATGCAAATTAACATCACTAAAACAAAATCAATGTTATTAACAACCAGACACAAACTTCAAACTCTAAGCTCACACACATCACTTCAACTTCACATCGATAACATTCCAGTAGAAAGTGTAATTGAGCACAAAACATTAGGCCTAATCATTGATAGAAACCTAACCTTTAATTCCTACGTTCCAGCGCTCATTAAACAAACAGCGAAAACAGTCTACCAACTCTCCAAAATTAAAAACTTCCTTGAAGAGGACACAAGGAAACTATTCTATACTTCTCATATACAGACACACTTTGACTACTGCTCTACAATCTGGAACGGTTGTTCTAATTCAAACACCAAGCGACTTTACTCACTCCAGAAATGGGCCATGAGTCTAATTTATAGCAAACATTTATCTGACAATCCTAGCCTGTATAAACGCAAACGCCTGCTTTTCAATAAAGCTAAACTAATTCACAAAATCCTGCATCGGAATGCCCCAAATTACCTTTGGCCATTGTTTAAATATAATGCTAGACACAGTAAACGTTTAAATATATTACACATTCCGAAGCCTATGATTAACTTTTACAAAACAAGCTTAACGTACTCTGCAGCTCAGCTGTGGAACAATCTTCCACAATAAATCAAAGACATAACCAATCCCTATTCATATAATCGCAAATTATTCGAACACTATCTCAATACGGATTACCTTCCACTTTAATAATAGAGATAATAATAATAATAACAAAACTCTAGTATAACAGCCAGTCCCTTTTTGGTAGACCAGTATATTCCACATATCTAATAACAAGTGTCAGAACATTATCTAATATTACTGTGTCGTGTAGTTTTGATGTTCGCATTTTGCCCATGCCTTTATAATGCATATCTTTTATATTGTTGCTGTTCTCTGTTAGCCTTGAATGATGTGTGAATGAAATAATGTATGAAAGAGAGTGATAGAAGGGCAGAATGTTAGACGGGCTTGCGTGCCCACTTCTTAACCCTTTGAAAATAAAGTTTGTTCTATCTATCTATCTATCTATCTATCTATCTATCTATCTATCTATCTATCTATCTATCTATCTATCTATCTATCTATCTATCTATCTATCTATCTATCTATCTATCTATCTATCTATCTATCTATCTATCTGTCTGTCTGTCTGTCTGTCTGTCTGTCTGTCTGTCTGACTGCCTGCCTGTCTGTCTGTCTGTCTGTCTGTCTGTCTGTGTTCGGCCCTTTCCCGTTCCCGTTAAAAATATAAATATAATAGAAGATTAGATAGTTAGATTAATAGTAAAAAATATGACTGGATGAGATCTATCTTCATTTCAATAACTAAAAAGGGTAAACGTGAAAGTACTGAAAGTAAACTTTCCAAGATATCACGACCAACCAATAAATGGTGGGCGGTGGGTTGACTGCAGAGGACTGCAAAGGATATGCAAATAATTTTCTCTCACAAAAATATCACATCTTTTTCTTTAAGCGAACAAAAATCTTTATTTTCAAAGGGTTAAGAATTGGGTACGCAGGCCCGTCCTACATTCTGCCCGTCTTCTCTATTTCCTCTCATACATTCTTCTATTCAACATCTCTTATGAAGCAATTCTTTAACAACAAAAGGACAGACAATAAGCGTTAAAGCGCATGAAAAATAATCAATAATACATGACTCGTTGAGGCAATGTTTAACATGGGCACCATAAATACCCAACGTCGATGTAACGTGCCATACATATGGGAATGTTTAAAAAAAAAATTACATTACATAGAAGAAAAAAACATTTAATTTGATGTGGAAAAGAATTAAAGAAGAGTAAAACATCTAATGTGCTGTTGAAGAAATAAATAAATAGATGAGTTCGAAAATTTTCACGTATTTAAAATAGATGCATTAGTTTTATGAAAACTTTGAAAATGCCTTTACAATGTTATCATTATATATTATAACGCATATGCCTGTAGATAGCTGTAGATAAACATTTTATAAAGCTTTGAGAAAAATGCAACAATTATTTAAATTACATATATAGCAATGCTACTAAATGTTATGTCCCTTAATATAAATTTGCTTTAGTTAAGTCCCCTCGCTATATATTAATTATAATGTAAATTTTAAAAAAAATTAAATTTTATTACTTAAATAACTGTTTGCACACTAACAAACTATGCCCGTTGGCTGCATGGGAATGCAAAGACAACATGTAGAAAATTTCATCTCAATCGGATGGACCGTTCGCGAATGCATAAAGGACATATGGGCATACATTGTCTTATATATATATATATATATATATATATATATATATATATATATATATATATATATATATATATATATATATATATATATATATATATATATATATATATATATATATATATGCTAGGGCATATAGAAAGAATGGAAGATAATAGGGAAACAAAACTCGCTTACACTCAGGAAATAAATGACCGTAGACCCCGAGGTAGACCAAGAAGACGGTGGAGAGATAATACATGTACAGACCTACAAGCACTTGGAATCAACGACGGGCAAGAGAAGGTCCACCAGAGAGACGAATGGAGACGGATTGTATTTGCAGCAAAGAACCTCAATGGCTCGGAAAGCTGAAGAAGAAGAAGATATATATATATATATATATATATATATATATATATATATATATATATATATATATATATATATATATATATATATATATATATATATATATATATTTCTTGGTCACGGGGGACTGTGAATTAATACCAGTCAGGGTTAACATTTCATCAACCCATCTAGCATAAAGGACAAAAGTCCACACAGTGCGTTTAACCTCCACTCCCATCCCTGTCCACCCCATTACACTCATAGTGCTCGTGATAAATGTACTAGCCAATGCAGTTTCATTCAGTTTTTGTGTGTGTGACTTACATATGAAAAAAATGCAAGCACACTCTACATACAAGGTTGACATCATAGACGACTGTTGTCTCTAACCCTTCATATGCACTATACAGTGGAGAGAGATGAGCAGATCAAGTAAGGGGTAAGACACGAATGCCCTTTGTCACCAAATGCTTGTATTAGAAAGAATATTAACGTAAAACATGTTAACTGTTTGGCGACTTAAAGTCATTGGAGCTGAAAAACGAAAACGGCGGCTTGTCTTTGCTAGGATCAAACACAACTGCAGCAAACATCATAAACTGTCGTGATCAACTTGTGTACCAATAATTAACATCAATGTCACTTGTTTCTCCGTGCCATTAAATGCCTATAAGACCATATTTAATAACATTATCAGGCACAGACACAGACACAAGTGTATCAAAGACGCCACACTGCCATGTGCTTGTGGAACTGTTTACCAGCGACACGCTAGGAAATTAAACCACTTCCACAGTCTGCTTTAGAAAGATATTGAAGATTAAATGGCAAGACAAGATCCTAGACCAGAAGTTCTCAACCGGCGGGAACTCCCCCCCCCCCCCCCCCAACCCCAAGCTTGTACTGCCAGTTCATCAGGTGTTATTTCCTCTTGTACAGACATCAAGACCCCAAACGATTCCTAACTTAACGTTGTGTGCATCTGGTATTTTTGATAGATCAAAACGAAGTGGCCTTGGTCCTCGGGTAAGCTTTTTGTGTTTTAATTTCAGATCTGCTTCTAATAACTGATGATCTGTATCACAGTCTGCACTTCGTAGGGTTTTACAGATGTTATGCTTGATTTCCATTTTCTTTGTATTATTGATATTGTTTTTCCCTCTAAATTTTACGGTTCTGTACTTCTCGCCCTAATGAAATTCGTTTTATAACGTAAGTAGACCTGAAAATCATTTTTATGTAGGTGTCTAGACTTGGTCTAGTATGTGTTATTAAATTTAGCTTCCATTTGTATGTATACTGTATAAGGGTGGGGGGATTTATATGGAGGAAATTCGAAAACGGGGGAGGGGGGGATGACGTTATGAACTATGATAAAGGGGGGCATGGGCCAAAAAAGGTTGAGAAACACTGTCCTAGACACTGAAGTTCTAGAAAGAGCGTCCATGCCCAGTATCCACACTCAACTAATGAAAACTCAGATTTGCTGTGCTTGTCACTTACCTTGTATGCCAGATCACAGGCTCCCTAAACACACTTTTTTCACGGCGAGCTGCGTTGTGGTAAACGCTCCCAAGGCGGCCCGAGGAAACGCTTTAAAGACACTGAAAATCTCACTGAAAGCTTTTGGAATTCATCTTGACACCTGGAATACTGCTGCTAAAGACTGTAATTCGTGGCGTGCATCATTACATAAAGGTGCAGTCACTTGTAAGGGAACCAGGACTGCACGAGCTGTGAAGAAAAGGATGGACAGAAAAACCACCGCAGAAGATCCTCCTCCTGGAACGTCAAGCATTCTTTGCTAACATTGTCAAAGAACATTTCGAGCAAAATATGCCTAATCAGCCATCTTAGAACTCACGGCTTCATACTTTCAACCCCACTGAATGAAATGAATGGTCATCATCATTCTTGATGGACAAGCAACATAACATAACATAACATAACATAATATAACATAAGAATCAAAGACGGATATCGATGTCATATGTTTCTTCGCACCATTAAAATTCTCTGCGACTATATTTGATTTGATTTTGAGGCGCATACACATGTGCCAGCCAAAAATACTTACTCTAGCTTGAATGCCTTATCTGCAAATAAACAGACATTGCATTAGATATATTATCCCGTAAGTAGACTGCACTTCGTTTGAAATATTACATACCACGTGTTGTCACGTACTGGAAATCTAATGTATTGCAATTACTTAAATTTATTTTGGTAGCACTTGATGATAGGGGCAAGATATTTCCGTAGAAATTATGTTATAATGTCTTCAAATTAAGTATTTGCATTACACATCTTGTATTTATACGCCAATATATATTTTTCACAGCCATGCACTTCACAGATTCAGGTTGCACTTGGCATTTTATATTGGTTAGTATGTTTTCCTTCTTGCAAAATGCTACCTTCGCTATGACGATTCTTGTTATAATCTCTTCAAGGTACTCCCGATCTGATCTGTAGGGGTGTGGGAATGGGTGTGGGGGATGTGTGTATGAGTGGAGGATATGTGTATAGGACGGGTGCGGGGGATGTGTGTTCAGGTTGGGGATATGTGTGGGTGGGTGGAGATGTGTGGATGGTTTGGGGAAGTATGTGTGGGTGGCGGGGTTGTGTGGATAGGGGATTGTGTGGGTGGATTAGGGATGCAAGGGCGGGTGGGGAGAAGTGTATGGTGTGTGGGTTTGGGATATGTGTGCGGTGTGTTGGTGGGGTGTGTGTGCATGGTGTATGGGTGGGGGGTATGTTTGTGGTGGTATGGGTGAGGATATGTGTGTGGGTGGGGGATAGTGTGTGGTGTGGGGGATGTGTGTGATTGGTACGGGGAATGTGTGTATGGGTTGGGGATATGTGTGGTTGAGTACGGGTGTGTGGTGGTTGGGGGAAGTATGTGTGTGTGTTGGGGTGTATGGGTGGGAGATGTGTGCGTGGATGGGGAATGTGTGAGTGAGGTGTGTGAGAGGCTTAGTGATGTGTATGTGGGTGAGGGATGTGTATGTGTCGGGGAGGGATGCGTGAGTGGGTGAAGGATGTGTGTGGGTAGGGGTATTGTGATCGAGATATGTTTGGTTGGGGGTGGGTGGGTGGGGGTGTGGGTGCGCAGGGGAGGATGTGTGCGTGAGTGAGTGTGTGTTGGTGGATGTGTGGGGAATGCATGTGTGGGTGGGGAGAGGTGTGTGGTGTGTTGGTTGGGGATATTTTATGGGTGGGGTATGTGTGTGGGTGGAGTATGTGGGTGGATGGGTAAGGGTATCTGTGTGGGTATGGGTAGGAATATTGTGTGGAATGTGGATGGGGGATATGTGTGTGGTGCGTAGGTGGGGATGCATGGTGGTATGTGGGTGTGGGATGTGTTGGTGAGGGATATGTGTGCTGTGTGTAGGTTGGGAATATTGCGTGGCAGAGGATGTATGTGATATGCGAGGGGGATGTGTGTGGTGGGGGATTTTGTTAGGGCATGTATGGGTGGGTGGAGGTTTGGAGAAGTATGTGTGGGTGGCAGGGGTGTGTCGGTAGGGGATTGTGTGAGTGGATTGGGGATGCAAGGGCGGGTGGGGAGAAGTGTATGGTATGTGGGTTTGGGATATGTGTGCGGTATGTTGGTGGGGGATATGTGCATGGTGTGTGGGTGGGGGATATGTTTGTGGTGGTATGGGTGAGGATATGTGTGTGGGTGGTGGATAGTGTGTGGTGTGGTGGATGTGTGTGATTGGTGCGGGGAATGTGTGTATGGGTGGAGTATGTGTGTGGGTGAGTACGGGTGTGTGGTGGTTGGGGGAAGTATGTGTGGGTGTTGGGGGTGTGTGGGTGGGAGATGTGTGCGTGGATGGGGAATGTGTGGGTGTGGGTCTGTGACTGGCTTACGGATGTGTATGTGGGTGAGGGATGTGTATGTATCGGGGTGGGATGCGTGAGTGGGTGGAGATGTGTGTGGGTAGGGGTATTGTGATCGAGATATGTTTGGTTGGGGTGGGTTGGGGTGTGTGGGTGCGCAGTGGAGGATGTGTGCGTGAGTGAGTGTGTGTTGGTGGATGTGTGGGGAATGCATTTGTGGGTGGGGAGGGGTGTGTGGTGTGTTGGTTGGGGATATTGTATGGGTGGGGTATGTGTGTCTAGGTGGGGTATGTGGGGTGGATGGGTATGGGTATCTGTGTGGGTGGGGTGGGAATATTGTGTGGAATGTGGGTGGGGGATATGTGTGTGGTGTGTAGGTGGGGATGCATGGTGGTATGTGTGTGTGTGATGTGTTGGTGAGGGATATGTGTGCGGTGTGTGGGTTGGGAATATTGCGTGGTAGAGGATGTATGTGATATTCGAGAGGGGATGTGTGTGGTGGGGGATATTGTTAGGGCATGTATGGGTGGGTGGAGGATGTATGTGTGGGTAATGGGGTGTGTGTGAGTGGATTGGGGATGTATAGTTGGTTAGTGAGATGTATGTGTGTGTGGGGGTAGGGAGATGTCAGTTGGTGGGGATGTGTGTGTACAGGTTGGGGATGTGTGAGTGGATGTGCGATGTGTGGGTTGGTGGGGGATGTGTGTGCGTGGGTGGGGAATATGTGGTCGATGGAGATGTGGCTGGCGAATTGGTGGTTAGAGGTGTGGGTGGGAAGAGGATGTGTGGGTTAGGATGTGTATGTGGGTGGGCGTGGAATGTGTGGGTTGGTGTGGGATGTTTGTGGGTGGCGAGTGTGTTTTGGTTGGGGGAACAGGAGAGGGCAGTGTGTGTGGGTGAGCGATGTGCGGGAGGGGGATGGGTTGGTAGGTGGGGTATGTATGTGTCCCTGGGTGTGTGTGTGTGTGGGTTGGTGTGGCTGTGTGTGTGGGTGATGTGATGTATGGGTAGGTGGGAGATAGGCCTCATAACATGGTAATTTGCCTTGATTATGTGTACAGCATTCATTTCACAATGTTTATTTTTCTTTCTATGTAAATGTATAATGATCTTGGTGAACGAAAGACGAGTGATTGGAAGGGCCGAATTTAAGATGGGCCTGCGTGCCCAATTTGTGACCCTTTTAAAATAAAGTTCATTTGATTTGATTTGATTTGATCTTATGAATGTTCCGAGATAATTGTACTGATTCACGTGTTTAAGAATACTCCCATTTATTTTTATATTACACGGCCTTATTTCCTTCTTTCTAGTGACTATCATAACTTGGGTCTTTCTCTGTTAAGTTAATTATAGCCTATTTGTTCGCCGTGTGCAACAACCGCATCTACTAGATGGTGCAGATCCTCCCCATTGTCTGTAATCAATGCTGTAACATCCGCATATCTAATGTTAATGATGTTACTTCCCGCAATGGTCATTCCTCTCATATCTTCTAAATTTCTGAATATCTTGTAACTGAATATGGATTGTCGCACACATTTCTTTATAGGCTAATATTTACCAGCTTCATTATCAATCCTTATGGCAGATGGTTGTTTCAAATATATAGGTGTTTTAACAAGTCTAAAGACTGGCCCATCAACTTGTAGATCTTCTAGCATCTTCATCATATTGACATGTCTTACTTTATCGAAAGCCTTTGCGTAGTCAATAAAGCAAATATATAGGCCCTTGTTTACTTCTACAGAACGTTCAATTAATTTTATCAGTATATATACATCATTTACTGTACTCTTGCCTTTTACGAACCCACATTGTTCGTCTCATAATTCGGGTTGTATTTTCTTTCTAACTCTTTGCATGATGATTCTTAGTAAAGACCACGTGATCTGGCTCATTATACTAATTGTTCCATTTTTATCACATACCAACGCTCCTGATTTCTTCGTTATTGCAATGAATACATAATTAATTAATTCAGGAGGTATATCCCCAGTATCATATATTTATTCATCAGTCTGGTGACCTGGTGTATTACATACCCTTCTAAGGCATTGATTAAAGTCACCCATTATTATATTACATTATGAATAATTGCTCTTATAGAAGGCATTATCAAATTTATAAACACTGCATTGATATACTTTTAAACATTGCATATATTTAGAATGCGCAGTATCGGTAGGCACAATATAAGCAATCTACATTTCATTAAAATACCATATGACAGAGAGGAGTGTTGAGTCATCCCTCACAAATGGATAAGCAAGCGAATACAGGTCACTGTCATTATGGTCTCTTTAAAACAACATATTGTCCCTGGACGTGTGCCTTGCAATTCGACCTCCGTTATATCAGCTGCCAGTGTGTTCCGCTTTTTTTTTCTGTATCACTGAACATGATCATTACTGGCTGTATTTTGCAGCTAACGTTTTTCTACCCTACGGAATCTAAAGCCAGCCCCACCCCGCCTCTTACAGTCTGCATGGTAGACTACATGGTGAGATTGTTCTTTGCTTCCCGTAAGGATCCAGGCAACGCAAGGCAGGAACCCTCCTTAGGCAGCTCTTACAACAGACGTGGCAGGCTTTTTTTTTTTTTGCATATCCTTTACAGGACATCGCTGTCAACACCAGCATCTTTCAGCTGTATGTTGATTTCTTGGCAAGATTACGCTCAGTAGTTTGCCATTGCTTTCTGAGCGGCCGGCTCACATACCCCGTAAGTTACCGATGCGATTCGAACCACTGCTGATTCAAACCGTCAACACGTTACCGACCAGAGTATACGAGATTACGGAGAAAAGTTATAACCCCTAAGCCAACGTGGCAGGCTACAGTGTTAAAATTTCTGCTTCTCTTTATGGTCGTTTAACGAACAGGTTGAGCCTCCTACGTCATGCATAACATGTTACTGTGCTACTGTTCTTTTCTTGCCCTTACATTTCATGAAATACATGGGGATTGCACAATAATAAGAAGGTTGGTACATCCTTTACTGCTTATGATATTATTATTTTTTTGTTATCTTTGTTATTTTTATTTTTTTTTAAATTTTCACAGCTCAAGGATCCCAGGGGCAAGGGCTGCACCACGAGGTTCCACGTCCCTGTGTCTCATACGGATGACCGCCACTACTTGTGGCCAAGGGTAGGACAAAGTGTAGAAAGTACACACACGTGTAGCACCAACAATATTAAATCAATTCTAACAAGAAATATCGTTATTAAATGGACAACTAACTGGATATAGTATCGTCTAAGTATCTTCTGAAACGTAGTGTGTTTATTATTTGTGTTTATTATTATTCGAGTGAACTCACTTCTTGTCATTTGTAAGATGACATTGCATTCATAATTGAATGTTGGCTTAACCATATTAAAATTGGAATGTCTTATGAGATATTATGTACACGCAGTTTTAAAATATGTCACTCAATCAACATACCTTTAAATTATATACAGCCGTTACATATTTCTTGACATCCTTACTTTGAAATTACTATGTTATTGGTATCCCTTGCTTAACTGACTTCTGCATAGGCGTTACTGTGTGCTAATATTTCTATTCATTGTTTACCATATACCACGAACGTTAAAAGAAGTATGCATAGAGACACGTGCATTTGTGTTTTACGTATTGCACCAATGCATTTGACAAAGAGACACATGATGCAACGAGAAGCATGCTAGAAGATGCTACAAATCATAGAGCAGATAGAATAGGAACATAACATAGTGGGAAACAAGATGCAGCATTTAAATGGGCAATAACGTGAACATTATAAAGAGATATAATCACATGTAAGATACGAACGTATTTTTGTTCGACTTCATCGCATTGTTTTCTCAACAGTCATTT
Source organism: Cepaea hortensis (assembly GCA_963921405.1). Classification (NCBI taxonomy): domain Eukaryota; kingdom Metazoa; phylum Mollusca; class Gastropoda; order Stylommatophora; family Helicidae; genus Cepaea; species Cepaea hortensis. Next base: position 709,281 of record CAWUFQ010000007.1, on the reverse strand, counting down.
ACAACAACAGCACAATTAGAGATATCAAAGATGTCCGATAAATAAAAAAGTCTGTTGGTAGTGACATAGTTAGTGATAACTGAGACAATGAAGATAGATTTGAAGCAGCTAGAAATACTAGAGACTCTGTGCTTAATAGATTTAGAATCGTTGCTCAGGTGTGTTCACTAAGGCTGAGTCCGCATGCCATGACATCTGAGTATCCCTCATATATGTTGCTTCGACGTCTGTATTGACTGCCGTAGACTAGGTGAAGACTGATGATAGTTGTCTTGTTTATGGCATTCCATCTGGTGTCATGGACATTGCCAGGACCACATATATCTGGATAGACCACCATGTCAAAAGACAAACTGGTAAATCTATCTACACATCAAGGACGGACACTTAAGTGTCAAGTGCGCATATGCCATTAATTCTTAATGCACGCGTTTAGGCTAATTTTTGGGAGCAAATTTCATATGAATAGTAGTAGCCAGTCGGTAGTATTGTATCAGAATGACTTCATCATCATCATCATCATCATCATCATCATCATCATCATCATCATCATCATCATTATCATCATCATCATCATCATCATCATCATCATCATCATCATAATCATCATCACAATTATCATCATCATCATATCATCATCACCATCAGCATCATCATCATCATCAGCATCATCATCATCATCATCATCATCATCATCATCATCATTATCATCATCATCATCGTCTTCGTCATTATCATCATGTACCATACAAAGTGACGATGGGTTAAATTATGTAGACAGTTGTCTGTCATTATCATTCAATATTAATTGTGTTGATGACAACCCTCAATATCATCATCTTACACTACCTAGCATATTTTCTCTTCGTCTCCAAATGTCTCTTCTACCGATGATCTTTCCCGTCCTCAAGATGTTCTTCGTTGCCTCTTTTCTAATAATATGACCATAGAACACTATCTTACTTGCTGTGGTGTATAATGTTCTACTGTCTAGCCACCCAACGTAATCGCAACCTTCATGTCAAAAACTACATCTCGGCTGTCTCCAAGCTCTCTGATTTGTTCGTTCACATTCTAAGATTTGCTGCCATACAGCAGCTCAGGATCCGTTTCATATTTTAGCACTTGTTTTCTGACATTCACATCGACCAACTTTCAACTGAACATTCAAGCATATGTCAGCACACACAAGTACTTAGGAAGTATAATATTTCAAATGGCAAAACAGAAGATCGAAAATAGATGCAATACGGCAGCCAAACCTATTAGGAAAATGTCACAAATATTAAAGAACGCAAACGTGTCAATAGACACTATATCAAGCACTCTACAACACAATCTTCATTCAAACTCTATGCTACCAATGCCACACCTGGACAACGGAAGATAAAGAGAAAATAAAAATTGCAGCAACGGAGCTGAGATTCCTGAGAATAATATTCACTTTACCAAGAAGCGAAAAACACATCATAAATGACGAAATTATGTCTAAAGTTGGGGTTGTAACAGCTACAATTTTATTAGTAAACAGCAAGTTAAATAGATCGTGTGTATAACTAGGCTACCAACTAATACTATACCACAACAAGCAATGATAAACAGACCAAATGGAACCGGAAGAAAAAGCCGACCATGTAAAACATGGACAGAGGAAATAGCTCAGTCCATGGGAATCTCAATATACGAAGCCCATAAGTGGGCACTCTCCGACTGTTTGTCCTTCACTTCGACACCGCAAGGTACAAGAGGAACATGATGAGATGTACTCAGTGGGCGACTTTGTCGGTTTTATAGACCGTTTGTACTCAATTTGTGATTTTGTCGATTTTATATACCTTTTGTACTCAATGGGTGATGTGATCGTTCAATAAATGTAACGGGTTCGAATCCTGGTGACTATAGCTTTTAAACTGTATGTCATTTAATTTGTCCTCTATCTGATGCAATAAGTCACTGTCACTAAATGTAAGTAAGAAAGTGTCGAAATAGTATGTCATCTAGTGTGTCCTCTATCTGATGCAAGATGTCACTATCACCAAATGTAAGGAAGAGATTGCTGAAATGTTATGTCATCTAGTGTGTCCTCTATCTGATGCAAGATGTCACTGTCACCAAATGTAAGAAAGAGAGAGCTGAAATGGTGTTCCATCTAGTGTGTCCTCTATCTGATGCAAGAAGTATCTGTCACTAGAAGTAAGGAAGCGAGTGCCAAACTGTTAAATAACTCCAGTTCTGCTGCATGGCAATAAATCTTGGGACCTGATAGAACACATTAGGAAGAGTTTAGATTCAATGGAGATGTGGTTCCTGGGACGAATGTTGCGAATGCCTTGGACTGCAACACTTGCCTGAAAGTGACTAATTAGACGCTAACATTTATATACAACAATAATAAAGATATAAACTGCTTTCTTTTTGGCATATGATAAAAAGAAAGTGGATGGAGAACATCGTGACTAAATGAGAGATCGATGGATCCAAGAGGTAGACCAAGAGAAAGTATGCTGGATGGATTGAGATGGTGGTATAGAGGAGTATCATCAAAACAATTGTTCCAAAGGTTTTGTAGTTTTATCAATATTCAGATTTTAAAAACAAAGAATTAAAAAAACAATTAAAACAAACCAGACGGAGAGAGAAATATTCATTGACTACTTCATTGAAATAGATTGCTCTTGTAAGATCATTAAAGATTTTGTGACTTTTATTAATGTATGTTTGAGGACTTCAGATAAAACCTACCCGCCAGACCATTATAAAACCATCTGTTGAAGAATAATTCTCTGAAAGCACCTGCCTTACTCAGTTATTTAAACGCTTTGTCTCTTCTATCTATGTGTGTGCCAGGAATCCACATTAAACCTATCTGATCAAACCTTGTACAAACGGCTGGCGGGGGTTAATTCTTTGAAACAGCCCGCTCTAGTCATTACATGAAGGAGTGTCAATTGTAAGCGAGGTCTGCAGATTAAACCTACCTGACCGAACATTCTCAAACATATGGTGATGGATAATTCTTTGAAATAGCCCGCGCTATCCGGTACATCAAAGAGTGTCACTTGTATCAACATAGGAGTGAGGGCTTCAGATTAAAGCTACCTGCACGACCGTTGTAACAACAACGGGTAAGGGATAATTCTTGGAAAACGTGTCATACACAAAATCTAAATCTGATAATTCCCGCCGCCAATGTTTAATTACCGCCCTATTCATAACGTTTACAAATTCAACGCATGGGCGTCTACTATATAAACCAGAGGAATGTGGTCTTCTGCCTCATTTCTTGAGAATATTTTCCAGTGTGTGCATCTGAAACTCATTTGTGATTTCACTATTTGGATATTTTTCTGGCTTGTGATTTCACTATTTGTATATTATTCTGACTTGTGATTTCACTATTTGGATAGTTCTCTGACTTGTGATTTCACTATTTGGATATTTTGTTGACTTTTGGACTCGGTTGCGATACTTTTTGTTCAGAAATGGCAGCTTCTGGAAAGTACGATCTGGAGCCAGTGCACGTGTTTTCTGATTTCTTTGTCGATTGCAATCTCACTCGTGGGCCAGTCCTGGGCCGAGGAATGACTGGAGAAGTTGTTCTAGCCACTATGACTAGCAATCCATCAATACAGATTGCCGTCAAAGTGTTTTCATTGCTGACGCCAGATGGAGGGATAAGGAACAGAAGATTGTTTAATACAGAGGTCAAGGCATTGCATAGTCTGTCGCATCCTCATGTCATTAGACATCTGATATCAGCTCGATGTGATGAAAACCTGGCATTTCTACTGTCTACTGCCCTAACGGAAACGTGACCTCTAAACTTCAAACCATAACCCAAGATTTAAGCATCAAGTATTTCGTCCAGTTGGCGTGTGCTGTGCGATACCTCAATGATAAAAAGGCGATTGTGCACAATGATATCAAACCACTCCCCCGATGTGTCTCCACCTTGCCGTGGTGGGGGAGCTTGCGTGTCCCATCGACCCCATGTGCTTACCGATGGGTGAAAAAAACTACATATCGGACAGCATATGGGATAGGGACCAGACTAAGAGAGACACAACCTGCTGCTCTGCAGGTGACTGAGGATAGCAGTCAAAAGTCTAAAAAGGTGCACGAAGGCACGAAGGCAGACGCTTTTGGTCTGGACAAAACTCTTAAGGCTCCCTGTCGAGGGCTGTGGCTGAACGCCTCTAAGCCACAAACCCTCACATCTGAGAGCCAGGCCGATACCCGCCTACCGAAAAATAGAAGCGTGATACTGAGCAAGCTACATGCTCAGTTCTATTACATGTTCGAAGGCTCTCAGCTGGAGAATATGAGAGATTCCCGAATGAGAGGGCCAGGCCGTTTTCTCGTCCACTGCTGCACGAAGGTAAGGTGTTGAGCCGGCAGCACATGTAGCCTACCTGGTGAGCGAGTACGAAAAGTCAGAAAAGTGCCCCAGTCGAAGGAAATGGCTACGAAAACTGTCTGTATCCAGCTCACAGAGTATAGACAAAAGTAGAAGAACGTCTCAATGACGCAAAATGGAACGCACGGCGAGCGGACCTATTGCGTGGTCTGAAGTCAAAATAAAAAGCTTACCGAGTGGATGTCGCTCGCAGTCTGACCGCTCCTGGTGTGTGTTTGAGTGATCAGTGGCAAACGGGTTGCCCAACACATGGAAGTGAGGAACTAAAGCAGCCATGAGCAGGACGTGGCAACTCCTCGGGTGAGCCCAGTCTCAGAGCAATATGTGCCGGCTCTGCAATTATGGAAGCCTCCTTGGATAGCAAGGGAATGCCCAAGGTCTGCCCCTGCCTTCCCTTGAAGGCTGACCTCGATGTCGCTGATCGTTCTATCTTGACCAGCTGAGATGTTGGCGACATCACAACAGTCTACGTGCTACGAAACCAGAGGAAGGCTAACCTCATTAAAAAATGCCCGCCGGAAGTCGGAAGTGTCGGCCTACGGGTGGCAAACTAAAAATTGACACTACGCAATTACGTCCGAGTGAATTGTCTCGTCCGAATGTCTCTTGTGCTAGGAACAGCTCTGACTACCTAGTTTCCGAATGCCGCTCTCGTTCGGAACAGCTCTGACTAGGTAGTTTCCGAATGTCCGACGTGTCTGGAACAGCTCTGACGGACACAACGACAAGCACATGTCCGAAAAACTCGCTTAGTGGATACTGACTGCAGACCAGCTTGGCTTGTGCGGGAAAGGCTCGGGGTGAACGAAATGCCCAATATATTGAAGTGAGGAATTAAAGCAGCCATGAGCATGACGTGACGATTCCCTCTGTGTGCCCAGTACCAGGGCGCTATGTGCCGGCCCTGCAATTATGGAAGCCACCGAGGATGGCGGAAAATGCTATGGACTGTCCCTGCCTTCATTTGAGGGATGACCGTGCAGTCTCCGACTCTTCCAACTTTACCAGCTGGGAGGTGGACAATACCACAAAAGTGAGAGTCTCCCAGGATTGCTAACCTGGTCAAAAATGCACGCTAAAGTCGGATGTGTTGGCCTGAGGGTTTCGACCCAAAGGTGCCTAACCAGACACACCGCAATCACATCTGAAAAAATCACTCCGGATGAACGCAAAGAAGAAGAAGATATCAAACCTGATAATATTTTCATGGACGCTAACAACGACCCGGTTCTTGGGGACTTTGGTCTGTCGGTGGTTGGCTTTCCTCGAGGAATGTCCATGATTTCTTCTATAGGCACGGGTGGCACATTTGGCTTCAGGGCTCCAGAAAAAGCCAGACACAGACTCATGAATCCGTATAAGATAGATCCGTACTCACTGGGTGTGGTACTCTGGTGCATGAAGCTCAAGACGTTGCCAATATCCGACAAGGTCCACGATTGTCTGGACATCGACCTGCTGATGTCTATTATTGCTCAACCTGTGCGTCTATGCCTGGAGCGCACTCTACACAGTGACCCTGAAGTGAGAGCATCAGCCGCGACATTGCTGAAGGAATTACACAGAGATGGAATCTATAGCAGCCTTATTGACAGCCTGTAAGTATATATTCTGTATATTGTATCATTGCAGGTAAGTCAGGTCTTAGTCAGATATGACTGAGCTACCGTATGACAGTAGACGGTACTACCTGTTTTCTGTCAGCGCCGAATGTTGGGCGGCGCTTACCAAACCCGACACCCCACATTTTGCCAACGGCTTCCGGCGGAAGAGCGCAATTGGGAGGGTACTAGCCTTATCCTGGTGCGACGAAATGCAACCCAAAGACAAAATAAGTCATGGCAGGGCAGACCAGGCCCTACGCCTTGGTTGGCAGCTGGTCTAGGATCGAAGCTCCGACAGGCGGACAGTTAGAGCATTGCTTTGCTGATCCGGCAGCTTCTGCAGCTTGTCTTGTTCCAGATTATAGGTGTCAACTTTCCTCTGGAGTGAACTAGGCAGGCCGAGAGAGGGATCATGCTGCATGGGCAACACATGGTTTCTTTATTTTAGCCCAGGCTTTGTTCTATGGAGATGCAATAACTCCATCCCTGGTCTTAACCGGTCTCGGAATCAAAGCGAGAGGCAACTGTTACGGGTTAATCGCGGGCTGTAAAACCAATGCACCAGGTACTAATAAAAAGAATAGAAACCTCAAGCTACGGCTTGCAACCTGGAACGTGAGAACCATGTGTCCAGGATTTTTCACTGACTTGACAAATATTGACGATGTGTGAAAAACGGCTGTGATTGATGCTGAACTCGATCGTCTTAACATTGATATTGCTGGCCTGCAGGAGACTCGCCTCGCTGAGGAAGGGTCACTCAGGGAAAACAATTACACCTTTTTTTGGAAGGGAAGAGGGCAGGCAGAAAAAAGGCAACATGGTGTGGGCTTTGCAGTGAAGAATTCGCTACTGGGAATGATTGATATCCCAGCTGGAGGTAATGAAAGATTATTATCACTGCGCTTGGCAACCTCTGCATATGCACCGACACTCGCTTCCTCTGATGATGTGAAAGATACGTTCTATGAGCAGCTAGACTCTGCGATCAAGGCAGTTCCAAAATCCGACTACATTTATATGCTCGGTGATTTCAATGCTCGTGTGGGCAAGGACTCGAGCTCATGGCCAGTGTGCCTTGGAAAATACAACATCGGTCGCATGAATGATAATGGGCAAAGGCTGCTGGAGCATTGCACTAGAAATGACCTATGTATTACAAACACCTTTTTTAAAACAAAAGAGATCCATAAGGTCACATGGAAACATCCAAGATCCGGCCATTGGCATCAGCTGGACTTCATTATCACACGGAGACAACATCTGAACCATACATCATTAACTCGAAGTTACCACAGTGCTGACTGTGATACAGATCATTCTTTGGTTGTTGCAAGGGTTAGACTGAGACCAAAGAGAATCTACACAGCTAAACACAAGTCTAGCCCCAGGATTAATATTACTAACACTCACGATCCTGGAAAGTGCTTTGAATTTCAACAGCAACTTGTAGACGCTTTCAATGATACATCAGAAAATTGTATAGTAAATGATAAATGGAGTAAACTTAAGGAAACTATTTATAAAACAGCGGTAGGGGTTTACGGCACTGTGGATCATAAGAGGCTGGACTGGTTTGCGGCAAACAGCCAGATACTGCAGCCCTTGATTGATAAAAAGAAGATAGCTCTCTTAAGAAACAAGGAAAGACCAACGCGTAACACTCTGAGTGAGCTGAAGCAAGCAAGGAAGGATGTACAAAAGGCTGCCAGGCAGTGTGCGAATGACTAGTTATGTGAGTCCATTCAAATCGCAAGTGATAAGGGAAACATCAGAAGCATGTATGAAGTAATAAAGAAAGCCTGTGGTACAATGATCAAAAGAAGTGCACCGCTGAAAACCTTGACTGGAGAAATCATCACTGATAAGAAACATCAGATGGATATATGGGTCGAGCAATATTTAGAGCTTTACTCAAGTGAGACCAAGCTAGCGGATGATGCCCTCAACGCCTTAGAGGCCCTGCCAACTCTTGACCACCTGGACACACTTCCCACCATAACAGAAGTTAAGTGTGCTATAAATGAGCTTGCATCTGGCAAGGCTCCAGGTAAGGATGGGATTCCAATAGAGGTGATCAGGAGTGGGCAAGACACACTCGCTCTACAGATCCACCAGCTAATAGAGCTATGCTGGCGAGAATAACAAGTCCCACAGGATTTCAAAGATTCAAACATCATAACGCTGTACAAGAACAAGGGAGATCGGAGCGACTGTAACAACTATATGGGTATCTCGCTTCTGTGTATTGTTGGGAAAGTATTTGCCAGAATTGTCCTGCACAGACTTCAAGTCCTGGGAGATCAAGTCTACCCCGAATCACAGTGTGGCTTCCTTCAGAACCGGTCTACCATTGATATGATATTCTCATTGCGACAGATGCAAGAAAAATGCCGGGACAAAATCAGCCACTGTTTATTGCCTTCATCGACCTCACAAAGGCATTCGATTTGGTCAGTCGTGAGGGTCTGTTCAAAGCACTAAAGAAGATTGGCTGCCCACCAACTCTTCTGTCCATTGTGGAATCGTTCCACACAGGCATGAAGGGTATAATCAAGTTTGATGGCTCAACTTCAGAAGAGTTTGAAATCAAGAGTGGAGTTAAGCAAGGCTGTGTGCTAGCCCCCACCCTCTTTGGGATATACTTTTCACTTCTACTGAAATATGCCTTTCGTGATCAGGATGATGGTATATACATTCACTCACGCTCAGATGGTGGCCTTTATAATGCTCAGAGATTGAAGGCCAAGACCAAAATTAGCAGGGTACTAATCAGAGAGTTGCTTTTTGCGGATGATGCTGCGATTACGACCCACTCTGAGGAAGAATTACAACATCTACTATCTGCATTCTCCAATGCTTGTTCTGAATTTGGTTTAACAATTAACAAAGAGAAGACACAGATTATGTCACAAGGTGCACATGGTGTACCATCAATCTTTATTGACGACGCCGAACTGGAGATAGTAGACCATTTTACATATCTAGGATCAGAGGTAAAAAGCAAATTATCCCTCGATCAGGAAATCAACATCAGGATTGGCAAGGCAGCAAAAACAATGAACATGTTAGCAAAAAGAGTCTGGGAAAAAGGAAGCTTACTGCCAAAACAAAAGTCCTCGTCTACCAAGCCTGTGTCCTTAGTACTCTTCTTTATGGCAGTGAAAACTGGACAACTTACTAACGCCAAGAGAAACGTTTAAACAGCTTTCATATGCGGTGTCTGCGAAGAATACTTGGTATTAAGTGGCAAGACAAAATCACAAATACTGAAGTATTGGAAAGATCAGGTTGTGTGACGGTGTATTCCATGCTCAGTCTTCGTAGACTTAGATGGATAGGACACGTTAGGAGGATGAATGATGGTAGAATACCAAAGGACATCTTTTTTGGTGAATTACAGACGGGTAGGAGATCTCAGGGTCGGCCTCTACTACGATACAAAGATGTGTGTAAGCGGGACATGATTGATACAGGCATTGATAATGCACATTGGGAGCACGTCGGCGCTGAACGTGTTGCATGAAGGGCAACTATCAGAAATGGAATAAAGACAAAGGAGAAAATGATTGCAGATAAAGCACACACAGAGCGTGAGAGACGTAAGATGGTGCAAAATGGTGGAAGTGACCATGTTTTTATATGCACCTACTGTGGGCAAACATTTGCAGCAAGAATTGGCCTTACCAGCCACACTCGCCACCGCCATGGATCGTAGTTATTAAGCCTTTTTAAAGCACAATGTACCAAACTATCGTCTGTCAAGACGGAAAGGTGCCAATGGAAATGTATCATTACATTAACTATTAAACTAATCAACAGTTGGTGCTTATTTTCAGTATATTTTAATCACTAAAGATACCACTAACATTAATTGCATTTCTAACATGTTTTATCTTTCTACTAGAAATACGTTAATTTAGATTAATACGTGCTACGTTAGTAAATGAATGAAACGTTAGGTATTATGTATCATTAACAGTGGTTAGTAAATACTAAAAATTCGTAAACGTTGAGAAGATCGACTTCGATACACCGGATTTTATCCTGTATAGCTCGAACTCTTTCCGCAGAGCGGCATGCTCCAGGCGTCGAACAAAGCAAAAACTCCGTAGCTCCGGGGACGACCCCACGGATTCTAAAAGAAATTCACATGTGAACCGAAAGACGTAGTCCGGAATCGAACCCACATCCTTCGGAGCAAGAGGCAGACGTCTTGGCCATTTAGCCACTGAGAGTTCCAGCGATTAGTGATTGAGTAACATTAACATTAGTTAACTTTAATTAAGAGTGTTTAAAAAATTACATTACACATTTTCATATGACAATAATACACAAGTGTTTGAGAAATATAACGTAACTGTTTAATTAAAGTATTAGCGTATTTTTTTTTCTGTTCAACATTCACAATAAACTATATTATCCTTCAATGCGGCATATATTACCACACAAACAAGAGAATCATTCTGTGTCTGCTCACTGTCCACGCTTCACGCCCATACAAAAGTACAGGTTCTGTGGGGCTCTTCAACTCTCTTTTTCTCATTGCAAATGACATCCTTTTATTGTTCAGTTTGCTTACCTGCCATCAGATGTTGTGACTGTTCAGAGATAATTGTACCTATTCACTTGTATAAGAATATTCCCATTTACTTGAAAATACATTGTCTGGCTTAAATTATTCTTAAATATTCCTAGACAAGAAATGCTGCTATTTCAATGGTTAGATATGAATTATATCCGTATATTCCATAGTTGTGGGTTCAGATTGATGATAGAACCCGCTAATGAAGATGTCTGTGTAAGGGTGTATAGTTGGTCCTTAGTCTAATTACTCGCGTCCCTGTATAGAGACGATGTTGACAGGGTTCGAATCCCGGTGGGGTAACTGTAGCTCTCAATTGTTATCTTGTCTAGCGTGTCCTCCACTATCTTCATCATTTCCGTTCGCTTGTTTTGAACTCAAGCGTAGGTTCTTGTAATATTCTTTACCAAGTCAAGGACGAAAAGTCAACTTGCTAGTCCAACTTTCCGGTGTAAGCGTTGAAACCGCTACCTCTGTAACTGCGCACCGGATATTTACGAAAAAGCGCACTTATCCTTTCAGCTATGCTGATCTGGTCTCCCTTTCTATCTTCTACTTCGTGAGTGCCAAAAACTACACTTGAATCTATTGAAGAACTGTCGTTATGTCTTTAATGGTGTCCCCCGATTGAGATTTCTGTCTATGACAACTTATCCCTATCTATATCGAATTCCAACGTTGGAACATCAACCCTGGTCCAGGACATACTAGCTCGACTTGTGAGGGGTGTCCATGATAATATGAGTTAAATGAGCTAAGAACCGACATCACTGCACTCAGGACATTCCCACACACACTCCGTCCCTCGTTCAACAGCCAGTGATGAGGTATACTACTAATCGGTCCCACCGATAGCGGAGTTTACAATTTCTCATGGTCTTCATTCTCAGTTTTGAGATTCGTTCAGAACTCCTGCCTATCCCCCGCCATATCATTCTCTTCACATATGGCTGCTCAGGTTTTCTCCACCTGGTACCACAGACGCCCGACCACCTTTTCCCTATCCATCGGTAATCAACCACCGTGAGATGCATTCCCTGACAGCCTATTAGTCTGTTTATTTCCCCTAATTCCCTTATGACCAGGGCTGTAAATCAATATAACTCTCACGAACTGTCACCTCTGAAATGAGGCAAGCGATTCTACACCTAGCATCCTTTCTCCACCTTACTAAGCATACTACGTGAGTCCTTAATGAATACAATGCGTGCTGCCACGGTCTCTTGAAACATACATATCACCAAAAACACAATTCATCGAACACACATGTCACCAGAAACATGTCCCCAAAACACAAATGTCACCAAAGCCAAACGTGTCACATAAAAGAGTGTCACTAAAGCACATGACACCAAACAAAAGTGTCTTTAACAAAACAGATCACTAAACACACATGTCACCAAAAACACAAATGTCACCAAAAACACAAATGTCATTAAAAAAACACCATCCACCCATCATGTGCCATGCTGATAAGCGTGGGAGGTCATGTTTTGCCATCTCACTCGATCACCAGAGTCGTGGATCAGCTCCGTGTTCCTGTCTCGACCATGCCACATGGCAAAAGCTATCCAGGTATTTACTTCTCGGTCTTCCCCTTGGTCTCTTCCCTTTGATCTTGCCAGTTGTCATCAAGCTCTCCAAGTCATTTCTTGTCATAACATGCCCAAGAAATTTTGACTCTCTACGTCTAATGACTATAATCAGTTTACGATTTTAAAGAAAAAACACACAAATGTCACCAAATGCCCATATCAGTGTCGGTGTGTTCAAGAAGACGACACCTGTGACAAGTGCTTCTGAACGAAAGCTGCATGTCCTGTACGGAACGATGTACTCAACCCCAGCCCCAGGTAGATTTACTAGACAATTTTACAAACTGGCCGAGTGGTGCGGATGCCGCAGACCCCGGTTCGAATCCTCGTGAAGGTGTGGAATTGGTTCTGTCGTGAGCGAAAAGAAATCACTAACCTGCAGAGATCGCGGCGACTGCACTAGCCAGGCGGCCATAATCCCTCATGCTTAAAGCCTCCGCCCCCCCCCCCCCCATACTCTTCTGTACCGTAAAGTACCACAGACAGTAGATGACGGTTTGTCATTGCTGTCTGAACGAGAATTCGACGTACACGTCCAAGTGACCGATGTGTAGAATTAACCACTACGTTTGGCTAACCACATGCGTGTTGCAACCCCCGTTGCGGACTTGTGTGTTGATATTCTGGCAGCGGCATTATGCATAGTATACCAGTGTGGGCTGTTGGTTTGTTGAAACTTCTGACTTTTCCACTTTTCACGCGAGGCAGTGAGGAACATTTTGTGTGATACTCACAAGCACAGAAACTGAGCATAATGTGGTGACCATTTGACGGAAAATTGTAACTGCGACTACCCAACTAATTGTGTTCGTTTATGATTGTAATGACATGATCTCATGGCATTATGTTTTATTCTTATAGTCTTTGCCTTGTGGCGTTGGTTATCATATCTATTCACAGCCTTCTGTCTCGTGTGCCGCCAATCTTCTCATCGTTAATGCCGTGTGGCGTTGGTGATCGTGTCTATCCACAGCATCTGTCTCTTCTACTGCCAATTATTTCTGATACTGATGTTCCTCCATCCATTGATGTCAGGCTATCCAGTAATCATTTCCGTTGGTCCCCCCGCCTGCCTTTCTTCCCCTCCAACCTTCTCGTTGTAACCAGATACTCCAGCCGTTCTCTTCTCATGCTAGTAACCAAATCGCTGTATTGGTTACATTCTTTCAGTCTATATCCATTGTTTTTTTTTTTTTCTATACTTGGTCGATGGTTTCATCATATTTCTATAAAACCACATAATCCCTCAATTGTCTGCTAATTGTCCATTATCTTAAGTAGAACAGAATTACCGGCTCTGTGGCGAGTAGCTTGCGAACGCAATTCGTAATCCCGCATACAGCATTCGAAACAAAGCTGTGGGCGATTTGGCTGCAGACCGCCTTGCGTTGGTTTTCATAAACCGGTATGGGTGCCGGTCGTCCAGAAAGCAATGGTAAACTAATGAACGTAAATTTGCCAAAAAAATCTTAACAGCTACATAATACGGAGATGACTGCGACGTCCTGTAAGGGATAATCAACTAACTAACAACATAATTAACTCATTATAGCTCTTAAGAACTCTTGTCCTCACCTCGACTGACACAGATACATGGCAGAGGTTATTCTACGTCTTGTGAAATGCCGCCTTGCTTGACCTGGTCTACATGATACTTCCTTAAATAATTATATACTCTTGGGGCTGGTCATGGGTTCAACCCGCACGAGTGCGGGTTCGAATTATTCAAACAGGCGGACCCAGCCTAAAATGTGTCCAGCATATGTCTTGGGAGTAAAGACGGCTGGCATGATAATAACCAGAGTGTCTACTGAGTTACATTTGGTATATACAAATACGGATCTATATTTCATATGGGCCTTACTCTTGCAAAAGGCACCTTAATATATTTATTATGTAATGGGGGAAAGTTAATTGCATATTCTTTACAGGACGTCGCAGTCAACGCCATCATTTTGTGGTCGTTTGTGATGGGGGAGGGGGGAGGTTTATTCTTTGAAAAAGCCCGCTCTATTCACTACATGAAGAAGTGTCAATTGTAAGCGAGGTCTGCAGATTAAACCTACCTGACCGAGCGTTCTCAAACAGATGGTGATGGATAATTCTTTGAAATAGCCCGCGCTAGACGGTACATCAAAGAGTGTCACTTGTATCAACATAGGAGTGAGAGCTTCAGATTAAAGCTACCTGCACGACCGTTGTAACAACAACGGGTAAGGGATAATTCTTGGAAAACGTGTCATACACAAAGCCTAAATCTAATAGTTCCAGCCGACAATGTGTAATTACTCCCCTATTCATAAAGTTTACAAAGTCAACGCATGGGCGTCCACTATATATACCAGAAGAATGTGGTCTTCTGCCTCATTTCATGAGAACATTTTCCAGTGTGTGCATGTGAAACTCATTTGTGATTTCACTATTTGGATATTTTTCTGGCTTGTGATTTCACTATTTGTATATTATTCTGACTTGTGATTTCACTATTTGGATATTTTCCTGACTTGTGATTTCACTATTTGGATATTTTGTTGACTTTTGGACTCGGTTGCGATACTTTGTGTTCAGAAATGGCAGCTTCTTGAAAGTACGATCTGGAGCCAGTGCACATGTTTTCTGATTTCTTTGTCGATTGCAATCTCACTCGTGGGCCAGTCCTGGGCCGAGGAATGACTGGAGATGTTGTTCTAGTCACTATGACTAGTAATTCATCAGTACAGATTGCTGTGAAAATATTTTCATTGCTGACGTCAGATGGAGGGATTAGGAACAGAAGATTGTTTAATACAGAGGTCAAAGCATTACATAGTCTGTCGCATCCTCATGTCATTAGACATCTGATATCCGCTCGATGTGATGAATATCTGGCCATTTCTACTGTCTACTGCCCTAATGGAAACTTGACCTCTAAACTTCAAACCATAACCCAAGATTTAAGCATCAAGTATTTCGTCCAGTTGGCGTGTGCTGTGCGATATCTCAATGATAAAAAGGCAATTGTGCACAATGATATCAAACCTGATAATATTTTCATGGACGCTAACAACGACCCGGTTCTTGGGGACTTTTGTCTGTCGGTGGTTGGCTTTCCTCGAGGAATGTCCATGATTTCTTCTATAGGCACGGGTGGCACATTTGGCTTCAGGGCTCCAGAAAAAGCCAGCCACAGACTCATGAATCCGTATAAGTTAGATCCGTACTCACTGGGTGTGGTACTCTGGTGCATGGAGCTAAAGACCATGCCAATATCCGACACGGTCCACGATTGTCTGGACATCGATCTGCTGATGTCTATTATTGCTCAACCTGTGCGTCGATGCCTGGAGCGCACTCTAAACAGTGACCCTGAAGTGAGAGCATCAGCCGCGACATTGCTGAAGGAATTACACATAGATGGAGTCTATAGCAGCCTTATTGACAGCCTGTTATTATATATTATGTATAGTTTATCGTTACATTAACTATTAAACTAATCAACAGTTGGTGCTTATTTTCAGTATATTTTAATCACCAAAGATGCTACTAACATTTAATTGCATTTCTAACTTTCTAATATGTTTTATTTGTTTACTAGAAATACGTTAATTTAGATTAATACGTGCTACGTTAGTAAATGAATGAAACGTTAGTGATTATGTAACATTAACAGTGGTTAGTGAATAATAAAAGTCTTAAACGTTGAGAAGATCGACTTCATTACACCGTATTTTATCAAGTATAGCTCGATCTCTTTCCGCAGAGCGGCATGCTTCAGGCGTCGAACAAAGCAAGAACTCCGTAGCTCCGGCGACGACCCCAAGGAGTCTAAAATAATTATGTTGTGAACCGAAAGACGTAACCCGGAATTGAACTATACCAGTGTATAAGAACACGAAGGCATGTTGTTTTCTTGTTGATATAACGTTTATTTGTGTAAGATGACAAAGCTTCGATGTTCTCCTCCACTCAAGGCCGGATCTTAACCTCCCTTGCCAACCCAATACGTCACGATTGAGCATCTCTCACCCTTTCACTCTCGATGCTCAATCGTGCTGTATCTTTTTCCCACTAGATTCTAATAATACCCCAGTACTCCTCCCTTACTGTTACACCTCCCCATGTTGAATAAAGAATTTTCCTTTTAAAGGAAAACTCTTTACTCTTAATCCCCATACTCCATTCCCTCTTTGTCTTCTAATCTTCCCTAAAATCAAGTTTGAGTAAATAATATATCTTTTAACTCTTCTCCCAGTGATATGGTCTGCTAATAATAACCCCCCCCCCCCCCCCCATATACTTCTTCTTCGACTTTTATTTATATAAGACCACGTATGGTAACCCTGTTAATCCAAACAGTCCTTCTTTCCTTTTTATTTCCCCAAAATTATATAGCTAATCCACTATATAATTCTTCATCTCTGGTTCTTTCTTGTTTCCTGTATCAAATATACATATTATAAGAACAGCTCATAAATTCTTTATCGAAACTTTTGAACTTATAAAATTTCTCATTCTTTACTATTCTGGTTCTTTCTTGGCTCCTCCAGTTTCCTGTATCAAATATACATATTATAAGAACAGCTCATAAATTCTTTATCGAAACTTTTGACCTTATACAATTTCTCATTCTTTCAAACACCAGGACGTACAAAAACAATGTAGTTAGAAAAAGCAAAGAAGCGGTGCGCACCTAGTAAGAAACATAAAGAATGAATACACGACATGACCACATGGACATACAGCAATGCAAATTAAGACACTCACCCTTTACCTCCCTTGCCAATAAAAAAAAATGTTGTAAAATAATATTTTTTTTAAAACACCTTATGAAATACATCTTTGTTCGTTATAAAACAATTTGGCAAAAGTTTTCATATTCCACCTTGACATTGCCAACCACAATTCTGTTCCTTTTTCATTATCTCACCTTCCACCATGAGCCCATGTTCATATTCCATGAACATCTCTAATAAAATTAAAGCTGGTATTTCACAGCACCTATATCTTGCCCCCGTATTTCCCATAGTCATATACTGCCATTTACAGTCTTCCCCCTACCTTATATCATTGGGACTAAGTATAATCAACTCATTTCTGAACGAAAGACTCTAAGCCAAACCTCATCAACTTAAACGTCCTCGACTAACTTTATAATCATATAACTCAATATACTAAAGCATTCATGTAATCGAAATAAAATGAACACAACCCCCAACCGAATCTAAAGAAAAAACAAATTTTAAAAAATCCTGGTCACGGCACCATTTCGCATCCTATACCAGTGTATAAGAACACGAAGGCATGTTGTTTTCTTGTTGATATAACGTTTATTTGTGTAAGATGACAAAGCTTCGATGTTCTCCTCCACTCAAGTCCAAGGCCGGATCTTAACTGCTCTTGCCAACCCAATACGTCACGATTGAGCATCTCCCACCCTTTCACTCTCGATGCTCAATCGTGCTGTATCTGTTTCCCACTAGATTCTAATAATACCCCAGTACTCCTCCCTTACTGTTACAGAACCCACATCCATTGGAGCAAGAGGCAAACGTCTTGACCATTTAGCCACGGAAAAATCCGGTGATTAGGGAATGAGTAACATTAACATTAGTTAGCTTTAATTAAGCGTGTTTAAAAAAATTACATTAAACATTTTAATATGACAATAATACACAGGTGTTTGAGACATATAACATTACTGTTCAATTATAGTATTAGCGTATTTGTTTCTGTTCAACATTCAAAATAAACTATAATATACTTAAATGCTATATATATATATATATATATATTATCACACAAACAAGAGAATCATTCTGTGTATATTATCATAGAGACAAAAAAGTCAAATGCCCATGTATATGATATCACAGAGACAAAGAAAATCAAATGCCATGTATATAATATCACAAGGACAAGAATATCAAAAGTCAATCAATATAATATATCACAGACAAGGAGATACATTTGATGCGGCGAAAGTCGATTAAATAGCTCACGGCGCAGACTCAGTTCCAACAATGAGAAAACCAACCCTGACAGTAACACTATAGCCGGTGTAGAATACTTACTTGCCGCCCCACTGAGCATGTGTTCGAATCCTCACAGAGGCAGCCATTAAATACATAAACGAGGCTCACAGGTCGAACCATTCTAAATGGGTACCCAGAAATCGTCTGGGAAGTAAAGGCGACATAGTCATTTAGCAAATATGAGCCGAGTGTTGATTGTACTACACAAACATGGGGCTAGCACCATGTAGCCAATACATAGCCACACGTTATACATGACCACAAGTTATCATCAGTAATTGGGATTTGTTTAAACTACACGCGAGCAATAACTTTGAAATTAATAAAAGCTTCTAGTTAACGCAATAACTGACATGATGTTACATATTCAGAAACCATATTTGTTGTTACTTATTAACTAACTAATGTTAGTATTACGTATTCACTAACCAATCTTTATGTTACTTATTCACTAACTAATGTTAATGTTACTCATTCACTAAACAGTCTTACTGTTACTTATTCACTAACTAATAATAATGTAACTCAACCACTAACCACTCTTTATGTTACTCACTAACTAACTAATGTTTATGTTACATTTTCACTAACGTTTCATTCATTTGCTTACATAACTCGTGACACGCATGCCAGAAATGGCTGGGTAACCATCTTTTTAATCAGACCATGTGGCATATTTAACTGCCTCGTGACGGTCCCAAGTCCGTGGAAACTGAGAGGGAAAAGATGTAACACTAACTTAAATCGCGCTTAAAAACAACCGTTTGCCCATTAGTCTGACTCATCATCATCAACATGTGCCATGCCGATAAACGTGAGCGGTCATATTCCGCCATGTCACACGATCACCAGAATCGTGGATCAGCTCAGTGTTCTTGTCTCGAACATACCACATGGCCACGCCATCCAGGTATTTACTTCTATGCCTTCACCTCACTCTTTTACCCTCAATCTTGCCAGTTGTCACCAAGTTCTCCAGTTCATTTCTTCTCATATCGAGTCCAAACATTTTGCCTATCTACATCTAATTTCTCTATTCAGTCTACGGTTTCATTTGTTTCTTGTAGGACTTGGTCAGTGGTTTTTCTGTCTGCCCATGGTATTCTTTACATTGATTTTAAAAACTACATTTCCACTGCCATCAAGATATTTTTAACTTGTCTGCTCACTGTCCATGCTTCACGCCCATACAAAATACAGGTTCTGTGTGGCACTTCAACTCTCTTTTTCTCATTGCAAATGATATCTTTTCATTGTTCAGTTTGCTTTCATGCCATCAGATGTTGTGACTGTTGAGATAATTGTACCGATTCACTTGTATAAGAATATTCCCAATTACTTGAAAATATATTGTCTGACTCAAATTATTCTTAAATAGTCCTAGACAAGAAATGCTGCTATTTCAATGGGTAGATATGAATTATATCCGTATATTCCATAGTTGTGGGTTCAGATTGATGATAGAACCCGCTAATGAAGATGTCTGTGTAGGGGTGTCCAATTGGTCCTTAGTCTAATTACTCGCGTCCCTGTATAGAGACGCTGTTGACAGGGTTCGAATCCCAGTTGGGTAACTGTAGCTCTAAATTGTTATCTTGTCTAGTGTGTCCTCCACTATCTTCATTATTTCCGTTCGCTTGTTTTGAACTCAAGCGTAGGTTCTTGTAATATACTTTACCAAGTCAAGGACGAAAAGTCAACTTGTTATTCCAACTTGCCGGTGTAAGCGTTGAAACCGCTACCTCGGAAACTGCGGACCGGATATTTACGAAAAAGCGCCCTTATCCTTTCAGCTATGCTGATCTGGTCTCCCTTTCTATCTTCTACTTCGTGAGTGCCAAACAATACACTTGAATCTATTGAAGAACTGTCGTTATGTCTTTCATGGTGTCCCCCGATTGAGATTTCTGTCTATGACAACTTATCCCTATCTGTATCGAATTCCAACGTTGGAACATCAACCCTGGTCCAGGACATACTAGCTCGACTTGTGAGGGGTCCATGATATAATATGAGTTAATTGAGCTAAGAACCGACATCACTGCACTCAGGACATTCCCACACACACTCCGTCCCTCGTTCAACAGCCAGTGATGAGTTATACTACTAATCGTTCCCACCGATAGCGGAGTTTACAATTTCTCCTGGTCTTCATTCTCAGTTTTGAGATTCGTTCAGAGCTCCTGCCTATCCCCCGCCATATCATTTTCTTCACATATGGCTGTTCAGGTTTTCTCCACCTGGTCCACCAGACGCCCGACCACCTTTTCCCTATCCATCGGTAATCAACCACCGTGAGATGCATTCCCTGACAGCTTATTAGTCTGTTTTTTCCCCCTAATTTCCGTATGACCAGGGCAGTAAAACAATACAACTCTCACGAACTGTCACCTCTGAAGCGAGGCAAGCTATTCTACACCTAGCATCCTTTCTCCACCTTACTAAGCATACTCCGTGAGTCCTTAATGAATGCAATGCGTGCTGCCACGGTCTCTTGAAACATACATGTCACCAAAAACACATTTCACCGAACACACATGTCACCAGAAACATGTCCCCAAAACACAAATGTCACCAAAACTAAATGTGTTACCTAAAAGATGGTCACTAAAGCACATGACACCAAACAAAAGTGTCACTAACAAAACAGATGACTAAACACACATGTCACCAAAAACACAAATGTCACCAAAATAACAAAACAAATGTCATTAAAAAAACACCATCCACCAATCATGTGCATGCTGATAAGCGTGGGCGGTCATGTTTTGCCAATTCACTCGATCACCAGAGTCGTGGATCAGCTCCGTGTTCCTGCCTCGACCATGCCACATGGCAAAAGCTATCCAGGTATTTACTTCTCGGTCTTCCCCTTGGTCTCTTCCCTTCGATCTTGCCAGTTGTCATCAAGTTCTCCAAGTCATTTCTTCTCATAACATGCCCAAGAAATTTTGACTGTCTACGTCTAATGACTATAATCAGTTTACGATTTTAAAAAAAAACACACAAATGTCACCAAATGCCCATATCAGTGTCGGTGTGTTCAAGAAGACGACACCTGTGACAAGTGCTTCTGAACAAAAGCTGCATGTCCTGTACGGAACGATGTACTCAACCCCAGCCCCAGGTAGATTTACTAGACAATTTTACGGACTGGCCGAGTGGTGCGGATGCCGGAGACCCCGGTTCGAATCCTCGTGAAGGTGTGGAATTGGTTCAGTCGTGAGCGAAAAGAAATCACTAACCTGCAGAGATCGCGGCGACTGCACTAGCCAGGCGGCCATAATCCCTCATGCTTAAAGCCTCCGGCCACCCCCTCCCCCATACTCTTCTGTACCGCAAAGTACCACAGACAGTAGATGACGGTTTGTCATTGCTTTCTGAACGAGAATTCGACGTACACGTCCAAGTGACCGATGTGTAGAATTAACCACTACGTTTGGCTAACCACATGCGTGTTGCAACCCCCGTTGCGGACTTGTGTATTGATATTCTGGCAGCAGCATTATGCATAGTATGCCAGTGTGGGCTGTTGGTTTGTTGAAACTTCTGACTTTTCCACTTTTCACATGGGGCAGTGAGGAACATTTTGTGTGATACTCACTAGCACAGAAACGGGGCATAATGTGGCGACCATTTGACGGAAGATTGTAGCTGCGACTACCCAACTAATTGTGTTCGTTTATGATTGTAATGACATGATCTCATGGCATTATGTTTTATTCTTATAGTCTTTGCCTTGTGGCGTTGGTGATCATTTCTATTTACAGCCTTCTGTCTCGTGTGCCGCCAATATTCTCATCGTTAATGCCGTGTGGCGTTGGTGATCGTGTCTATCCACAGCATCTGTCTCTTCTACTGCCAATTATTTCTGATACTGATGTTCCTCCATCCATTGATGTCAGGCTATCCAGTAATCATTTCCGTTGGTCCCCCAGCCTGCCTTTCTTCCCCTCCAACCTTCTCGTTGTAACCAGATACTCCAGCCGTTCTCTTCTCATGCTAGCAACCAAATCGCTGTGTTGGTTACATTCTTTCAGTCTATATTCATTGTTTTTTTTTTCTATACGTGGTCGATGATTTCATCATATTTCTATAAAACCACATAATTCCCTAATTGTCTGCTAACTATCCATTATCTTACGTAGAACAGAATTACCGGCTCTGTGGCGAGTAGCTTGTGAACGCAATTCGTAATCCCGCATACAGCATTTGAAATAAAGCTGTGGCCGATTTGGCTGCAGACCGCCTTGCGTTGGTTTTCATAAAACGGTATGGGTGCCGGTCGTTCAAAAAGCAATGGTAAACTAATGAACGTAAAATTGCCAAGAAATCGCAACAGCTGCATAATACGGAGATGACTGCGACGTCCTGTAAAGGATAATCAACTGACTAACAACATAATTAACTCTTAAGAACTCTTGTCCTCACCTCGACTGACACAGATACATGGCAGAGGTTATTCTACGTCTTGTGAAATGCCGCCGTGGCTTGACCTGGTCTACATGATACTTCCTTAAATAATTATATACTCTTGGGGCTGGTCATGGGTTCAACCCGCACGAGTGCGGGGTCGAATTGTTAAAACAGGCGGACCCAGCCTAAAATGTGTCCAGCAAATGTCTTGACGGCTGGCATGATAATAACAAGAGTGTCCGCTGAGTTACATTTGGTATATACAAATACGGATCTATATTTCATATGGGCCTTACTCTTGCACAAGGCACCTTAATATATTTATTATGTAATGGGAGAAAGTTAATTGTATATTCTTTACAGGACGTCGCAGTCAACACCATCATTTTTTGGTTGTTTCTGATGGGTTGGGGGGGGGGGGGGGTGGTTAATTCTTTGAAAATGCCCGCTCTATTCATTACATGAAGGAGTGTCAATTGTATGCGAGGTCTGCAGATTAAACCTACCTGACCGAGCGTTCTCAAACAGATGGTGATGGATAATTCTTTGAAATAGCTCGCGCTAGCCGGTACATCAAAGAGTGTCACTCGTATCAACATAGGAGTGAGAGCTTCAGATTAAAGCTACCTGCACGACCGTTGTAACAACAACGGGTAAGGGATAATTCTTGGAAAACGTGTCATACACAAAGTCTAAATCTGATAGTTCCAGCCGACAATGTGTAATTACTGTCCTATTCATAACGTTTACAAAGTCAACGCATGGGCGTCCACTATATATACCAGAAGAATGTGGTCTTCTGCCTCATTTCATGAGAACATTTTCCAATGTGTGCATCTGAAACTCATTTGTGATTTCACTATTTGGATATTTTTCTGGCTTGTGATTTCACTATTTGTATATTATTCTGACTTGTGATTTCACTATTTGGATATTTTCCTGACTTGTGATTTCACTATTTGGATATTTTGTTGACTTTTGGACTCGGTTGCGATACTGTTTGTTTAGAAATGGCAGCTTCTGGAAAGTACGATCTGGAGCCAGTGCACGTGTTTTCTGATTTCTTTGCAATCTCACTCGTGGGCCAGTCCTGGGCCGAGGAATGACTGGAGAAGTTGTTCTAGCCACTATGACTAGTAATCCATCAGTACAGATTGCTGT
The DNA here is from genome assembly GCA_963921405.1 of Cepaea hortensis. NCBI lineage: Eukaryota > Metazoa > Mollusca > Gastropoda > Stylommatophora > Helicidae > Cepaea > Cepaea hortensis. The sequence goes on along the minus strand of CAWUFQ010000007.1, from coordinate 685,492 downwards.
GAAAATATTTTCATTGCTGACGTCAGATGGAGGGATTAGGAACAGAAGATTGTTTAATACAGAGGTCAAAGCATTACATAGCCTGTCGCATCCTCATGTCATTAGACATCTGATATCCGCTCGATGTGATGAACACCTGGCCATTTCTACTGTCTACTGCCCTAATGGAAACTTGACCTCTAAACTTCAAACCATAACCCAAGATTTAAGCATCAAGTATTTCGTCCAGTTGGCGTGTGCTGTGCGATATCTCAATGATATAAAGGCTATTGTGCACAATGATATCAAACCTGATAATATTTTCATGGACGCTAACAACGACCCGGTTCTTGGTGACTTTGGTATGTCGGTGGCTTTCCTCGAGGAATGTCCATGATTTCTTCTATAGGCACGGGTGGCACATTTGGCTTCAGGGCTCCAGAAAAAGCCAGCCACAGACTCATGAATCCGTATAAGATAGATCCGTACTCACTGGGTGTGGTACTCTGGTGCATGGAGCTAAAGACGCTGCCAATATCCGACACGGTCCACGATTGTCTGGACATCGATCTGCTGATGTCTATTATTGCTCAACCTGTGCGTCGATGCCTGTAGCGCACTCTAAACAGTGACCCTGAAGTGAGAGCATCAGCCGCGACATTGCTGAAGGAATGACACATAGATGGAGTCTATAGCAGCCTTATTGACAGCCTGTAAGTATATATTCTGTATATTTTATCGTTACATTAACTATTAAACTAATCAACAGTTGGTGCTTATTTTCAGTATATTTTAATCACCAAAGATACTACTAACATTTAATTGCATTTCTAACTTTCTAATATGTTTTATTTGTCGACTAGAAATACGTTAATTTAGATTAATACGTGCTACGTTAGTAAATGAATGAAACGTTAGTGATTATGTAACATTAACAGTGGTTAGTGAATAATAAAGAGTCTCAAACGTTGAGAAGATCGACTTCATTACACCGAATGTTATCCCGTATAGCTCAATCTCTTTCGGCAGAGCGGCATGCTTCAGGCGTCGATCAAAGCAAGAACTCCGTAGCTCCGGCGACGACCCCAAGGAGATTAAGATAATTATGTTGTGATCCGATAGACGTAGCCCGGAATTGAACCCACATACTTTGGAGCAAGAGGCAAACGTCTTGACCATTTAGCCACGTATACTCATCACTGGCTGTTGAGCGAGGGACGGAGTGTGTGTGGGAATGTCCTGAGTGCAGTGATGTCGGTTCTTAGCTCAATTAACTCATATTATCAAGGACATCCCTCACAAGTCAAGCTAGTATGTCCTGGACCAGGGTTGATGTTCCAACGTTGGAATTCGATACAGATAGGGATAAGTTGTCAGACAGAAATATCAATCGGGGAACATGATGAAAGACATAACGACAGTTCTTCAATAGATTCAAGTGTATTGTTTGGCACTCACGAAGTAGAAGATAGAAAGGGAGACCATATCAGCATAGCTGAAAGGATCAGGGCGCTTTTTCGTAAATATCCGGTCCGCAGTTACCGAGGTAGCGGTTTCAACGCTTACACCGGCAAGTTGGACTAACAAGTTGACTTTTCGTCCTTGACTTGGTAAAGTATATTACAAGAACCTACGCTTGAGTTCAAAACAAGCGAACGGAAATAATGAAGATAGTGGAGGACACACTAGACAAGATAACAATTTAGAGCTACAGTTACCCCACCGGGATTCGAACCCTGTCAACAGCGTCTCTATACAGGGACGCGAGTAATTAGACTAAGGACCAATTGGACACCCCTACACAGACATCTTCATTAGCGGGTTCTATCATCGATCTGAACCCACAACTATGGAATATACGGATATAATTCGTATCTACCCATTGAAATAGCAGCATTTCTTGTCTAGGAATATTTAAGAATAATTTGAGTCAGACAATGTATTTTCAAGTAATTGGGAATATTCTTATACAAGTGAATCGGTACAATTATCTCAACAGTCACAACATCTGATGGCAGGAAAGCACACTGAACAATGAAAAGATGTCATTTGCAATGAGAAAAAGAGAGTTGAAGTGCCACACAGAACCTGTACTTTTGTATGGGCGTAAAGCGTGGACATTGAGCAGACAAGTTAAAGATATCTTGATGGCAGTGGAAATGTAGTTTTTAAAATCAATGCAAAGAATACCATGGGCAGACAGAAAAAAAAACTGACAAAGTCCTACAAGAAACAAATGAAACCGTAGACTGAATAGAGAAATTAGATGTAGATAGGCAAAATGTTTGGACTCGATATGAGAAGAAATGAACTGGAGAACTTGGTGACAACTGGCAAGATTGAGGGTAAAAGAATGTGGTGAAGGCATAGAAGTAAATACCTGGATGGCGTGGCCATGTGGTATGTTCGAGACAAGAACACAGAGCTGATCCACGATTCTGGTGATCGTGTGACATGGCGGAATATGACCGCTCACGTTTATCGGCATGGCACATGCTGATGATGATGAGTCAGACTAATGGGCCAACGGTTGTTTTTTAGCGCGATTTAAGTTAGTGTTACATCTTTTCCCTCTCAGTGTCCACGGACTTGGGACCGTCACGAGGCAGTTAAATATGCCACATGATCTGATTAAAAAGATGGTGACCCAGCCATTTCTGGCATGCGTGTCACGAGTTATGTTAGTAAATGAATGAAACATTAGTGAAAATGTAACATAAACATTAGTTAATTAGTGAGTAACATAAAGAGTGGTTAGTGTGTGAGTTACATTATTATTAGTTAGTGAATAAGTAACAGTAAGAGTGTTTAGTTAATGAGTAACATTAACATTAGTTAGTGAATAAGTAACATAAAGATTGGTTAGTGAATATGTAATACTAACATTAGTTAGTTAATAAGTAACAACAAATATTGTTTCTGAATATGTAACATCATGTCAGTTATTGCGTTAACTAGAAGCTTTTATTAATTTCAAAGTTATTGCTCGCGTGTAGTTTAAAAAAAAAAACAATTACTGATGATAACTTGTGGTCATGTATAACGTGTGGCTATGTATTGGCTACATGGTGCTAGCCCCATGTTTGTGTAGTACAATCAACACTCAGCGCATATTTGCTAAATGACTATGTCGACTTTACTTTCCAGACGATTTCTGGGCACCCATTTAGAATGGTTCGACCTGTGAGCCTCGTTTATGTATTTAATGGCTGCCTCTGTGAGGATTCGAACACATGCTCAGTGGGGCGGTAAGTAAGTATTCTACACCGGCTATAGTGTTACTGTCAGGGTTAGTTTTCTCATTGTTGGAACTGAGTTTGCGCCGTGAGCTATTTAATCGACTTTCAAAGCATCAAATTTATCTCCTTGTCTGTGATATATTATATTGATTAACTTTTGATATTCTTGTCCTTGTGATATTATATACATGGCATTTGATTTTCTTTGTCTCTGTGATATCATATACATGGTCATTTGACTTTTTTGTCTCTATGATAATATACACAGAATGATTCTCTTGTTTGTGTGATAATATATATATATATATATATATATAGCATTTAAGTATATTATAGTTTATTTTGAATGTTGAAGAGACACAAATACGCTAATACTATAATTAAACAGTTACGTTATATGACTCACACACCTGTGTATTATTGTCATATGAAAATGCTTTATGTAATTTTTCTTAAAACACGCTTAATTAAAGCTAACTAATGTTAATGTTACTCATTCCCTAATCACCGGATCTTTCCGTGGCTAAATGGTCAAGACGTCTGCCTCTTGCTACAAAGGATGTGAGTTCAATTCCGGGCTACGTCTTTCGGTTCACAACATAATAATTTTAGACACCTTGGGGTCGTCGCCGGAGCTACGGAGTTGTTGCTTTGTTCGACGCCTGAAGCATGCGGCTCTGCGGAAAGAGATCGAGCTATTTGGGATAAAATCCGGTGTAATGAAGTCGATCTTCTCAACGTTTAAGACTATTTATTATTCACTAACCACAGTTAATGTTACATAATCACTAACGTTTCATTCATTTACTAACGTAGCACGTATTAATCTAAATTAACGTATTTCTAGTAGACAAACAAAACATATTAGAAAGTTAGAAATGCAATTAAATGTTAGTAGTATCTTTGGTGATTAAAATATACTGAAAATAAGCACCAACTGTTGATTAGTTTAATAGTTAATGTAACGATAAAATATACAGAATATATACTTACAGGCTGTCAATAAGGCTGCTATAGACTCCATCTCCGTGTAATTCCTTCAGCAATGTCGCGGCTGATGCTCTCACTTCAGGGTCACTGTTTAGAGTGCGCTCCAGGCATCGACGCACAGGTTGAGCAATAATAGACATCAGCAGATCGATGTCCAGACAATCGTGGACCGTGTCGGATATTGGCAGCGACTTGAGCTCCATGCACCAGAGTACCACACCCAGTGAGTACGGATCTATCTTATACGGATTCATGAGTCTGTGGCTGGCTTTTTCTGGAGCCCTGAAGCCAAATGTGCCTCCCGTGCCTATAGAAGAAATCATGGACATTCCTCGAGGAAAGCCAACCACCGACAGACCAAAGTCCCCAAGAACCGGGTCGTTGTTAGCGTCCATGAAAATATTATCAGGTTTGATATCATTGTGCACAATTGAATTTTTATCATTGAGATATCGCACAGCACACGCCAACTGGACGAAATACTTGATGCTTAAATCTTGGGTTATGGTTTGAAGCTTAGAGGTCAAATTTCCATTAGGGCAGTAGACATTAGAAATGGCCAGGTGTTCATCACATCGAGCGGATATCAGATGTCTAATGACATGAGGATGCGACAGACTATGTAATGCTTTGACCTCTGTATTAAACAATCTTCTGTTCCTAATCCCTCCATCTGGCGTCAGCAATGAAAATATTTTCATTGCAATCTGTACTGATGGATTACTAGTCATAGTGGCTAGAACAACTTCTCCAGTCATTCCTCGGCCCAGGACTGGCCCACTAGTGAGATTGCAATCGACAAAGAAATCAGAAAACACGTGCACTGGCTCCAGATCGTACTTTCCAGAAGCTGCCATTTCTGAACACAAAGTATCGCAACCGAGTCCAAAAGTTAACAAAATATCTAAAAAGTGAAATCACAAGTCAGGAAAATATCCAAATAGTGAAATCACAAGTCAGAATAATATACAAATAGTGAAATCACAAGCCAGAAAAATATCCAAATAGTGAAATCACAAATGAGTTTCAGATGCACACACTGGAAAATGTTCTCATGAAATGAGGCAGAAGACCACATTCTTCTGGTATATATAGTGGACGCCCATGCGTTGACTTTGTAAACGTTATGAATAGGGGAGTAATTACACATTGTCGGCTGGAACTATCAGAATTAGGCTTTGTGTATGACACGTTTTCCCACGAATTATCCCTTACCCGTTGTTGTTACAACGGTCGTGCAGGTAGCTTTAATCTGAAGCTCTCACTCCTATGTTGATACGAGTGACACTCTTTGATGTACCGTCTAGCGCAGGCTATTTCAAAGAATTATCCATCACCATCTGTTTGAGAACGCTCGGCCAGGTAGGTTTAATCTGCAGACCTCGCTTACAATTGACACTCCTTCATGTAATGAATAGAGCGGGCTTTTTCAAAGAATAAACCTCCCCCCTCCCCCATCACAAACGACCACAAAATGATGACGTTGACTGCGACGTCCTGTAAAGAATATGCAATTAACTTTACCCCATTACATAATAAATATATTAAGGTGCCTTTTGCAAGAGTAAGGCCCATATGAAATATAGATCCGTATTTGTATATACCAAATGTAACTCAGGAGACACTCTTGTTATTATCATGCCAGCCGTCTTTACTCCCAAGACATATGCTGGACACATTTTAGGCTGGGTCCGCCTGTTTGAATAATTCGAACCCGCACTCGTGCGGGTTGAACCCATGACCAGCCCCAAGAGTATATAATTATTTAAGGAAGTATCATGTAGACCAGGTCAAGCAAGGCGGCATTTCACAAGGCGTAGAATAACCTCTGCCATGTATCTGTGTCAGTCGAGGTGAGGACAAGAGTTCTTAAGAGCTAGAATGAGTTAATTCTGTTGTTAGCTAGTTGTTAGTTGATTATCCCTTACAGGACGTCGCAGTCATCTCCGTATTATGTAGCTGTTGCGATTTCTTGGCAAATTTACGTTCATTAGTTTACCATTGTTTTCTGAACGACCTGCACCCATATCGGTTTATGAAAACCAACGCAAGGCGGTCTGCAGCCAACTCGCCCACAGCTTTGTTTCGAATGCTGTATGCGGGATTACGAATTGCGTTCGAATGCTACTCGCCATAGAGCCGGTAATTCTGTTCTGCGTAAGATAATGGATATTTAGCAGACAATTGTGGAATTATGTGGTTTTATAGAAATATGATAAAACCATCGACCACGTATAGGCAAAAAAAAAAAAAAAACAATGAATATAGACTGAAAGAATGTAACCAACACAGCGATTTGGTTACTAGCATGAGAAGAGAACGGCTGGAGTATCTGGTTACAACGAGAAGGTTGGAGGGGAAGAAAGGCAGGCGGGGGGACCAACGGAAATGATTACTGGATAGCCTGACATCAATGGATGGAGGACCATCAGTATCAGAAATAATTTGCAGTAGAAGAGACAGATGCTGTGGATAGACACGATCACTAACGCCAATTGCATTAACGATGAGAATATTGGCGGCACACGAGACAGAAGGCTGTGAATAGACATGATTACCAACGCCACAAGGCAAAGACTATAAGAATAAAACATAATGCCATGAGATCATGTCATTACAATCATAAACGAACACAATTAGTTGGGTAGTCGCAGCTACAATTTTCCGTAAAATGGTCGCCACATTATGCTCCGTTTCTGTGCTAGTGAGTATTACAGAAAATGTCCCTCACTGCCCCGCGTGAAAAGTTGAAAAGTCAGAAGTTTCAACAAACCAACAGCCCACACTAGTATAATATGCATAATGCCGCTGCCAGAATATCAACACACAAGTCCGCAACGGGGGTTGCGACACACGCATGTGGTTAGCCAAACGTAGTGGTTAATTCTACACATCGGTCACTTGGACGTGTACGTCGAATTCTCGTTCAGAAAGCAATGACAAACCGTCATCTACTGTCTGTGATACTGTGCGGTACAGAAGAGTATGGGGGAAGGGGTGGCCGGAGGCTTTTAGCATGACGGATTATGGCCGCCTGGCTAGTGCAGTCACCGCGATCTCTGCAGGTTAGTGATTTCTTTTCGCTCACGACAGAACCGATTCCACACCTTCACGAGGATTCGAACCGGGGTCTCCGGCATCCGCAACACTCGGCCAGTCCGTAAAAGTGACTAGTAAATCTACCTGGGGCTGGGGTTGAGTACATCGTTCCGTACAGGACATGCAGCTTTTGTTCAGAAGCACTTGTCACAGGTGTCGTCTTCTTGAACACACCGACACTGATATGTGTATTTGGTGACATTTGTGTGTTTTTTCTTTAAAACCGTAAACTGATTATAGTCATTAGACGTAGACAGTCAAAATTTCTTGGTCATGTTATGAGAAGAAATGACTTGGAGAGCTTGATGACAACTGGCACGATCGAAGAGAAGAGACCAAGGGGAAGACCGAGAAGTAAATACCTGGATAGCTTTTGCCATGTGGCATGATCGAGACAGAAACACGGAGCTGATCCACGACTCTGGTGATCGAGTGAGATGGCAAAACATGACCGCCCACGCTTATCAGCATGGTACATGATGGGTGGATGGTGTTTTTTAATTACATTTGTGTTTTTGGTGACATTTGTGTTTTTGGTCATGTCAGGGTCTTAAACCTGGCTCGTTAAACCTAACACATGTGAGACAGTACAAGTACAACGTGATTTGACTTGAGACTCAACGACACAACGTTCAATGGATTTATTTACAGATCATATACAATACGATGATCATTACAATATATAAGTTATACTTCAATACACTTACAGACAGAATACAGCTCACAGTCTATCTCGTAAGATGTACTAGCACTCGACTTTCAGGCACAGAAACCACACAACGCCTTTCTCTCATCATACGTCCAGTCGAGTCCACGTCCCAGAGCTGTCTGTCTATCGCTCGCAACGTGCCTCTCCACCTGAAGTGGCTTCACGAGGCCTGCGTGCGTCTTGCGTTGTCCTTGCCTGACCGCTGGCCGTCTCGTCAGCCAGCAACCTCGCAGGCAGGTAACTAATACTCGCCTGGCGGGCGTAACGAAGTTACGGCATCCCGGCTGGGGACTAAGTCGCCTGGCGGGCGTAACGATGTCACTGCATCTCTGCAATACTTTAGACTCTGACATGCTCCCCCGGGGCATCTTCATGAAAGATGTCATCTTTCATGTATACTATATGTACATACTGGGTTAATCTTTTAACCTGTCAGAGTCGACCCTTCAGTTGTTATTTACATTGGCATAGAAATACATAGGAATACACATCTTGGCATAGAAACACATAAGAAATGGAAGTTGTATTTAAAGACATGTGGTGTTCAACCTTTAACACTTGTCAAGTTTCATCCTCTCGATGGCTGATTACCTTAATTGCATTATTGACCCAGTCAGATCGGTAGTAACAGCCTCCCAAGCATTAACCTCGCAGCCTCCAAAGAAAAAGTAATAATATGGTTTTTGAAACAAAAACCATCTGGCTAGACCGAAATAAGGCTTTATATAAGTCGCATTCAACGCTCAAGCCCTGACCTCATTTGGCCAGAAGCTCTTGTGTTGGTCTGCAATGTCGGTAACACTCTACCATGCCCAGTAGATGGCTTCTTGGTGTGTTAACAATCTGGCAACAACATGGTTATTTATATACAACACATAATCGTATGCATTTCAACTTATCGCCCTTGGTGTAATGATGTAATAACAATTAAATGAAAGGGGAATAACTTCAAAATTTATGAAATATAATAACTTACAATAATTATTCTATTTCTCAGCGTCATAGCTTGATGTTTCTCCATACTAGCGAAAAAAATGTCGATAGTATAAATAACTTAATCAAGATATGATTCTAAGATTACACTAAATGAAAAATATTAATACACAATTCGTGTATTCAAAATTGTTGATTCCTAAAGATTTTAGAAGCGTCATAGCTTTTTAAACTTTTGTTTGTCGTCTGCTAATTTTGAACTAAATTTCTAACTAATCCGGAAGTACACACGAACAGCTGATATTGAAATTTCTAGAACACACTTGTTCCGGTTTGATGTAGTTACGGAATGTACAATGTTCTGATCGTTCATGTGTTGGTTGTTTCACTGGAAAAACTTCTGGATTTCGATTGACTGCAGTGGTGTAGATGTCAATGTTCAGGTCACACTTTCACATACGGATTTAAAATATCACTGGAATGTTCCAAACGCAGATACCACTATTAAATTGGATAGTTCGCTTACGGTAAATTTTGAGCGAATGTGGCACTGTTCTTGTTTCGTAATATATACAATTAATAAAGTTCGCTTTCTACCACACACTGCACAATTATACACGACAATCACTACATTAATTAGTAAAATAAGAAAACTATATATATTGGGAATAAACCCTATCACATCACATCGTAGACATTACACAGCTTTCGTGAATGAAGAAATATTCACTGATGGATGGCTGTGATGATCTGAGTGTATTTTACACACTGCACTCAGACATTGGTGCTTACTGGGTCGGTCGGACAACGGGACAAAAGATCGGCAATCGTGTTAGTTCTGCCTGGGATATGTCGAACCTCGAAGCTGTAATCTTGGAGCTTAAGAGACCAGCGCGCTACCATTTGGTTTGAAGGTACACATGAATTGATAAATCGCAATGGACTACTGTCAGACTCCACAATAAAATGACGTCCTAGGAGGAATCTGGACAATTTTGTTATACCCACCACTAGAGCTAGGGATTCCAACTGAGGTATTGACCAAGCCCGTTCTCTCGGTTTTAATTTCCTGGAGACAAAGTACACAGGATGTAGGATGTTATTATGCTCCTGTAACAAGACTGCTCCAATCGCCACGGAGCTCGCGTCTGTGCGCAATCTGAAAGGGATTTGTAAATTGGGCAATTTTAGAATAGGATTATTTAAGCTATTATCAGAAAAATAAGATAGTACTTTCTGGAATGCAAATTTTAGGCATTCATTGTTTACAATTTTCACAGGTTGATCTTTTGTTAGTAGGTTAGTAAATACTTCGGTCAGTTCAGAAAAATCAGGTATGAACTGCCTATAATAATTTATAAGTCCCAACAAACGTCTGACTTGCTTTTTCGTAGTCGGAAGTGAGAGTTTTAGTATCTTGGACACAATGTTATCGTCTGTCGTGACAATGCCATTGGATATTTTGTACCCCAAGAAGGATATTTCCTGATAGGCTATGTCTACTTTTGCACCCTTTACCGTCAGTCCGTGCTGTCTAATGCGTTCAAATGTCTGTTCTAATGTCTTTATGTGGTCTGTCATCGTCTTTGTGTGAACACAAATGTCGTCTATATAACAAATTATGTTCGGTATATCTACTAGTAACAGTCGTGTCATACGTACGAATGTCGCTGGGGCATTGACAAGCCCAAATGGAAGTTTGCACCATTCGTACAGTCCCCAAGGTGTGGCAAATGCTGTCAGATGTCTGCTCTGTTCGTCTACCGCTATTTGCCAGTAACCTTTAGTCATGTCTACCTTCGTAAAGAACCTAGCGTCTGTCAGTTCTGTCAGTAGATCTTCAGAGTTTGCCATTGGCTCCAGATCTAGAAGAGTAATCTTATTTAGTTTCCTATAGTCGACACAGAGTCTTATCGTGTTGTCCTTTTTGCGTACTATGACCATTGGAGATGAGAAATCTGACTGGGATCGTCGTATGATGTTGTTTTTCTCTAAGTTGATGATCTCCTGATATAAGTTTTCTTTGTAATGCAATGGAATGGTGTATGGTCTGCATTTTATGGGTGTATTTGACGTGAGTGTGATGTGATGTTGTACTAATTCTGTTTGTCCTGGGTTGTTGGAGAAGATGGTGTTGTACTGTTGTATGAGATGTTTGCAACTGTCTGTTTCTGCTTGAGTTAACTTTGGGTTGATTTTAATTTCCTTCAAGCAGTTTGTCGTGTTTAATGCAGGCGTTGGAATTTCGTCACTAGCCTCGTCATCTACATGGTCTATTATCACTGTACAAGCTGTTGTATCGTCTTGTTCGTTGTCTCTGTTGTAATATGGTCTTAGCATATTGACGTGGAATATTTTGTGTTTGTCTTTTATTTGAATCTCATAGTCTACAGGTGAAATCTGTCTTGTCACTTTAAAAGGTCCTTGCCAAGAATCAGTTAATAAGTGTCTGTCACTAGGTAGTAGAAGAAGAACGTCCTGTCCAGGTGTCAACGTTATTGTCCTGTTACCTTTGTCAGCATATTGTCTATAAGTAGCACCAGATAATTTTAGTGCATTCTTTGCAATTATACAAGATTTGATGATTCTTTCACGCAATGATGTAACGTATACGAATGATGATATGGGTTTAAGTACTGGAGTGGAGTCAGTTAACATTTGATGATATATGCTCAATGGGCCACGTGGTTTGGCACCATAGATAAGTTCAAAAGGAGAGAAACCTGTATTAGAATGTGGCACCTCGCGATAAGCAAAGAGAATAGCAGGTAAATATACGTCCCAGTTATTGGGATGCTCTTGCGTGACTTTAGCAAGCATGTGCTTTAAATCACCGTTAAATTTTTCTATTATCCCACTCGAGTGAGGATGGTACGGGGAATTGAAACATTGCTTCACTCCTAACATTTTGGTGAAAGCTTGAGTAGATGCGGCGATAAACTGAGTTCCCCTATCTGATTTGATAGTGTCTGGAAATCCTATCCGTGAAAATATATGGAAGAAACCTTCCATTATATCATTGGCAGTTATGTTCTTTAGCGGAATCGCTTCCGGTCAGCGGCTACATTGATCAATGATAGTTAGAATATATTTATTCCCTCTAGTTGTTATCTGATTAAGAGGGCACACTATGTCGACAGATATTTTCTCAAAAGGTCGACTGGCTAAGTCAGTAACTTGTAACTGTGCCTGTGGGTGTTTACCTTTCTTTACCAGTTTTTGGCAGATGTCACAACTCCTGCAATATTGCTTAATGTCATTGCAGAATTTGGGCCAATGAAACAGTGTTAATAATCTGGCTCTGATCTTAGCGTATGCCATATGCCCTGCAAGAGGTATATCATGGGCAAGATGTAGGGGTTGCTTACGATAATCAGTTGGCAAAACAGTTTGCTCTGTTGTGTTGTCACCTCTGGTATAATACCTGGTGAGGATACAATTTTTCAAAGCAAAATGCCATCTTGCATTTTTGGTTACCTTTGGCTTTTGGCCGATCAGATTAAAATATTTCGACAATAAAGGATCAGCCTTTTGAGCTGTTACAAAAGTCTCCTTCATGGTTTTAGGAGGTAGTGATACTGGGCTAAGCATTTGTATAGCCTCAGTTTGATTAGTTTCATCTTGCACTCTAGCAGTAGATCTGGTTACTGCGTTCACACATTCAATGATATCAGATGGTGATGAAACAGTGTTATCAATGATGTCATGAGATGTTAGTGCTACATTAGCTACCATACATTCATTAGGTGGTGTAACATTATCAATGATGACATTTGATGGTGATGTTGTTATGATATCATCAATGCAAAGAGATGTTATGTCATGAGGCATATCATTCACCTCTGGTAAATTTCCAATTATAATATCGCACACCGGGTTTGTTAATGCAGCGCATTTTACTTTCCCAGTGAGGAAAGGTGTTTGAATATACGCCCATGCTAGTGGGTACTTTTCAATATTGCCAGAGAATGTTCTGCATGTTACGTGCCTGCCTGTATAGTCTGTAGGCATTATGAACGTTCTCTTTAGACCAATAAGTGAACTTCCCGTGTCACGCAGGACTGTAGCAGACTTGCCATTCACATATCCCTGATGGACGTTTATTCTGCCTTTGGAATCTACTACCAAATTAGCTTCTTCATTGGCAATAAGAATGGAGTGACCGCATGTTAAAATGCCATCTTCATAAAAGGTATTACAAACAGTACATTTATTTGCGTTAAACATATCAAAAGCCTGTGCTGAGTTCACATGATGTTTCTCTGATTGTTCTTCATCTGATGATGAACTATCAAATAAGGCGGCATTTGCTTTGTTGGTCATTTGCCTACCTTTACAATCATGGTGATAATGTCCATACGCCTTACAGAGGAAACATTTACGCAAATTTCTAAAGGATCTACGCTCCTTATCTTGTCTGTTTACAATGTTTTGTAGATAAGTATGATATGCGGGGTTCTTGTCACACATCTCACCTTGATGGTGTGAAATTTTACAATATCTACAGTGATTGTACTTCTCAGAAGTAGGCTTATGAGGTTTTTGCCTACTATAGGGTTTGTCATAGTTAGCCGATGCTACAAAATTTGTATTAGTAGCTTCACTGGCAAAACAATGTTTGTTGGCTGTGTAATAAGCCGAACCACGTCTCTCAATCTCATCTACACTAGTGCATTCATTCTCTTGCAAAAATTTTGAAAATGCTGATGGAATGGATGAAATGACTTTATCTCTGATGATCAGATCTTCTAACTTTTGATAGTTTTTATCAATTTTAGCTGCTGAAGTCCATTTGGTAAATATATCTCGGACTAAGCAGAGGTAGTCAGAGAACGTTTGAGTCGGTTTTGGGCTCAACTTGCTGAATTGTTCTCTGTAACCTGCCTCATCTAACATAAAATGTGCCATAATCTTTGATTTTAGATAATGGTAATCTTTCCTGAGGTCTTTTGGGGATAGTCTCAATGACATTAAGAGGCTCCCCTGATAAACTCCTCATATAAATAATATTCCATTCAGACAGTGGAACCTGGTAATGGTCCATTAAAGTCTCAAAATTTTGGGTGAAGGCTGCGATGCAGTCACCCGAGGTATAATTACGTACGATACCTTGGTATTTCTTGTACTGGTTTTCTTTCTCCAGTCTCTCAGATTTCTTAGACTCTTTGTTAATTTCAGTCTCAGTGTCAAGTTGTTTAATTTTTAATTGCACTTCCAGCTCTTCCTGTTTACTTTGAGCTGCTATCTCTGCCTTCTTTAATTCTGCGTCAGTTTCTGCCTGCTTTAATGCTCTTTCTGCTGCTCTTTCATCGCGTTCATTAGCTTTCTCACGAAGGTGTTCAGAGTATTTAGTTTCACTCCACTTCGTTAGCTCATCACCTGTTAACTTTAACTTTAACCCCATATCGATGAAATCATTTAATGACGACATGATGGAAAATGCAAATGAAATATCAGACACACAATTTGTTACAAGTTGTTAGTAAAATGAACAATATACAATTGTGTTCTATCTGACAATACGTGCCCAAATTTGCATCCGAAAGTATATAGAAAGAAAAATATACTCAAGTGTCCTGGATGCGGTGAAGAACGGTTGGAAATCGAGCTAGGAACTGTAGGGTCGCTACTTCAAACACAAATGACCTCTACGGGCAAGGGTTTCAGATGGCACAGAAAACCTGCTTTGTTTATTGGAGGAAATAAATTAGCGTCTATTTGATGTGGTGTGCCTGCTTGTCACTAAGTTTTGATTAGGTTTGTATGGCGTTGTGTGTAATTGTAGATCGTAATGTTGTCAGTCAACAATTTTTTTTTTCAAAACCACAAGTCACTTTCTTTCCAAAACTTTCTGCTTTCCACAACTTACTTCACAAAGACACTTTAAATATATATCAACACTCTACAACGTTGATGATACATCACTTACATTAAGATGACATTCAGTAAGGACATAGACATCAAGTTTACAAGATGGCGACAAGGTCACAATGGCGACAACTTCACAATGTCGACAAGGTCAAAACGGTGACAAGTTCAACAATCACTGATGTTTTACATGTTTACAAGATCAAACAATATGTATGTACTTTACGTTCACATCTAGTCTCCATGTTCAAACAATGTAATAATATATTCAAAATGAGCCTTCAACGATCACATTTACATGTACATCTAACGTTGGACAAACATTCTAAGTTCACAACTCTAGGTTTAAATGTTAATCACTTAAACTACGTTCATTTCAAAGCCGGACGAATGCCACCACGTCCACACATGTCAGGGTCTTAAACCTGGCTCGTTAAACCTAACACATGTGAGACAGTACAAGTACAACGTAATTTGACTTGAGACTCAACGACACAACGTTCAATGGATTTATTTACAGATCATATACAATACGATGATCATTACAATATATAAGTTATACTTCAATACTCTTACAGACACAATACAGCTCACAGTCTATCTCTCAAGATGTACTAGCACTCGCTTTTCATGCACAGAAACCACACAACGCCTTTCTCTCATCATACGTCCAGTCGAGTCCACGTCCCAGAGCTGTCTGTCTATCGCACGCAACGTGCCTCCCCACCTGAAGTGGCTTCACGAGGCCTGCGTGCGTCTTGCGTTGTCCTTGCCTGACCGCTGGCCGTCTCGTCAGCCAGCAACCTCGCAGGCAGGTAACTAATACTCGCCTGGCGGGCGTAACGAAGTTACGGCATCCCGGCTGGGGACTAAGTCGCCTGGCGGGCGTAACGATGTCACTGCATCTCTGCAATACTTTAGACTCTGACAGGTGACATGTGTGTTTAGTGATCTGTTTTGTTAAAGACACTTTTGTTTGGTGTCATGTGCTTTAATGACCTTCTTTTATGTGACACGTTTGGCTTTGGTGACATTTGTGTTTTGGGGACATGTTTCTGGTGACATGTGTGTTCGATGAAATGTGTTTTTAGTGACATGTATGTTTCAAGAGACCGTGGCAGCACGCATTGTATTCATTAAGGACTCACGGAGTATGCTTAGTAAGGTGGAGAAAGGATTCTAGGTGTAGAATCGCTTGCCTCGCTTCAGAGGTGACAGTTCGTGAGAGTTATATTGATTTACAGCCATTGTCATACGGGCATTAGGGGAAATAACAGACTAATAGGCTGTCAGGGAATGCATCTCACGGTGGTTGATTACCCATGGATAGGAAAAAGGTGGTCGGGCGTCTGTGGTACCAGGTGGAGAAAAACGGAGCAGCCATATGTTAAGAGAATGATATGGCGGGGGATAGGCAGGAGCTCTCAACGGATCTCAAAACTGAGAAATTGTAAACTCCGCTATCGGTGGGACCGATTAGTAGTATAACTCATCACTGGCCGTTGAACGAGGGACGGAGTGTGTGTGGGAATGTCCTGAGTGCAGTGATGTTGGTTCTTAGCTCAATTACCTCATATTATCATGGACACCCCTCACAAGTCGAGCTAGTATGTCCTGGACCAGGGTTGATGTTAGAACGTTGGAATTCGATACAGATAGGGATAAGTTGTCATAGACAGAAATCTCAATCGGGGAACACCATGAAAGACATAACGACAGTTCTTCAATAGATTCAAGTGTATTGTTTGGCACTCACGAAGTAGATGATAGAAAGGGAGACCAGATCAGCATAGCTGAAAGGATCCGGGCGCTTTTTCGTAAATATCCGGTGCGCAGTTACCGAGGTAGCGGTTTCAACGCTTACACCGGCAAGTTGGACTAACAAGTTGACTTTTCGTCCTTGACTTGGTAAAGTATATTACAAGAACCTACGCTTGAGTTCAAAACAAGCGAACGGAAATAATGAAGATAGTGGAGGACACACTAGACAAGATAACAATTGAGAGCTACAGTTACCCCACAGGGATTCGAACCCTGTCAACAGCGTCTCTATACAGGGACGCGAGTAATTAGACTAAGGACCAATTAGACACTCCTACACATACATCTTCATTAGAGGGGTCTATAATCAATCTGAACCCACAACTATGTAATATACGGATATAATTCATATCTACCCATTGAAATAGCAGCATTTCTTGTCTAGGAATATTTAAGAATAATTTGAGTCAGACAATATATTTTCAAGTAATTGGGAATATTCTTATACAAGTGAATCGGTACAATTTTCTCAACAGTCACAACATCTGATGGCAGGAAAGCAAACTGAACAATAAAAAGATGTCATTTGCAATAAGAAAAAGAGAGTTGAAGTGCCACACAGAACATGTACTTTTGTATGGGCGTGAAGCGTGGACAATGAGCAGACAAGCTAAACATATCTTGATGGCAGAGGAAATGTAGTTTTTAAAATCAATGCAAAGATTACCATGGGTAGACAAAAAAACCACTGACCAAGTCCTACAAGAAACAAATGAAACCGTAGACTGAATAGAGAAATTAGATGTAAATAGGCAAAATGTTTGGACTCGATATGAGAAGAAATGAACTGGAGAACTTGGTGACAACTGGCAAGATTGAGGGTAAAAGAATAAGGTGAAGGCATATAAGTAAATACCTGGATGGTTTGGCCATGTGGTATGTTCGAGGCAAGAAAACAGAACTGATCCACGATGCTGGTGATCGTGTGACATGGCGGAAGATGACCGCTCACGTTTATCGGCATGACACATGCTGATGATGATGAGTCAGACTAATGGGCAAACGGTTGTTTTTAAGCGCGATTTAAGTTAGAGTTACATCTTTTCCCTCTCAGTTTCCACGGACTTGGGACCGTCACGAGGCAGTTAAATATGCCACGTGGTCTGATTAAAAAGATGGTGACCCAGCCATATCTGGCATGCGTGTCACGAGTTATGTTAGTAAATGAATGAAACGTTAGTGAAAATGTAACATAAACATTAGTTAGTTAGTGAGTAACATAAAGAGTGGTTAGTGTGTGAGTAACATGAACATTAGTTAGTGAACAAGTAACAGTAAGAGTGGTTAGTGAACGAGTTACATTATTATTAGTTAGTGAATAAGTAACATAAAGATTGGTTAGTGAATACGTAATACTAACATTAGTTAGTTAATAAGTAACAACAAATATGGCTTCTGAATAAGTAACATCATGTCAGTTATTGCGTTAACTAGAAGCTTTTATTAATTTCAAAGTTATTTCTCACGTGTAGCTTAAACAAATCCCAATTACTGATGATAACTTGTCGTCATGTATAACGTGTGGCTATGTATTGGCTACATGGTGCTAGCCCCATGTTTGTGTAGTACAATCAACACTCAGCGCATATTTGCTAAATGACTATATCGACTTTACTTCCCAGACGATTTATGGGCACCCATTTAGAATGGTTCGACCTGTGAGCCCCTTTTATGTATTTAATGGCTGCCTCTGTGAGGATTCGAACACATGCTCAGTGGGGCGGCAAGTAAGTATTCTACACCGGCTATAGTGTTACTGTCAGGGTTGGTGTTCTCATTGTTGGAACTGAGTTTGCGCCGTGAGCTATTTAATCGACTTTCGCCGCATCAAATTTATCTCCTTGTCTGTGATATATTATATTGAATGACTTTTGATATTCTTGTCCTTGTAATATTATATACATGGAATTTGATTGTCTTTGTCTCTGTGATATCATATACGTGGGCATTTGCTTTTTTTTTTTTTGTCTATATGATAATATACAAAGAATGATTCTCTTGTTTGTGTGATAATATATATAGCATGTAAGTATTTTATAGTTTATTTTGAATATTGAAGAGACAAAAATACGCTAATACTATAATTAAACAGTTACGTTATATGTCTCAAACACCTGTGTATTATTGTCATATGAAAATGTTTAATGTAATTTTTTTTAAACACGCTTAATTAAAGCTAACTAATGTTAATGTTACTCATTCCCTAATCATCGGATCTTTCCGTGGCTAAATGGTCAAGACGTCTGCCTCTTGCTCCAAAGGATGTGGGTTTAATTCCGGGCTACGTCTTTCGGTTCACAATATAATTATTTTAGACTCCTTGGGGTCGTCGCCGGAGTTACGGAGTTCTTGCTTTGTTCGACGCCTGAAGCATGCCGCTCTGCGGAAAGAGATCGAGCTATACCGGATAAAATCCGGTGTAATGAAGTCGATCTTCTCAACGTTTAAGACTCTTTATTATTCACTAACCACAGTTAATGTTACATAATCACTAACGTTTCATTCATTTACTAACGTAGCACGTATTAATTTAAATTAACGTATTTCTAGTAGACAAATAAAACATATTAGAAAGTTAGAAATGCAATTAAATGTTATTAGTATCTTTGGTGATTAAAATATACTGAAAATAAGCACCAACTGTTGATTAGTTTAATAGTTAATGTAGCGATAAAATATACAACATATATACTTACAGGCTGTCAATAAGGCTGCTATAGACTCCATCTCCGTGTAATTCCTTCAGCAATGTCGCGGCTGATGCTCTCACTTCAGGGTCACTGTTTAGAGTGCGCTCCAGGCATCGACGCACAGGTTGAGCAATAATAGACATCAGCAGATCGATGTCCAGACAATC
Organism: Cepaea hortensis; assembly: GCA_963921405.1. Classification (NCBI taxonomy): domain Eukaryota; kingdom Metazoa; phylum Mollusca; class Gastropoda; order Stylommatophora; family Helicidae; genus Cepaea; species Cepaea hortensis. The sequence continues at coordinate 665,997 of CAWUFQ010000007.1, read as the reverse complement.
GTGGACCGTGTCGGATATTGGCAGCGTCTTGAGCTCCATGCACCATAGTACCACACCCAGTGAGTACGGATCTATCTTATACGAATTCATGAGTCTGTGGCTGGCTTTTTCTGGAGCCCTGAAGCCAAATGTGCCACCCGTGCCTATAGAAGATATCATGGACATTCCTCGAGGAAAGCCAACCACCGACAGACCAAAGTCCCCAAGAACCGGGTCGTTGTTAGCGTCCATGAAAATATTATCAGGTTTGATAGCATTGTGCACAATTGCCTTTTTATCATTGAGATATCGCACAGCACACGCCAACTGGACGAAATACTTGATGCTTAAATCTTGGGTTATGGTTTGAAGTTTAGAGGTCAAATTTCCATTAGGGCAGTAGACAGTAGAAATGGCCAGGTGTTCATCACATCGAGCGGATATCAGATGTCTAATGACATGAGGATGCGACAGACTATGTAATGCTTTGACCTCTGTATTAAACAATCTTCTGTTCCTAATCCCTCCATCTGGCGTCAGCAATGAAAATATTTTCACAGCAATCTGTACTGATGGATTACTAGTCATAGTGGCTAGAACAACTTCTCCAGTCATTCCTCGGCCCAGGACTGGCCCACAAGTGAGATTGCATTCGACAAAGAAATCAGAAAACACGTGCACTGGCTCCAGATCGTACTTTCCAGAAGCTGCCATTTCTGAAGACAAAGTATCGCAACCGAGTCCAAAAGTCAACAAAATATCTAAATAGTGAAATCACAAGTCAGGAAAATATCCAAATAGTGAAATCACAAGTCAGAATAATATACAAATAGTGAAATCACAAGCCAGAAAAATATCCAACTAGTGAAATCAGAAATGAGTTTCAGATGCCATTTTAAAATGTCATTTACTGCCAATATAGTACCTTGCGGTGTATGGCAGAGGGGTCTTTGAGCCTGAGGAATAAAGGCCGCCTGGCTAGTGCAGTCGCCGCGAACTGTGCAGGTTAGGATTTTCTTTTTGCCCCCGACAGAAAAAAATCCCACACCTTACCGGGGATCGAACCCGGGTCTCCCGAATGAGAGTCCGGCCTTCTAACCACTCGGCCAGCCGCTCCTCTCAGATGCACACACTGGAAAATGTTCTCATGAAATGAGGCAGAAGACCACATTCTTCTGGTATATATAGTGGACGCCCATGCGTTGACTTTGTAAACGTTATGAATAGGGGAGTAATTACACATTGTCGGCTGGAACTATCAGATTTAGGCTTTGTGTATGACACGTTTTCCCACGAATTATCCCTTACCCGTTGTTGTTACAACGGTCGTGATGGTAGCTTTAATCTGAAGCTCTCACTCCTATGTTGATACAAGTGACACTCTTTGATGTACCGGCTAGCGCGGGCTATTTCAAATAATTATCCATCACCATCTGTTTGAGAACGCTCGGTCAGGTAGGTTTAATCTGCAGACCTCGCTTACAATTGACACTCCTTCATGCAATGAATAGAGCGGGCTTTTTCAAAGAATAAACCTCTCCCTCCCCCCCCCCCATCACAAACAACCACAAAATGATGGCGTTGACTGCGACGTCCTTAAAGAATATGCAATTAACTTTCCCCCATTACATAATAAATATATTAAGGTGCCTTTTGCAAGAGTAAGGCCCATATGAAATATAGATCCGTATTTGTATATACCAAATGTTACTCAGTAGACACTCTGGTTATTATCATGCCAGCCGTCTTTACTCCCAAGACATATGCTGGACACATTTTAGGCTGGGTCCGCCTGTTTGAATAATTCGAACCCGCACTCGTGCGGGTTGAACCCATGACCAGCCCCAAGAGTATATAATTATTTAAGGAAGTATCATGTAGACCAGGTCAAGCCTCGGCGGCATTTCACAAGACGTAGAATAACCTATGCCATGTATCTGTGTCAGTCGAGGTGAGGACAAGAGTTCTTAAGAGCTATAATGAGTTAATTATGTTGTTAGTTAGTTGATTATCCCTTACAGGACATCGCAGTCATCTCCGTATTATGTAGCTGTTGCGATCTCTTGGCAAATTTACGTTCATTAGTTTACCATTGCTTTCTGAACGACCGGCACCCATACCGGTTTATGAAAACCAACGCAAGGCGGTCTGCAGCCAACTCGCCCACAGCTGTGTTTCGAATGCTGTATGCGGGATTACGAATTGCGTTCGCAAGCTACTCGCCACAGAGCCGGCAATTCTGTTCTGCGTAAGAAAATGGATATTTAGCAGACAATTGTGGAATTATGTGGTTTTATAGAAATATGATGAAACCATCGACCACGTATAGACAAAAAAAAAAAACAATGAATATAGACTGAAAGAATGTAACCAACATAGCGATTTGGTTACTAGCAAGAGAAGAGAACGGCTGGAGTATCTGGTTACAACGAGAAGGTTGGAGGGGAAGAAAGGCAGGCGGGGGGACCAACGGAAATGATTACTGGATAGCCTGACATCAATGGATGGAGGAACATCAGTATCAGATATAATTGGCAGTAGAAGAGACAGATGATGTGGATAGACACGATCACCAACGCCACACGGCATTAACGATGAGAGGATTGGCGGCACTCGAGACTGAAGGCTGTGCATAGACATGATCACCAACGCCACAAGGCAAAGACTATAAGAATAAAACATAATGCCATGAGATCATGTCATTACAATCATAAACGAACACAATTAGTTGGGTAGTCGCAGCTACAATTTTCCGCCAAATGGTCGCCACATTATGCTCCGTTTTTGTGCTAGTGAGTATCACACAACATGTTCCTCACTGCCCCGTGTGAAAAGTGGAAAAGTCAGAAGTTTCAACAAACCAACAGCCCACACTGGTATACTATGCATAATGCCGCTGCCAGAATATCAACACACAAGTCCGCAACGGGGGTTGCAACACGCATGTGGTTAGCCAAACGTAGTGGTTAATTCTACACATCGGTCACTTGGACGTGTACGTCGAATTCTCGTTCAGAAAGCAATGACAAACTGTCATCTACTGTCTGTGGTACTTTACGGTACAGAAGAGGTTGGGGAGGGGGGGGGGCGGAGGCTTTAAGCATGAGGGATTATGGCTGCCTGGCTAGTGCAGTCGCCGCGATCTCTGCAGGTTAGTGATTTCTTTTCCCTCACGACAGAACCAATTCCACACCTTCACGAGGATTCGAACCGGGGTCTCCGGCATCCGCACCACTCGGCCAGTCCGTAAAATTGTCTAGTAAATCTACCTGGGGCTTGGGTTGAGTACATCGTTCCGTACAGGACATGCAGCTTTTGTTCAGAAGCTCTTGTCACAGGTGTCGTCTTCTTGAACCCACCGGCACTGATATGTGTATTTGGTGACATTTGTGTGTTGTTTTAAAATCGTAAACTGATTATAGTCATTAGACGTAGACAGTCAAAATTTCTTGGGCATGTTATGAGAAGAAATGACTTGGAGAGCTTGATGACAACTGGCAAGATCGAAGGGAAGAGACCAAATGGAAGACCGAGAAGTAAATACCTGGATAGCTTTTGCCATGTGGCATGGTCGAGACAGGAACACAGAGCTGATCTACGACACTGGTGATCGAGTGAGATGGCAAAACATCACCGCCCACGCTTATCAGCATGGCACATGTTGGGTGGATGCTGTTTTTTAAATTTGTGTTTTTGGTGACATTTGTGTTTTTGGTGACATTTGTGTTTTTGGTGACATGTGTGTTTAGTGATCTGTTTTGTTAAAGACACTTTTGTTTGGTGTCATGTGCTTTAGTGTCAATGCATTTTCCTCAGAAACCACATTTCTACAGCCATCAGATGTTTTTCAGCCTGGCTGCTCATTGTCCAAGCTTCACATCCATTGTATATATATATATATATATATATATATATATATATATATATATATATATATATATATATATATATATATATATACAAACAGACACACACGCACACAAACACACACACACACACAAACACACACACACATACATACTGTGACCTTGTTGTCTTGACAAGCGATAGTTTATTAAATTTTACTTCAACAAAGGCATATGGATAATGGTTATAATAAAAGCAAGAGAAGACAGTGGTTACAACACGGAATTTAAATATAGCGGTTAAATCACTGAGCTTGATGATAGTGGTTAAATCACAGTACTTGATGACAGTGATTATGACCAATACTTTGAATATAGAGGTTAAAACCAGAACTGAAGATAATGTCCAAAATCCATAATTTGAAGACTGTTGATTAAGTAGAGAACTTGTGATACTGGTAAATTAAATAACTTGCAGATACTGGTTAAATCACTGGAATTGAAGATTCTGGTTCCAAGCAAGAACTTGAAGATACTGGTTAAAGCACAGAACCTGAAGACAATGTTTAAAGCATCGAACTTGAATGAAGACTGCATAGCCCAACACGATGATAATATTTACAACACAAAATCTGAAGATAACCGAATATCTAGATAATATTTGTAAAACAGAATGTTGCTGTACCTTGAAACCTGACACTTGTACAAGCTTGGTGTTAGATATTTGTCGTATGAAACGCGGATGCTCCTGTAAACAGTAAAAATTGTGACGACTAGGAGCCGCGTCAGCAAAGTGGTTGGTCAGCTTGCCTGTCAGCCCGGTGGTTGTATGTTCGAATGCCTTTCGAGGCCGGGATACATGGCTCCATTAACCCAGGCAATTAGTGTGTTATTGTGCAAAAAAAAATAAATAAAGAGTGACAATGTTTATGGCAGAACCAACAACGTGGAGCTCAAGGACAGAACAATGCAAAAACCACAGCACACAGACAAAAGACTATGGCGCTGGATAGGGCATGCGTTAAACTGCCTCAGAATGGTATTATTATTAAATCAGTTATGTGGGATCTTTAGCGCAACAGAAATAGAGGAAGACGTAAAACACAAGAGAATAGAAGTCTAAACACAAATGTATAATATGGGGTCGTGGACAGAGCTGCATAGGACTGTTAATGTTTTGGGCGTCTTGATTAGATAATTGAAGACATTTACCCCAGTGGCAAAAACAAAACGAAGCATAAACACTTAAACGTGTGGCCAGATGCTCCATTATTACTTGGCATATTCATTTATCCATCCATCAATCATGTTCCATGCCGATAAGCGTGGGCGATAGTGTTTGCCATCTCACTCGATCACAAGAGTCATTGATCAGCTCCATGTTCCTGTCTCGACCATGACAGGTGTCCAATCCGTCCAGGTATTTACTTCTCGGTGTAAGAAGACCCACGGGGTTGGACAGGTATGTTTCTAATAGTTATATCCCCCGCTTTTGGTCCGACCACCCCAATAGGACTTTCAGTCTACAAGGCCACAACCAGCCGGGACAGCTGACCTTCCCTTCCCACCTATGGACTCCTACCCACAGGGGGCTCGGACAAGACAACAGTCATACCTATACTCAAAGACATGGTCAACAAAGCAAATTTTAATTTAATAATACGTCACACTACACTCAGAGAGGGATGGCTGAAAAGCCTGGATAGAAGACTAACTATGTACAACGCTGAATGAGAGCGGTGAGGAGATCTACAGGTGATGGGACATCATCACGTAGCATGTGATTTCTGTTCGTGCCGTCGTCCAGTCATTGCTAACCACTCACCCGATGAACCTCCGGTGCAAAGGAACTCCAAGGCATAGACCACTCTGGAGTCCTCTCCGTCCACTGTGAGTATGATATCGGACTGTTCAGCGTATGTCTGATATCTGACTGGCACCTCAACACTGTGAGTATGATATCGGACTGTTCAGCGTATGTCTGATATCTGACTGGCACCTCAACACTGTTCGCTGGTCATTCCTGGATGACGGAATCACTCGCAACAGATTTCGCACTACTGATGAAATATGGGCGACGCTAGGATTCTAGGCGTCCCCATATGATGCTAAGTACTGCGGTACAATACACGAGCGTTTCTGCTCTTCAGCATCACAAAGTCAACTTGATAATCTATTCAGTCACATAAGACTGGGGCGTTGGCTTCATCCACTAGCATTGTCACTATTCCACCACTCCAACGAAGAAATGTAATGACTCAGCACGCTATCACTGTCACTGTCTGTTCAACATCACTAACATTAGGAGTATAATGACCTAGCACTCTAACATTGTCACTGTTCAAAATCACCAGTTTAGGAGTATAATGACCTAGCACTCTAACACTGTCACTGTTCAACATCACCAGTTTAGGAGTATAATGACCTAGCACTCTAACACTGTCACTGTTCAAAATCACCAGTTTAGGAGTATAATGACCTAGCACTCTAACACTGTCACTGTTCAAAATCACCAGTTTAGGAGTATAATGACCTAGCACTCTAACACTGTCACTGTTCAAAATCACCAGTTTAGTAGTATAATGACCTAGCACTCTAACACTGTCTCTGTTAAACATCACTAACTTAGGAGTATAATGACCTAGCACTCTAACAGTGTCACTGTTCAACATCATCAACTTAGGAGTATAATGACCTAGCACTCTAACACTGTCACTGTTCAAAATCACCAGTTTAGGAGTATAATGACCTAGCACTCTAAGACTGTCACTGTTCAACACCACTAACTTAGGAGTATAATGACCTCGCACTCTAACACTGTCACTGTTCAAAATCACCAGTTTAGGAGTATAATGACCTAGCACTCTAACACTGTCACTGTTCAACATCACCAACTTAGGAGCATCATGACCTAGCACTCTAACACTATCACTGTTCAACATCACCAACTTAGGAGTATTATGACCTATCACTCTAACAGTGTCACTGGTCAACATCACCAGTTTAGGAGTATAATGACCTAGCACTCTAACACTGTCACTGTTCAACATCACCAGTTTAGGAGTATAATGACCTAGCACTCTAACACTGTCACTGTTTAACATCACCAGTTTAGGAGTATAATGACCTAGCACTCTAACACTGTCACAGTTCAACATCACCAGTTTAGGAGTATAATGACCTAGCACTCTAACACTGTCACTGTTAAACATCACTAACTTAGGAGTATAATGACCTAGCACTCTAACAGTGTCACTGTTCAAAATCACCAGTTTATGAGTATAATGACCTAGCACTCTAACACTGTCACTGTTCAACATCACCAACTTAGGAGTATAATGACCTAGCACTCTAACACTGTCACTGTTCACCACCACTAACTTAGGAGTATAATTATCTAGCACTCTAACACTGTCACTGTTCAACATCACCAACTTAGGAGTATAATGACCTAACACTCTAACACTGTCACTGTTCAAAATCACCAGTTTAGGAGTATAATGACCTAGCACTCTAACAATGTCACTGTTCAAAATTACCAGTTTAGGAGTATAATGACCTAGCACTCTAACACTGTCACTGTTCAACATCACTAACTTAGGAGTATAATGACCTAGCACTCTAACACTGTCAGTGTTAAACATCACTAACTTAGGAGTATAATGACCTAGCACTCTAACAGTGTCACTGTTCAACATCATTAACTTAGGAGTATAATGACCTAGCACTCCAACACTGTCACTGTTCAAAATCACCAGTTTAGGAGTATAATGACCTAGCACTCTAACACTGTCACTGTTCAACACCACTAACTTAGGAGTACAATTACCTAGCACTCTAACACTGTCACTGTTCAACATCATCTACTTATGAGTATAATGATCTAGCACTCTAACACTGTCACTGTTCAACATCACCAACTTAGGAGTATAATGACCTAGCACTCTAACACTGTCACTGTTCAAAATCACCAGTTTAGGAGTATAATGACCTAGCACTCTAACACTGTCACTGTTCAACATCACCAACTTAATAGTATAATGACCTTGCACTCTAACACTATCACTGTTCAACATCACCAACTTAGGAGTATAATAACATATCACTCTAACAGTGTCACTGTTCAACATCACCAGTTTAGGAGTATTATGACCTAGCACTCTAACACTGTCACTGTTCAACATCACCAGTTTAGGAGTATAATGACCTAGCACTCTAACACTGTCACTGTTCAACATCACCAGTTTAGGAGTATAATGACCTAGTACTCTAACACTGTCACTGTTAAACATCACTAACTTAGGAGTATAATGACCAAGTACTCTAACAGTGTCACTGTTCAAAATCACCAGTTTATGAGTATAATGACCTAGCACTCTAACACCGTCACTGTTCAACATCACCAACTTAGGAGTATAATGACCTAGCACTCTAACACTGTCACTGTTCAAAATCACCAGTTTAGGAGTATAATGACCTAGCACTCTAACACTGTCACTGTTCAACACCACTAACTTAGGAGTATAATTACCTAGCACTCTAACACTGTCACTGTTTATCATCACCAACTTAGGAGTATAATGACCTAGCACTCTAACACTGTCACTGTTCAAAATCACCAGTTTAGGAGTATAATGACCTAGCACTCTAACACTGTCACTGTTCAACACCACTAACTTAGTAGTATAATGACCTAGCACTCTAACACTGTCACTGTTCAACATCACTAACGTAGGAGTATAATGACCTAGCACTCTAACACTGTCACAGTTTAACATCAGCAACTTAGGAGTATAATGACCTAGCACTCTAACACTGTCACTGTTCAACATCACCAGTTTAGGAGTATAATGACCTAGCACTCTAACACTGTCACTGTTCAACATCACTAACTTAGGAGTATAATGACCTAGCACTCTAACACTGTCACTGTTCAACATCACCAGTTTAGGAGTATAATGACCTAGCACTCTAACACTGTCACTGTTCAAAATCACCAGTTTAGGAGTATAATGACCTAGCACTCTAACACTGTCACTGTTTAACATCACCAGTTTACGAGTATAATGACCTAGCACTCTAACACTGTCGCTGTTCAACATCACCAGTTTAGGAGTATAATGACCTAGCACTCTAACACTGTCACTGTTCAACATCACTAACTTAGGAGTATAATGACCTAGCACTCTAACACTGTCACTGTTCAACATCAGCAACTTAGGAGTATAATGACCTAGCACTCTAACACCGTCACTGTTCAACATCACCAGTTTAGGAGTATAATGACCTAGCACTCTAACACTGTCACAGTTAAACATCACTAACTTAGGAGTATAATGACCTAGCACTCTAACACTGTCACTGTTCAACATCACCAGTTTAGGAGTATAATGACCTAGCACCCTAACACTGTCACTGTTCAACATCACTAACTTAGGAGTATATGACCTAGCACACTAACACTGTCACTGTTCAACATCTCCATTTTAGGAGTATAATGACCTAGCACTCTAACACTGTCACTGTTCAACACCACCAGTTTAGGAGTATAATGACCTAGGACTCTAACACTGTCACTGTTCAACACCACCAGTTTAGGAGTATAATGACCTAGCACTCTAACACTGTCACTGTTCAACACCACCAGTTTAGGAGTATAATGACCTAGCACTCTAACACTGTCACTGTTCAACATCACTAACTTAGGAGTATAATGACCTAGCACTCTAACACTGTCACTGTTCAACATCAGCAACTTAGGAGTATAATGACCTAGCACTCTAACACTGTCACTGTTCAACATCACCAGTTTAGGAGTATTATGACCTAGCACTCTAACACTGTCACAGTTCAACATCACTAACTTAGGAGTATAATGACCTAGCACTCTAACACTGTCACTGTTCAACATCACCAGTTTAGGAGTATAATGACCTAGCACCCTACCACTGTCACTGTTCAACATCACTAACTTAGGAGTATATGACCTAGCACACTAACACTGTCACTGTTCAACATCTCCATTTTAGGAGTATAATGACCTAGCACTCTAACACTGTCACTGTTCAACACCACCAGTTTAGGAGTATAATGACCTAGGACTCTAACACTGTCACTGTTCAACACCACCAGTTTAGGAGTATAATGACCTAGCACTCTAACTCTGTCACTGTTCAACACCACCAGTTTAGGAGTATAATGACCTAGCACTCTAACACTTTCTCTGTTCAACACCACCAGTTTAGGAGTATAATGACCTAGCACTCTAACACTGTCACTGTTCAACACCACCAGTTTAGGAGTATAATGACCTAGCACTCTAACACTGTCACTGTTCAACATCACCAACTTAGGCGTATAATGACCTAGACCTCTAACACTGTCACTGTTCAACACCACTAACTTAGGAGTATAATTACCTAGCACTCTAACACTGTCACTGTTTATCTTCACCAACTTAGGAGTATAATGACCTAGCACTCTAACACTGTCACTGTTCAAAATCACCAGTTTAGGAGTATAATGACCTAGCACTCTAACACTGTCACTGTTTAACATCACCAGTTTAGGAGTATAATGACCTAGCACTCTAACACTGTCACAGTTCAACATCACCAGTTTAGGAGTATAATGACCTAGCACTCTAACACTGTCACTGTTAAACATCACTAACTTAGGAGTATAATGACCTGGCACTCTAACAGTGTCACTGTTCAAAATCACCAGTTTATGAGTATAATGACCTAGCACTCTAACACTGTCACTGTTCAACATCACCAACTTAGGAGTATAATGACCTAGCACTCTAACACTGTCACTGTTCACCACCACTAACTTAGGAGTATAATTATCTAGCACTCTAACACTGTCACTGTTCAACATCACCAACTTAGGAGTATAATGACCTAACACTCTAACACTGTCACTGTTCAAAATCACCAGTTTAGGAGTATAATGACCTAGCACTCTAACAATGTCACTGTTCAAAATTACCAGTTTAGGAGTATAATGACCTAGCACTCTAACACTGTCACTGTTCAACATCACTAACTTAGGAGTATAATGACCTAGCACTCTAACACTGTCAGTGTTAAACATCACTAACTTAGGAGTATAATGACCTAGCACTCTAACAGTGTCACTGTTCAACATCATTAACTTAGGAGTATAATGACCTAGCACTCCAACACTGTCACTGTTCAAAATCACCAGTTTAGGAGTATAATGACCTAGCACTCTAACACTGTCACTGTTCAACACCACTAACTTAGGAGTACAATTACCTAGCACTCTAACACTGTCACTGTTCAACATCATCTACTTATGAGTATAATGATCTAGCACTCTAACACTGTCACTGTTCAACATCACCAACTTAGGAGTATAATGACCTAGCACTCTAACACTGTCACTGTTCAAAATCACCAGTTTAGGAGTATAATGACCTAGCACTCTAACACTGTCACTGTTCAACATCACCAACTTAATAGTATAATGACCTTGCACTCTAACACTATCACTGTTCAACATCACCAACTTAGGAGTATAATAACATATCACTCTAACAGTGTCACTGTTCAACATCACCAGTTTAGGAGTATTATGACCTAGCACTCTAACACTGTCACTGTTCAACATCACCAGTTTAGGAGTATAATGACCTAGCACTCTAACACTGTCACTGTTCAACATCACCAGTTTAGGAGTATAATGACCTAGTACTCTAACACTGTCACTGTTAAACATCACTAACTTAGGAGTATAATGACCTAGTACTCTAACAGTGTCACTGTTCAAAATCACCAGTTTATGAGTATAATGACCTAGCACTCTAACACCGTCACTGTTCAACATCACCAACTTAGGAGTATAATGACCTAGCACTCTAACACTGTCACTGTTCAAAATCACCAGTTTAGGAGTATAATGACCTAGCACTCTAACACTGTCACTGTTCAACACCACTAACTTAGGAGTATAATTACCTAGCACTCTAACACTGTCACTGTTTATCATCACCAACTTAGGAGTATAATGACCTAGCACTCTAACACTGTCACTGTTCAAAATCACCAGTTTAGGAGTATAATGACCTAGCACTCTAACACTGTCACTGTTCAACACCACTAACTTAGTAGTATAATGACCTAGCACTCTAACACTGTCACTGTTCAACATCACTAACGTAGGAGTATAATGACCTAGCACTCTAACACTGTCACAGTTTAACATCAGCAACTTAGGAGTATAATGACCTAGCACTCTAACACTGTCACTGTTCAACATCACCAGTTTAGGAGTATAATGACCTAGCACTCTAACACTGTCACTGTTCAACATCACTAACTTAGGAGTATAATGACCTAGCACTCTAACACTGTCACTGTTCAACATCACCAGTTTAGGAGTATAATGACCTAGCACTCTAACACTGTCACTGTTCAAAATCACCAGTTTAGGAGTATAATGACCTAGCACTCTAACACTGTCACTGTTTAACATCACCAGTTTACGAGTATAATGACCTAGCACTCTAACACTGTCGCTGTTCAACATCACCAGTTTAGGAGTATAATGACCTAGCACTCTAACACTGTCACTGTTCAACATCACTAACTTAGGAGTATAATGACCTAGCACTCTAACACTGTAACTGTTCAACATCAGCAACTTAGGAGTATAATGACCTAGCACTCTAACACCGTCACTGTTCAACATCACCAGTTTAGGAGTATAATGACCTAGCACTCTAACACTGTCACAGTTAAACATCACTAACTTAGGAGTATAATGACCTAGCACTCTAACACTGTCACTGTTCAACATCACCAGTTTAGGAGTATAATGACCTAGCACCCTAACACTGTCACTGTTCAACATCACTAACTTAGGAGTATATGACCTAGCACACTAACACTGTCACTGTTCAACATCTCCATTTTAGGAGTATAATGACCTAGCACTCTAACACTGTCACTGTTCAACACCACCAGTTTAGGAGTATAATGACCTAGGACTCTAACACTGTCACTGTTCAACACCACCAGTTTAGGAGTATAATGACCTAGCACTCTAACACTGTCACTGTTCAACACCACCAGTTTAGGAGTATAATGACCTAGCACTCTAACACTGTCACTGTTCAACATCACTAACTTAGGAGTATAATGACCTAGCACTCTAACACTGTCACTGTTCAACATCAGCAACTTAGGAGTATAATGACCTAGCACTCTAACACTGTCACTGTTCAACATCACCAGTTTAGGAGTATTATGACCTAGCACTCTAACACTGTCACAGTTCAACATCACTAACTTAGGAGTATAATGACCTAGCACTCTAACACTGTCACTGTTCAACATCACCAGTTTAGGAGTATAATGACCTAGCACCCTACCACTGTCACTATTCAACATCACTAACTTAGGAGTATATGACCTAGCACACTAACACTGTCACTGTTCAACATCTCCATTTTAGGAGTATAATGACCTAGCACTCTAACACTGTCACTGTTCAACACCACCAGTTTAGGAGTATAATGACCTAGGACTCTAACACTGTCACTGTTCAACACCACCAGTTTAGGAGTATAATGACCTAGCACTCTAACTCTGTCACTGTTCAACACCACCAGTTTAGGAGTATAATGACCTAGCACTCTAACACTTTCTCTGTTCAACACCACCAGTTTAGGAGTATAATGACCTAGCACTCTAACACTGTCACTGTTCAACACCACCAGTTTAGGAGTATAATGACCTAGCACTCTAACACTGTCACTGTTCAACATCACCAACTTAGGCGTATAATGACCTAGACCTCTAACACTGTCACTGTTCAACACCACTAACTTAGGAGTATAATTACCTAGCACTCTAACACTGTCACTGTTTATCTTCACCAACTTAGGAGTATAATGACCTAGCACTCTAACACTGTCACTGTTCAAAATCACCAGTTTAGGAGTATAATGACCTAGCACTCTAACACTGTCACTGTTCAACACCACTAACTTAGGAGTATAATGACCTAGCACTCTAACACTGTCACTGTTCAACATCACTAACGTAGGAGTATAATGACCTAGCACTCTAACACTGTCACTGTTTAACATCAGCAACTTAGGAGTATAATGACCTAGCACTCTAACACTGTCACTGTTCAACATCACCAGTTTAGGAGTATAATGACCTAGCACTCTAACACTGTCACTGTTCAAAATCACCAGTTTAGGAGTAAAATGACCTAGCACTCTAACACTGTCACAGTTCAACATCACCAGTTTAGGAGTATAATGACCTAGCACTCTAACACTGTCACTGTTAAACATCACTAACTTAGGAGTATAATGACCTAGCACTCTAACAGTGTCACTGTTCAAAATCACCAGTTTATGAGTATAATGACCTAGCACTCTAACACTGTCACTGTTCAACATCACCAACTTAGGAGTATAATGACCTAGCACTCTAACACTGTCACTGTTCACCACCACTAACTTAGGAGTATAATTATCTAACACTCTAACACTGTCACTGTTCAACATCACCAACTTAGGAGTATAATGACCTAACACTCTAACACTGTCACTGTTCAAAATCACCAGTTTAGGAGTATAATGACCTAGCACTCTAACAATGTCACTGTTCAAAATTACCAGTTTAGGAGTATAATGACCTAGCACTCTAACACTGTCACTGTTCAACATCACTAACTTAGGAGTATAATGACCTAGCACTCTAACACTGTCAGTGTTAAACATCACTAACTTAGGAGTATAATGACCTAGCACTCTAACAGTGTCACTGTTCAACATCATTAACTTAGGAGTATAATGACCTAGCACTCCAACACTGTCACTGTTCAAAATCACCAGTTTAGGAGTATAATGACCTAGCACTCTAACACTGTCACTGTTCAACACCACTAACTTAGGAGTACAATTACCTAGCACTCTAACACTGTCACTGTTCAACATCATCTACTTATGAGTATAATGATCTAGCACTCTAACACTGTCACTGTTCAACATCACCAACTTAGGAGTATAATGACCTAGCACTCTAACACTGTCACTGTTCAAAATCACCAGTTTAGGAGTATAATGACCTAGCACTCTAACACTGTCACTGTTCAACATCACCAACTTAATAGTATAATGACCTTGCACTCTAACACTATCACTGTTCAACATCACCAACTTAGGAGTATAATAACATATCACTCTAACAGTGTCACTGTTCAACATCACCAGTTTAGGAGTATTATGACCTAGCACTCTAACACTGTCACTGTTCAACATCACCAGTTTAGGAGTATAATGACCTAGCACTCTAACACTGTCACTGTTCAACATCACTAACTTAGGAGTATATGACCTAGCACACTAACACTGTCACTGTTCAACATCTCCATTTTAGGAGTATAATGACCTAGCACTCTAACACTGTCACTGTTCAACACCACCAGTTTAGGAGTATAATGACCTAGGACTCTAACACTGTCACTGTTCAACACCACCAGTTTAGGAGTATAATGACCTAGCACTCTAACACTGTCACTGTTCAACACCACCAGTTTAGGAGTATAATGACCTAGCACTCTAACACTGTCACTGTTCAACATCACTAACTTAGGAGTATAATGACCTAGCACTCTAACACTGTCACTGTTCAACATCAGCAACTTAGGAGTATAATGACCTAGCACTCTAACACTGTCACTGTTCAACATCACCAGTTTAGGAGTATTATGACCTAGCACTCTAACACTGTCACAGTTCAATATCACTAACTTAGGAGTATAATGACCTAGCACTCTAACACTGTCACTGTTCAACATCACCAGTTTAGGAGTATAATGACCTAGCACCCTACCACTGTCACTGTTCAACATCACTAACTTAGGAGTATATGACCTAGCACACTAACACTGTCACTGTTCAACATCTCCATTTTAGGAGTATAATGACCTAGCACTCTAACACTGTCACTGTTCAACACCACCAGTTTAGGAGTATAATGACCTAGGACTCTAACACTGTCACTGTTCAACACCACCAGTTTAGGAGTATAATGACCTAGCACTCTAACTCTGTCACTGTTCAACACCACCAGTTTAGGAGTATAATGACCTAGCACTCTAACACTTTCTCTGTTCAACACCACCAGTTTAGGAGTATAATGACCTAGCACTCTAACACTGTCACTGTTCAACACCACCAGTTTAGGAGTATAATGACCTAGCACTCTAACACTGTCACTGTTCAACATCACCAACTTAGGCGTATAATGACCTAGACCTCTAACACTGTCACTGTTCAACACCACTAACTTAGGAGTATAATTACCTAGCACTCTAACACTGTCACTGTTTATCTTCACCAACTTAGGAGTATAATGACCTAGCACTCTAACACTGTCACTGTTCAAAATCACCAGTTTAGGAGTATAATGACCTAGCACTCTAACACTGTCACTGTTTAACATCACCAGTTTAGGAGTATAATGACCTAGCACTCTAACACTGTCACAGTTCAACATCACCAGTTTAGGAGTATAATGACCTAGCACTCTAACACTGTCACTGTTAAACATCACTAACTTAGGAGTATAATGACCTAGCACTCTAACAGTGTCACTGTTCAAAATCACCAGTTTATGAGTATAATGACCTAGCACTCTAACACTGTCACTGTTCAACATCACCAACTTAGGAGTATAATGACCTAGCACTCTAACACTGTCACTGTTCACCACCACTAACTTAGGAGTATAATTATCTAGCACTCTAACACTGTCACTGTTCAACATCACCAACTTAGGAGTATAATGACCTAACACTCTAACACTGTCACTGTTCAAAATCACCAGTTTAGGAGTATAATGACCTAGCACTCTAACAATGTCACTGTTCAAAATTACCAGTTTAGGAGTATAATGACCTAGCACTCTAACACTGTCACTGTTCAACATCACTAACTTAGGAGTATAATGACCTAGCACTCTAACACTGTCAGTGTTAAACATCACTAACTTAGGAGTATAATGACCTAGCACTCTAACAGTGTCACTGTTCAACATCATTAACTTAGGAGTATAATGACCTAGCACTCCAACACTGTCACTGTTCAAAATCACCAGTTTAGGAGTATAATGACCTAGCACTCTAACACTGTCACTGTTCAACACCACTAACTTAGGAGTACAATTACCTAGCACTCTAACACTGTCACTGTTCAACATCATCTACTTATGAGTATAATGATCTAGCACTCTAACACTGTCACTGTTCAACATCACCAACTTAGGAGTATAATGACCTAGCACTCTAACACTGTCACTGTTCAAAATCACCAGTTTAGGAGTATAATGACCTAGCACTCTAACACTGTCACTGTTCAACATCACCAACTTAATAGTATAATGACCTTGCACTCTAACACTATCACTGTTCAACATCACCAACTTAGGAGTATAATAACATATCACTCTAACAGTGTCACTGTTCAACATCACCAGTTTAGGAGTATTATGACCTAGCACTCTAACACTGTCACTGTTCAACATCACCAGTTTAGGAGTATAATGACCTAGCACTCTAACACTGTCACTGTTCAACATCACCAGTTTAGGAGTATAATGACCTAGTACTCTAACACTGTCACTGTTAAACATCACTAACTTAGGAGTATAATGACCTAGTACTCTAACAGTGTCACTGTTCAAAATCACCAGTTTATGAGTATAATGACCTAGCACTCTAACACCGTCACTGTTCAACATCACCAACTTAGGAGTATAATGACCTAGCACTCTAACACTGTCACTGTTCAAAATCACCAGTTTAGGAGTATAATGACCTAGCACTCTAACACTGTCACTGTTCAACACCACTAACTTAGGAGTATAATTACCTAGCACTCTAACACTGTCACTGTTTATCATCACCAACTTAGGAGTATAATGACCTAGCACTCTAACACTGTCACTGTTCAAAATCACCAGTTTAGGAGTATAATGACCTAGCACTCTAACACTGTCACTGTTCAACACCACTAACTTAGTAGTATAATGACCTAGCACTCTAACACTGTCACTGTTCAACATCACTAACGTAGGAGTATAATGACCTAGCACTCTAACACTGTCACAGTTTAACATCAGCAACTTAGGAGTATAATGACCTAGCACTCTAACACTGTCACTGTTCAACATCACCAGTTTAGGAGTATAATGACCTAGCACTCTAACACTGTCACTGTTCAACATCACTAACTTAGGAGTATAATGACCTAGCACTCTAACACTGTCACTGTTCAACATCACCAGTTTAGGAGTATAATGACCTAGCACTCTAACACTGTCACTGTTCAAAATCACCAGTTTAGGAGTATAATGACCTAGCACTCTAACACTGTCACTGTTTAACATCACCAGTTTACGAGTATAATGACCTAGCACTCTAACACTGTCGCTGTTCAACATCACCAGTTTAGGAGTATAATGACCTAGCACTCTAACACTGTCACTGTTCAACATCACTAACTTAGGAGTATAATGACCTAGCACTCTAACACTGTCACTGTTCAACATCAGCAACTTAGGAGTATAATGACCTAGCACTCTAACACCGTCACTGTTCAACATCACCAGTTTAGGAGTATAATGACCTAGCACTCTAACACTGTCACAGTTAAACATCACTAACTTAGGAGTATAATGACCTAGCACTCTAACACTGTCACTGTTCAACATCACCAGTTTAGGAGTATAATGACCTAGCACCCTAACACTGTCACTGTTCAACATCACTAACTTAGGAGTATATGACCTAGCACACTAACACTGTCACTGTTCAACATCTCCATTTTAGGAGTATAATGACCTAGCACTCTAACACTGTCACTGTTCAACACCACCAGTTTAGGAGTATAATGACCTAGGACTCTAACACTGTCACTGTTCAACACCACCAGTTTAGGAGTATAATGACCTAGCACTCTAACACTGTCACTGTTCAACACCACCAGTTTAGGAGTATAATGACCTAGCACTCTAACACTGTCACTGTTCAACATCACTAACTTAGGAGTATAATGACCTAGCACTCTAACACTGTCACTGTTCAACATCAGCAACTTAGGAGTATAATGACCTAGCACTCTAACACTGTCACTGTTCAACATCACCAGTTTAGGAGTATTATGACCTAGCACTCTAACACTGTCACAGTTCAACATCACTAACTTAGGAGTATAATGACCTAGCACTCTAACACTGTCACTGTTCAACATCACCAGTTTAGGAGTATAATGACCTAGCACCCTACCACTGTCACTATTCAACATCACTAACTTAGGAGTATATGACCTAGCACACTAACACTGTCACTGTTCAACATCTCCATTTTAGGAGTATAATGACCTAGCACTCTAACACTGTCACTGTTCAACACCACCAGTTTAGGAGTATAATGACCTAGGACTCTAACACTGTCACTGTTCAACACCACCAGTTTAGGAGTATAATGACCTAGCACTCTAACTCTGTCACTGTTCAACACCACCAGTTTAGGAGTATAATGACCTAGCACTCTAACACTTTCTCTGTTCAACACCACCAGTTTAGGAGTATAATGACCTAGCACTCTAACACTGTCACTGTTCAACACCACCAGTTTAGGAGTATAATGACCTAGCACTCTAACACTGTCACTGTTCAACATCACCAACTTAGGCGTATAATGACCTAGACCTCTAACACTGTCACTGTTCAACACCACTAACTTAGGAGTATAATTACCTAGCACTCTAACACTGTCACTGTTTATCTTCACCAACTTAGGAGTATAATGACCTAGCACTCTAACACTGTCACTGTTCAAAATCACCAGTTTAGGAGTATAATGACCTAGCACTCTAACACTGTCACTGTTCAACACCACTAACTTAGGAGTATAATGACCTAGCACTCTAACACTGTCACTGTTCAACATCACTAACGTAGGAGTATAATGACCTAGCACTCTAACACTGTCACTGTTTAACATCAGCAACTTAGGAGTATAATGACCTAGCACTCTAACACTGTCACTGTTCAACATCACCAGTTTAGGAGTATAATGACCTAGCACTCTAACACTGTCACTGTTCAAAATCACCAGTTTAGGAGTAAAATGACCTAGCACTCTAACACTGTCACAGTTCAACATCACCAGTTTAGGAGTATAATGACCTAGCACTCTAACACTGTCACTGTTAAACATCACTAACTTAGGAGTATAATGACCTAGCACTCTAACAGTGTCACTGTTCAAAATCACCAGTTTATGAGTATAATGACCTAGCACTCTAACACTGTCACTGTTCAACATCACCAACTTAGGAGTATAATGACCTAGCACTCTAACACTGTCACTGTTCACCACCACTAACTTAGGAGTATAATTATCTAACACTCTAACACTGTCACTGTTCAACATCACCAACTTAGGAGTATAATGACCTAACACTCTAACACTGTCACTGTTCAAAATCACCAGTTTAGGAGTATAATGACCTAGCACTCTAACAATGTCACTGTTCAAAATTACCAGTTTAGGAGTATAATGACCTAGCACTCTAACACTGTCACTGTTCAACATCACTAACTTAGGAGTATAATGACCTAGCACTCTAACACTGTCAGTGTTAAACATCACTAACTTAGGAGTATAATGACCTAGCACTCTAACAGTGTCACTGTTCAACATCATTAACTTAGGAGTATAATGACCTAGCACTCCAACACTGTCACTGTTCAAAATCACCAGTTTAGGAGTATAATGACCTAGCACTCTAACACTGTCACTGTTCAACACCACTAACTTAGGAGTACAATTACCTAGCACTCTAACACTGTCACTGTTCAACATCATCTACTTATGAGTATAATGATCTAGCACTCTAACACTGTCACTGTTCAACATCACCAACTTAGGAGTATAATGACCTAGCACTCTAACACTGTCACTGTTCAAAATCACCAGTTTAGGAGTATAATGACCTAGCACTCTAACACTGTCACTGTTCAACATCACCAACTTAATAGTATAATGACCTTGCACTCTAACACTATCACTGTTCAACATCACCAACTTAGGAGTATAATAACATATCACTCTAACAGTGTCACTGTTCAACATCACCAGTTTAGGAGTATTATGACCTAGCACTCTAACACTGTCACTGTTCAACATCACCAGTTTAGGAGTATAATGACCTAGCACTCTAACACTGTCACTGTTCAACATCACCAGTTTAGGAGTATAATGACCTAGTACTCTAACACTGTCACTGTTCAACATCACTAACTTAGGAGTATAATGACCTAGTACTCTAACAGTGTCACTGTTCAAAATCACCAGTTTAGGAGTATAATGACCTAGCACTCTAACACTGTCACTGTTCAACACCACTAACTTAGGAGTATAATTACCTAGCACTCTAACACTGTCACTGTTTATCATCACCAACTTAGGAGTATAATGACCTAGCACTCTAACACTGTCACTGTTCAAAATCACCAGTTTAGGAGTATAATGACCTAGCACTCTAACACTGTCACTGTTCAACACCACTAACTTAGTAGTATAATGACCTAGCACTCTAATACTGTCACTGTTCAACATCACTAACGTAGGAGTATAATGACCTAGCACTCTAACACTGTCACAGTTTAACATCAGCAACTTAGGAGTATAATGACCTAGCACTCTAACACTGTCACTGTTCAACATCACCAGTTTAGGAGTATAATGACCTAGCACTCTAACACTGTCACTGTTCAACATCACTAACTTAGGAGTATAATGACCTAGCACTCTAACACTGTCACTGTTCAACATCACCAGTTTAGGAGTATAATGACCTAGCACTCTAACACTGTCACTGTTCAAAATCACCAGTTTAGGAGTATAATGACCTAGCACTCTAACACTGTCACTGTTTAACATCACCAGTTTACGAGTATAATGACCTAGCACTCTAACACTGTCGCTGTTCAACATCACCAGTTTAGGAGTATAATGACCTAGCACTCTAACACTGTCACTGTTCAACATCACTAACTTAGGAGTATAATGACCTAGCACTCTAACACTGTCACTGTTCAACATCAGCAACTTAGGAGTATAATGACCTAGCACTCTAACACCGTCACTGTTCAACATCACCAGTTTAGGAGTATAATGACCTAGCACTCTAACACTGTCACAGTTAAACATCACTAACTTAGGAGTATAATGACCTAGCACTCTAACACTGTCACTGTTCAACATCACCAGTTTAGGAGTATAATGACCTAGCACCCTAACACTGTCACTGTTCAACATCACTAACTTAGGAGTATATGACCTAGCACACTAACACTGTCACTGTTCAACATCTCCATTTTAGGAGTATAATGACCTAGCACTCTAACACTGTCACTGTTCAACACCACCAGTTTAGGAGTATAATGACCTAGGACTCTAACACTGTCACTGTTCAACACCACCAGTTTAGGAGTATAATGACCTAGCACTCTAACACTGTCACTGTTCAACACCACCAGTTTAGGAGTATAATGACCTAGCACTCTAACACTGTCACTGTTCAACATCACTAACTTAGGAGTATAATGACCTAGCACTCTAACACTGTCACTGTTCAACATCAGCAACTTAGGAGTATAATGACCTAGCACTCTAACACTGTCACTGTTCAACATCACCAGTTTAGGAGTATTATGACCTAGCACTCTAACACTGTCACAGTTCAACATCACTAACTTAGGAGTATAATGACCTAGCACTCTAACACTGTCACTGTTCAACATCACCAGTTTAGGAGTATAATGACCTAGCACCCTACCACTGTCACTGTTCAACATCACTAACTTAGGAGTATATGACCTAGCACACTAACACTGTCACTGTTCAACATCTCCATTTTAGGAGTATAATGACCTAGCACTCTAACACTGTCACTGTTCAACACCACCAGTTTAGGAGTATAATGACCTAGGACTCTAACACTGTCACTGTTCAACACCACCAGTTTAGGAGTATAATGACCTAGCACTCTAACTCTGTCACTGTTCAACACCACCAGTTTAGGAGTATAATGACCTAGCACTCTAACACTTTCTCTGTTCAACACCACCAGTTTAGGAGTATAATGACCTAGCACTCTAACACTGTCACTGTTCAACACCACCAGTTTAGGAGTATAATGACCTAGCACTCTAACACTGTCACTGTTCAACATCACCAACTTAGGCGTATAATGACCTAGACCTCTAACACTGTCACTGTTCAACACCACTAACTTAGGAGTATAATTACCTAGCACTCTAACACTGTCACTGTTTATCTTCACCAACTTAGGAGTATAATGACCTAGCACTCTAACACTGTCACTGTTCAAAATCACCAGTTTAGGAGTATAATGACCTAGCACTCTAACACTGTCACTGTTCAAAATCACCAGTTTAGGAGTATAATGACCTAGCACTCTAACACTGTCACTGTTTAACATCACCAGTTTACGAGTATAATGACCTAGCACTCTAACACTGTCGCTGTTCAACATCACCAGTTTAGGAGTATAATGACCTAGCACTCTAACACTGTCACTGTTAAACATCACTAACTTAGGAGTATAATGACCTAGCACTCTAACAGTGTCACTGTTCAAAATCACCAGTTTATGAGTATAATGACCTAGCACTCTAACACTGTCACTGTTCAACATCACCAACTTAGGAGTATAATGACCTAGCACTCTAACACTGTCACTGTTCACCACCACTAACTTAGGAGTATAATTATCTAGCACTCTAACACTGTCACTGTTCAACATCACCAACTTAGGAGTATAATGACCTAACACTCTAACACTGTCACTGTTCAAAATCACCAGTTTAGGAGTATAATGACCTAGCACTCTAACAATGTCACTGTTCAAAATTACCAGTTTAGGAGTATAATGACCTAGCACTCTAACACTGTCACTGTTCAACATCACTAACTTAGGAGTATAATGACCTAGCACTCTAACACTGTCAGTGTTAAACATCACTAACTTAGGAGTATAATGACCTAGCACTCTAACAGTGTCACTGTTCAACATCATTAACTTAGGAGTATAATGACCTAGCACTCCAACACTGTCACTGTTCAAAATCACCAGTTTAGGAGTATAATGACCTAGCACTCTAACACTGTCACTGTTCAACACCACTAACTTAGGAGTACAATTACCTAGCACTCTAACACTGTCACTGTTCAACATCATCTACTTATGAGTATAATGATCTAGCACTCTAACACTGTCACTGTTCAACATCACCAACTTAGGAGTATAATGACCTAGCACTCTAACACTGTCACTGTTCAAAATCACCAGTTTAGGAGTATAATGACCTAGCACTCTAACACTGTCACTGTTCAACATCACCAACTTAATAGTATAATGACCTTGCACTCTAACACTATCACTGTTCAACATCACCAACTTAGGAGTATAATAACATATCACTCTAACAGTGTCACTGTTCAACATCACCAGTTTAGGAGTATTATGACCTAGCACTCTAACACTGTCACTGTTCAACATCACCAGTTTAAGAGTATAATGACCTAGCACTCTAACACTGTCACTGTTCAACATCACCAGTT
Source organism: Cepaea hortensis (assembly GCA_963921405.1). Lineage (NCBI taxonomy): Eukaryota > Metazoa > Mollusca > Gastropoda > Stylommatophora > Helicidae > Cepaea > Cepaea hortensis. The sequence continues at coordinate 641,467 of CAWUFQ010000007.1, read as the reverse complement.
TAGGAGTATAATGACCTAGTACTCTAACACTGTCACTGTTAAACATCACTAACTTAGGAGTATAATGACCTAGTACTCTAACAGTGTCACTGTTCAAAATCACCAGTTTATGAGTATAATGACCTAGCACTCTAACACCGTCACTGTTCAACATCACCAACTTAGGAGTATAATGACCTAGCACTCTAACACTGTCACTGTTCAAAATCACCAGTTTAGGAGTATAATGACCTAGCACTCTAACACTGTCACTGTTCAACACCACTAACTTAGGAGTATAATTACCTAGCACTCTAACACTGTCACTGTTTATCATCACCAACTTAGGAGTATAATGACCTAGCACTCTAACACTGTCACTGTTCAAAATCACCAGTTTAGGAGTATAATGACCTAGCACTCTAACACTGTCACTGTTCAACACCACTAACTTAGTAGTATAATGACCTAGCACTCTAACACTGTCACTGTTCAACATCACTAACGTAGGAGTATAATGACCTAGCACTCTAACACTGTCACAGTTTAACATCAGCAACTTAGGAGTATAATGACCTAGCACTCTAACACTGTCACTGTTCAACATCACCAGTTTAGGAGTATAATGACCTAGCACTCTAACACTGTCACTGTTCAACATCACTAACTTAGGAGTATAATGACCTAGCACTCTAACACTGTCACTGTTCAACATCACCAGTTTAGGAGTATAATGACCTAGCACTCTAACACTGTCACTGTTCAAAATCACCAGTTTAGGAGTATAATGACCTAGCACTCTAACACTGTCACTGTTTAACATCACCAGTTTACGAGTATAATGACCTAGCACTCTAACACTGTCGCTGTTCAACATCACCAGTTTAGGAGTATAATGACCTAGCACTCTAACACTGTCACTGTTCAACATCACTAACTTAGGAGTATAATGACCTAGCACTCTAACACTGTCACTGTTCAACATCAGCAACTTAGGAGTATAATGACCTAGCACTCTAACACCGTCACTGTTCAACATCACCAGTTTAGGAGTATAATGACCTAGCACTCTAACACTGTCACAGTTAAACATCACTAACTTAGGAGTATAATGACCTAGCACTCTAACACTGTCACTGTTCAACATCACCAGTTTAGGAGTATAATGACCTAGCACCCTAACACTGTCACTGTTCAACATCACTAACTTAGGAGTATATGACCTAGCACACTAACACTGTCACTGTTCAACATCTCCATTTTAGGAGTATAATGACCTAGCACTCTAACACTGTCACTGTTCAACACCACCAGTTTAGGAGTATAATGACCTAGGACTCTAACACTGTCACTGTTCAACACCACCAGTTTAGGAGTATAATGACCTAGCACTCTAACACTGTCACTGTTCAACACCACCAGTTTAGGAGTATAATGACCTAGCACTCTAACACTGTCACTGTTCAACATCACTAACTTAGGAGTATAATGACCTAGCACTCTAACACTGTCACTGTTCAATGTGAGATTGAACAGATGCACAAAGAGTTTAAGAAATAAGAACAAGATCACCAAAATGTCATCAGTATCTTTCAATATAAATTCGTTCATACTTCAAGTATTCGCAACCCCGCGAAAAAGAACATGTCGTTTGTATAGGGCAGTTGCAATCTAGTTCACGATCTATTTGCAGACCTACACCATACCCACAACTGTATGCATCAAAACATCGTAATCTACATACATGTATACTCTACATACAAAGTTACTATCATAGGTGATTTTTTTTCTCTAATCATTCAAACACACCATGCATGGGACAGTGATGGACAGACCAGGTAAAGGGTAAAACACGGATGTGTTTTGTCACCAAATTCCTGTATTGGAAAGAAAATTAAGGTAAAGCACGTTAAATGATTGGCGACTGAGAGTCATTGCAGCTGAACACTCTAAAAGGCGGCTTGTCTTTACTAGGATGAAACATATCTGCAGCATTAGGCAAATAACAGCGTCTGCCGTAATCCACTTGTGTATCGATCAAAGACGGACATCGATATCATCTGCTTGTCTGCGTAATTAAAATCCGTTACGACCGTATTTGATATGATTATGAGGCACATACTCATGTGCTAGCCAAAAATATTATATTAGAATACACTCACCGCAGCGCTGCATGAAAACGTATATTGCAATTGATATATTATCCGATAGGCAAACTGCACTTCGTTTAAAATATTATCTACCAAGTGAGGTAACACACCGGAAATCTAAGAAGCTGCAATTACTTAAATTTATTTTGGAGCTGTTGATCATAGGAATAATATGTTTCATTAGAGATCATGTTATGCTTTCTAGAAACTAATTGTTTGCATTATATAGATTGTATTTATACTCAAATACATTATTTTTTCTTGTCTCCCTTGTTGCTAAAAAAAATATCATTTCTTTTTATGTCCCATGTGACAATGATTTCCTAGTATATATATCTCTACATTTTTACCTATGAAGCATTGCAAAGATCGAAATGTGTCCACTGATCATAACGCAATGGGAGCGTAGGTGGTACACGGGTTACTAGAGGTGACTTCTGAAAAGTACTCCATTATATTTCAAGTCTATACTTTTTACTTGAGTTTTATGCTTCTGGAATTCTCCACCAGCATGCTGCAGGGGTGGTGGTCAGTGCCATGGTGTCTCAGGATAATCATCATGATCAAATGTCAAGCCGATAAACATGGTCTTCATGTGTCACCATCTCATACGATCGCAAGACACATGGATCAGCTTTAAATGTGTGTATCTACCTTGCCTCGAGGCAATGCCTTTAAGATATTTTCGTCTCTGCCCTACTCTTCTTCTTTCACCTTCAAACGTGCAAGTTGTAACAACGTTCTTTAGTTTAATTTTGCTCGTAGAGTGTCTAAACTTCGGACTGCCGACTTCTAATTTATCTAATTATTTTACGGATTTTATGTGTTTCTTCTAAGACTTGCTAAATGGTTATTCTGTCGACCCTTGGTATTTTTTTTTCCTTTTCCTCAGAAACCGGATTTTTCAACTTCTCTGCTCATTGTCAACTTTTCACAGACATACACAAGTATAGGTTCTAAGTCGCACTTCAACAATCGTTTTCTCGTTCCTGTTGATATCTTTCTATTATTTAGTTTATTTTTCACCTTGCAAAAAGGTTACATTTGTCATAGCGATTCTTGTTCTAATCTCTTAAAAGCACAAAATATAAGATGCCTGTTCCGAGAAAGCTATACCGATTCACCTGTATACGAATAGTACAATTAGCCCGTATTTTACATTGTGGCATTTCTTTCTTCATAGGAACGAACATAATCTCCGCCTTCTTACAGTTTAATTTAGTCCTAGTTGTTTGCTGTGCACAATAACCGCATCTACTTAATGTTGCAGACCTCGTTCGTTGTCTGCAGTCACTATATATATCCCTACAGCAAACCTCTCCTAATAGGCTGGTATTGAACTACATCATTGTCAGTCTTAATGACAGCTTGTTGTTTTGCGATATATGCTTTTATTTACAAGAGTAGGTGCGGTGCATAAGTTGGATTAGGGCCCACGGGGGTAGGCATTATAAACAGCACCAATATGGCAGCTCTGTAGCACCCAATCACGCGCACCAGCACATCAGGGGACGAGGCGTAGCCGGGGCCCTAATTCTCCCCTTGGGGGCCCGGCGAGTGTACCGGAGTGAGAAGCTTCACGCGTCTCCTACAGACTACTCCAGCCGGCGTGTTATACTTCGTCATCCCGAAGACAAAAATGTTCAACCACTTTCTTCAGCATTTAGCTTCCGCGTACAATGCGAGTAAGGGGCAAAATCCCCAGCAAAGAGGCTACCGGAGTAATATATTATTAGAAATTTGCCACACATTTTCATTCCAAGATAAAATTTTGTGGGCGGCTTCTGAGTCCTGCGTTTACAGTTCGATGTGGTAAAAACTGCAGAGACGATTTATGCTACAAACATGCACAACACTTAAAAAGGGTAGGGATACACGTGAGTTTCTGATCTGCAGCACTGTCATAAAGCGGCCATCAGCCATTTGCAATTCATTTAGCACTATTTGAGAAGCGCGCTATAAGGCTGAGGTGGAAAAAAAATAGAAATATGTATTATATGTAATCATAGTATCAAGGGGCATAAATATAAATGACTAAACTAAATAGAAACGATGTGTCAAGCAACAAGGGAGACAAGGACACACATTTTTGGGAGTGTAAATGAAGGCTGTATAAAGCAATTTATTAGCTGGACTGATCCCACATCATACTATCTTATGAAATGTATTGCACGTATGATCAATAGCTTCCAAAATAAACTTAAGTAAATGCTAGATCTTAGATTTCCAGTATGTTACCTCAAGTAGAAGATGATATCTCAAATGAAGTGCAATCTACCTATGGGATAATATCTCATCTCATCATGTTTATTTTGTACATTTGCGGTGTCGAGGTGAAATATAAACATCGTGAGAGTGCCCGATTATGGGCTTCGTGTATCGATATTCCCATGGACTCTGCTATTCCCTTAGTCCAATGTTTACATGGTCGGCCTCTTCCTCTGTTTCTATCTTCTCTTGTTTTTAAATTCGCATATCCTTTACAGGACATCGCTGTCAACATCAGCATCTTTCAGCTGATTGTTGATTTCTTGGAAATATTACACTCAGTAGTTTGCTATTGCTTTCTGAGCGACCGGCACACATACCCTGTAAGTTACGACGCGGAGAGAACTTTACCTACGAGAGTATACGGGATTTCGGAGAACGTCGTGTAACCCATAGACCAGGGAGCCGGCTCTGTTTCCATCTGGTACGGGATAATATATCTAGTGTAATTTCTGTTTAATCCAATACCGGCCATGTGTGTTTTTGGCTGGCACATATACATATGCCGAATAATGATATCAAATGTGGTTGTAATGATTTTAATATCATGAAGAAACAATTGATATCGACGTAACCATGTTACACATACATACACACACACACATACACACACACACTCACATACACACACACTCACACACACACACTCACACACACACGTACATACACACACACGCACACTCACACACACACACACACACACTCACACACACACTCACACACACACACACTCTCACACACACACACTCTCTCACACACACGTACATACACACACGCACACTCACACACACACTCACACACACACACACTCTCTCACACACACGTACATACACACACGCACACTCACACACACACACACTCTCTCTCACACACACGTACATACACACAAGCACACTCACACACACACACACACGCACACTCTCACACACACACACACTCACACACACACGTACATACACACACGCACACTCACACACACACACTCACACACACACACACTCACACACACACACACACACTCTCTCACACACACACACTCACACACACACACTCACTCACACACACACACACACACACACACACACATATATATATATATATATATATATATATATATATATATATATATATATATATATATATATATATACATCATGTGTGCACCAACTATACCACACACACACACGCGCACACACACATACACAAGTTTGTGTCAAGCATGTTACTCACATACACAACATTTTTGTGCCAAGCATGTTACACACACACACACAGCATTTTTGTGCCAACCATGTTACACACACACACACACACACACACACATCTTACACCTGGTGTTTCATAAATGGCCAGCGTTGTGGCGAACGGGAGACGGACGCAACATGTAATCGCGCATACCACGCTCGAAACTAACTGCGGCCGATATGGCAGAAGTCCGCCTTGCGTTGTTTTTCATAAAATGGTATGAGTGCCAGTAGGTCGCAAAGCTATGGCAGTCTACTGGATGTAATCTTGTCACAAAATCACAAACAACCAACAAATTATGGGGGGGGGGGGGTGCCTGCGACGTCCTGTAATGGATATGCAACTAAATTTCATTTGAAGGAATAATCTGCTAAATCAAAATACCACATTTGTCTGTCCGTAGCAGTTGTAGGTTTGTATATACAGACAAGTGAGTATTTAATTAATAGTATCACATTTTCTGTATAAAAAATGTAGTTTACTGTAGGTTTGAGTACACCTCTTTCTGCGTGACATTATAAATACGGAAACTCGTGATGATCGCTGTAATGTACGGTAAACTATGAATATACACATTTAAAAAAAAAATAAGCAAATCGTAGATTAAGCAACAAGGAAGACAAGAATATCATTATGCGTGTATGCATTATTTCAGCCTGTTGAATGACTGATATATTTTGAAACTAATACTTTTAACTTTATTGCAAGGGGTATGTAAGTTTTGTTAAGTTGAGAGAGACTTTAATATAAGTTTCATTATTACTTAGATTAAGCATAAGTTATATTGTTTATTGGATTTTATTTAATAACCAGATTGGTATATTGATAATCTTTAGTATATCAAGTCTGGTATCCGTTTGAAAGGTACATACTATTGTATTATTTTCCATATTTTTGGCTGGCACATACACTTTTACCTTGAAATAATATAACTTATTTAACAAAAAAAACAAAAAACAAACAAACATTATTCGGGAATGTTAGCTACGATCACAGTAGTATCTACGCTTGATCTTCCCAGTGCCATCAGCGGAGGCGGTCATCAGAATGATAGATGGACGTCAAATCTCATTGATCGGCACTGGCCCGTGGGGAACCATGAGATATTATAGGCGCAAACAGAAAGAAAAACATAACTATTTATAGTAAAGAAGTGGATCCAAAATTCAGCCCATAAGGTGCGATTAATATACTACACACCCAGAATCAGGAAGTCCATCGCACATATTTTGTTGCAAGATCTCCACAATTCACCTCTTGCATGTCTTGTGCTGACATGTGGTACCATTTTAAATCATAGTTCGTTCTGATGCAAGCCTTCTAATGACTACTACCTATCATGAAACGAAATTTACAAGCAAAAATGAGCTTGAGCACGAACACTTAAAGAAAGGGAGCAATGATCTTCCTCTTCTGCTGCGTTAATCCGGAGGCTGTCTTTTTCGGACGAAGTAGCGCTGTGCCTGTTTAAAAGCAGAGCTGCGATACTTGCACGTCCGACTTCTGTTGGCATTTGTTGAAAGAGTTAAACTTCCCGAGGGAGCATTGATCTATAATTGATCAAAATATATGAGTTAGTATTTTAAAAATAGTGGCTGTTTATTTTCATAGCTTTGCTGTCAGAATCGTAGGATACAATACATGTTTATGAATTCAGTTGGAATGAAAATAGTAATCACCACAAATACAAACTAATATATGTGTAGTTAACTTATAAGGAAGATCAGCTATTGTGGGAGATGACAGCTGTCCTCATATGTCAGTGACCACAGCCTATACAAGTTTCATGCTAACTATAACGTATCCATATGGTTTTAATGCAAATATGTGTATACTTGCCTTGCCATATGCATAGGCATAGTGTGTACGATGCTCTGTGCAGAATTCTACACAACATACACAACAATACGTGTTCGTGCCTATGCAACGGAATATATACGGTCAATGGTGAAGCTGTGATCCTACCGAATATTCTCCTTTAAGAATAAACTTTGTTGGGGGCCCCATATCTTGTGTAGTAGTAGTATGTCATGCAGATACTACGGTTGCTCTAAGGTGACTTAACTCGTGCTGCAAAGTAGCAGACAGACAACAGGGATATTTGGCCGGTCTTTTACAAATTAATGTTGAGTTGAAAATGAAAGATGGCGTTTAAAGGAGGCATGGTGCCAAGTAGCAGAACAGATAACATGACGCAAAAGATAGAGAGCGAGAAACTCCCGATCCAAATATTACGTGAAGCTATGGGCTGACGTAGAGAGGAGAAAACGTCAGAAAAATTAATTGTCAACAACAACAAATATTCGGATCAGAGAGCTGGACAAGAGAGGCAGCACGTTGATGTTATCTGGAACGTGGAAAGATATTTATTGACAGGACAACCGTATTCATGGCCAACATATATTGGAAAGAAGAACGAGAATAGTAAGGCATCTCAGATATCAACATCATGGACAGATGCGGCATATCAGAATGAGACTTAGAACGTCACAGCAAAAGGCCGCAAAGGCAGATTTGTAGAAGACAGAAGGACGCGATACGGACTTGATAGTTGCCAATGTCTGGCATGTTCACCAGTAGATTATTTATACGTCATATTTTCGGTACCGTCCCTCATGGACATAACAGGCCCGGTACAAACTAATTGTAATTATCAAACGTTCTGTTTGAATATGCTGCATTCATAAACGTACGTTTATTTGCCCAAAGGTGAATGCTGCTGTAGAGGCCACCATCTGAGCGTGAGTGAATGTATATACCAGCATCCTGATCACGAAAGGCATATTTCAGTAGAAGTGAAATGTATATTCCAACGAGGTTGGGAGCTAGTACACAACCTTGCTTAACTCCACTCTTGCCTTTAAACTCTTCTGAAGTTGCACCATCAAACTTGATTGTACCCTTCATGGCTGTGTGGAACGGTGCCACAATGGACAGAAGAGTTGGTGGGCAGCCAATCTTCTTTAGTGCCTTGAACAGACCCTCACGACTGACCAAATCAAATGCCATTGTGAGGTCGATTAAGGCAATAAGCAGTGGTAGATTCTGTTCACTGCATTTTTCTTGCATTTGTGGCAATGAGAATATCATATATATCGTAGATCGGTTCTGTCAAAAGCCACACTATGATTCGGGGTAGACTTGATCTCCCAGAATTTGATGACTGCGCAGAACAATTCTTTCAAATACTTTTCCAAAAATACACAGACGTGAGATACCTATACAGTTGTTACAGTCATTCCGAACGCCCTTGTTCATGTACAGTGTTATGATTCTAGAATCCTTGAAATCCTATAGGACTTGTCCTTCTCACAAGCATAGCTCTATTAGCTGGTGGATCTGTAGAGTGAGTGTGTCTCGCCCACGCCTGATAACCTCTATTGGAATCCCATCCTTACCTGGAGCCTTGACAGATGCAAGTTCATTTATCGCACACTTAACTTCTGTTATGGTGGGAAGTGTGTCCAGATGGTCAAGAATTGGTAGGGCCTCTATGGCGTTGAGGGCATCATCCGCTAATTTGGTCTCAATTGAGTAAAGCTCCAAATAGTGCTCTACCCATCTATCCATCTGCTGTTTCTTATCAGCGATGATTTCTCCCGTCAACGTTTTCAATGGTGCACTTCTTTTGATCATTTGACCACAGGCTTTCTTTATTCCTTTATACATGCTTCTGATGTTTCAATTATAACTTGTGATTTGAATGGACTCACATAACTTGATCAAATAGTTATTCGCACACTGCCTGGCAGCCTTTTTGCACATCCTACCTAGATTGCTTCATATCTCTCAGAGTGGTACGCGTTGGTCTTTCCTTGTTTCTTTAGACAACCATCTTATTTTTAACTATCAAGTGCTGCAGTATCTGGCTGTTTGCCGCAAACCAGTCCCGCCTCTTATGATCCACATTGCCGTAAACCCCTACCACTGTTTTATAAATAGTTTCCTTAAGTTTACTCAACTTTTCACTTACTGTGCAATTTTCTGATGTATCAGCGAAAGCGTATTCAAGTAGCTGTTGAATTGAAAGCACTGTTCGGAACGTATTTGCCAGTATTGTTCTGCGCAGACTTCAGGTCCTGGGAGATCAGGTCTACGCCGAATCACAGTGTGGCTTCCGACAGAGTCGGTCTACCAATGATATGATATTCTCATTGAGGCAAATGTAAGAAAAATAAATGCGGGGAACAAAATCAATCACTGTTTACTGCATTCATCGACCTCACAAACGCATTTGATTTGGTCAGTCGTGAGGATCTGTTCAAAGCACTAAAGAAGATTGGCTGCCCACCAACTCTTCTGTCCATTGTGGAATCTTTCCACACAGGTGTGAAGGGTAGAGTTAAGCGAGGTTGTGTACTAGCCCCCCCCCCCCCCCCCATTCCTCCCCCAACCTCTTTGGGATATACTTTTTACCTCTACTGAAACATGCCTTTCGTGATCAGGATGCTGGTATATACATTCACTCACGCTCAGATGGCGGCCTCTATCATGCTCAGAGATTGAAGGCCAGGACCAAAATTGGGTGGGTACTAATCAGAGGGTTTCATTTTGCCGATGGTGCTGCTATTATGACCTACTCTGAGGAAGAATTACAACATATACTATCTGCACTCTCCAATGCTTGTTCTGAATTTGGTTTAACAATTGATTGATTGATTGATTGATTTATCTAGGAACCGACATCACAGCACTCAGGGCATTCCTATAGGCGCTCCATCCCCATCCTCAGCAGTCAGCAAAGAGTTCCAACACCAATAGTACCAGTAGCAATCTGATTATATGACCGTGGTTTAACAATTAACAAAAAGAAGACACACTAGAGGACTTAGAACCTGGCGAGGAGTGGGCACAAGTGCCAACATAGTTCTGTACATTTTTCATTTGTTCAGTGTGCATCCAACTAGACAGAAAATGTATACACAACAATTCAGCTGCTGTGGAGGCGGAAGTACAGGCTCTTATTTTCGTTAGAGGATGATGCGGTCATTTAAACGGATGGGTCTGTTGTCCGAGGAGTGAGAAGTTCATGGGCCTTTACTGCTGAGAAAGTGTGAAAGAAGAGTCTGACGCTTTTGCTTTGACCAGAAGCAGCCTGACTATGGAAGTCATGGCAGTAAGTAAAGCAATAACATGGCTCGAGACACAGCATTCAGTCGGGTATATGTCCTAGTAATTCAATGAGTATGCTCAGGATGGTAGAGATGGGGTGGGTCCGAAGAGAGTGGCTGCTGTCTCTGAAGCGGTCTCAGCTGGCAAAGATTAGTTTCATCTTCGTTCCAGGGCATGCGGGCGTACAAGGGAATGCGCATGCTGACAGGCTTGCAGGTAGGGCAACTTTGGAAGGCGGACGAACCATAGACCAGGCAGACATTCTGAATGCTGTTCGAGAAGTAAGTCGTTTACAATAACCAAGCGATGACTGGGAATCTACAATCATGGTCAGTCTGAGAGAACAGCAAGTTAAAAGAGGTGTGGCAGAACATTACGCAAGAAGCCACAGAAGAACAATAAACCATCACATAACTGGTGTCGTGAGCCGCTAAACTCTGAGGGAATTACTGAGGAAGGGATCAACATTTTTATACTTACTGCCTTAAAACAGAATTTGGCAATTTGCTCATTCTAAATTACTATATTGTTCCCCCACATTGAAAACAAAATGGTGTCTAGCCTACATACCAAATTCCTCCGTAGCCTGTTATTACGACTATAGATCAACTGGCTAGCGTAAATACGCTGGTGAGAATGCCTTTTTTGTCTTGACAATCATAATATTGGCAGGTAGGAATGTGCTTTCTCGACTCTTCCCATGTGTAGTTTAATTCTCAAATTTGTAAGTTGCACACCAGGTATCAAAATTGTCACACCAGTTGTAACCAAGTTCTCTGGTATATTTCTTCTCGTAGCGTACCAATAAGTCATATTGTCGACGACTAATGTATCTAATTAGTTAGGTACAAACGAAACTTATTTTAAAATACTATATGTCTTTTTAAACCACTTATGGACAAATCCAAAGACCATGACAAAGTGAATGTCCATTAATTTCTTTTATTAGACAATTCTGTATACTTTCTAAGAAATCATGAATTGTTATTTCTTTATTTTGTATTTTTTGTGTGTTAAATTCAAAGTAATGCAATTATTGCAGAGGCTTCGTATATACATATTAATACATGATATTCTTTGCCTCCATTATTGGGTGTAACATCGATTATAGTTGTATCCCTTTAAACAAGTTCTTCATGTTCTGCATGTTTTTAGATTTCTAGCTGCTGATATTAGTGCAAAGAATACCATGGACAGACAGAAAAACCAATGACCAAGTACTACAGGAGACAAATGAACATCGTAAACTGATTAGAGAAATTAGACGTAGACAGTCAAAATTTTTTGGACATGTTATGAGAAGAAATGGATTGGAGAACTTAGTGACAACTGGCAAGATCGAAGGGAACAGACCAAGAGGAAGACCGAGAGGAAAATACCTGGATGGCTTGGCCACATGGCATGGACGAGACAGGAACACTGAGCTGATCCACGACACTGGTTATCGAGTGAAATGGCGACTCATGACCGCCCACGCTTTCCGGCATGGCACATGATTGATTGATTGATATTAGTGGCGAACAACACGAATTACAGGGGTCCTCGGTATATACGTTCTAACAACATAAATAATCACTATCTCATTTGTACATACAACTCTAAGTACACACAGACAACGTCGCCATCTCACCATTAAACAAATGTTACACCTTGTTTACAAGACCTTTCCTGGTCACACATGTAAGATACGGCTAATGTTAGTGTATATATTGTGTATATCTTATATATAAATTAGGATGTGCGTATGTATTTATGTATCTCTGTATGTCCTTCATTTGTTCGCGAACGGCCCATCCGATTGAGATGAAATTTTCTACACGCCTTCCTTTCAGTCCAGAGCAGCCAACTGTGATATTTTGTTAGTGTGAAATCGCCTGCTTACTCAGTATTATTTCATTTTTCATTTTTCATCATAATTTCATATATTTCAGGGGATCTAACTCGTAAAAGTTATTTCAAGGGGCATAACTTTTCTGTATAACTTATAGTCATATTGTGGCATCGTTTTCAAAGATTTATAAACTCTTTGTCCATAGTTATGTACCGGCATATGAGTTATAATAAATAATGATACAATCTGTAAGGCATTTTCAAAGTTTTCATAAAAATGATGCACAATGCATAACATTGTAACTCATCTTTTTTTGCTTAAGAAGTTACTGTAGTCATGCAGGTGATTAGAAAGAGTTTTCATTAAAAATAATGGATGGTGTGTGGAAGAACGTTCTTTTAAGTTACTTTTTTTGTTGTATGAATTTAACGAAGCCGGACAGGGTCAGGCAGACAGATAGACAGACAGACAGACAGATAGACAGTCGGAAACAGGAACTTATATGACTACTTATATAAATTAAATGAGATGCTTCACACCAGGAGCTGGGCAATGCCGGGCCGGGTCAGACAGACAGACAGACAGACAGACAGACAGACAGACAGACAGACAGACAGACAGACAGACAGACAGACAGACAGACAGACAGACAGACAGACAGACAGACAGACAGACAGACAGACAGACAGACAGACAGACAGACAGACAGACAGACAGACAGACAGACAGACAGACAGACAGACAGACAGACAGACAGACAGACAGACAGACAGACAGACAGACAGACAGACAGACAGACAGACAGACAGACAGACAGACAGACAGACAGACAGACAGACAGACAGACAGACAGACAGACAGACAGACAGACAGACAGACAGACAGACAGACAGACAGACAGACAGACAGACAGACAGACAGACAGACAGACAGACAGACAGACAGACAGACAGACAGACAGACAGACAGACAGACAGACAGACAGACAGACAGACAGACAGACAGACAGACAGACAGACAGACAGACAGACAGACAGACAGACAGACAGACAGACAGACAGACAGACAGACAGACAGACAGACAGACAGACAGACAGACAGACAGACAGACAGACAGACAGACAGACAGACAGACAGACAGACAGACAGACAGACAGACAGACAGACAGACAGACAGACAGACAGACAGACAGACAGACAGACAGACAGACAGACAGACAGACAGACAGACAGACAGACAGACAGACAGACAGACAGACAGACAGACAGACAGACAGACAGACAGACAGACAGACAGACAGACAGACAGACAGACAGACAGACAGACAGACAGACAGACAGACAGACAGACAGACAGACAGACAGACAGACAGACAGACAGACAGACAGACAGACAGACAGACAGACAGACAGACAGACAGACAGACAGACAGACAGACAGACAGACAGACAGACAGACAGACAGACAGACAGACAGACAGACAGACAGACAGACAGACAGACAGACAGACAGACAGACAGACAGACAGACAGACAGACAGACAGACAGACAGACAGACAGACAGACAGACAGACAGACAGACAGACAGACAGACAGACAGACAGACAGACAGACAGACAGACAGACAGACAGACAGACAGACAGACAGACAGACAGACAGACAGACAGACAGACAGACAGACAGACAGACAGACAGACAGACAGACAGACAGACAGACAGACAGACAGACAGACAGACAGACAGACAGACAGACAGACAGACAGACAGACAGACAGACAGACAGACAGACAGACAGACAGACAGACAGTCGGTAACGGGAACGAGAACTTATATGACTACTTATATGAATTAAATTAGATGCTCCCCACCAGGGTCTGGGCGAAGCCGGGCAGGGTCAGCTAGTAATATATATACATAATGTACATCAAATTGTCAGCTATATGACTAATGTTAATGCAAAAAGTGTAAAGAATGTATATAATGTGCTTAGATGTGTAATCTATTTTCTACTAATAACATATTTGTACGTTCATGATTGTCACTGAAGCGTAGTACCTTCTGAGTGGCGGGTACGGGGTGTCAGGCTTTGGTAGCACCTTTGGTAAGGATGACTCTCATGTCCTTTTCAGGACCCATCCCCCACTGGTCCAAGCCTGACACCCAGCTCGTGCCTGTGGCTCCTAGTAGCTGTCAGCATGCGACAGCGGCCACCCCCCCCCCCCGGGCAACAGCGGTGAGAGGGTGAGAGGCTGGCTAAACCAGGCATGGGTAGCCGATTTGGTGTCAAACCAAGCGGTAAACTAGGGTATGAAATCATTCCTGATTCAACGGGCAAGACGGCGTTTACCTGCAAAACGTTGTGGAACGTAATGAGCACGACAAGGCACGTAGAGCGCCCTGGTCATCCACTGCACCTGTATTCGTCTCCAGTCGTCTCGACTTGTCTTGCCACTGGACTCAGATGGACTCGGGCGAGAGAGTGAGGTCGACGAATTGCGCAACCCTTCCTCACTTTAATCCAAGTCATCGCGCAAGTCATTCTTCATCCAACGTCAAATATCACCTTCAAGCCCTGTGGCGATGGGCGAGCGGCGAAGCGGCAGGCCTGGGTACGCTGGCAGCCGTAGTCGCAGACCTGCACACAGGCGGCTCAGGCCATATGGTCGTCTTCTACTGACCGGAGCAGCAGTGGGATTCGGCAGCCCCCTGAGCGACTGAGCAGCCCTCTATAGGAATACACTGCTCACCTCCATAGCATGAGGAAGGGGCTAGAAAAGGTGCCCTAAACATTGTCTGCTCCATCACTACCTAAAAAGCTAGCCGCGGTTGGTGGGTACCCTAACTGCGGTCGACATACAAACAAAGATAAAACAAGCAAAGCTAAAAGAGTAAACCATATTCCCTTAACAATTGGAACTTGGAATGTACGCACCCTACTTGACAAGTTATTTAATCTCAGAAGGCTGAAAGCTAAAACCAAAATTAACAGCGACACCGTCAGAGAGCTCCTGTTTGCTGATGATTGCGCTCTATACGCCAACTCAGAGGCTGACATGCAACATAATGTTTCAGCCTTCTCGCATGCCTGTGCCAACTTTGGGCTCAACATCAACTTGGAGAAGACTGTAGTTATGTACCAGCCTCTCTCGGGAATAATCACACTGTGCCGAATATCAAAGTGAATGATCATAGACTAAGTGTTGTGGACAAATTCACCTATCTTGGCAGCACTGTGTCACAAGCTGATACAATTGATGACGAAGTGAATGCAAGAATCTCCAAGGCCAGTGCGGCTTTTGGCAAACTGTACAAGAATGTATGGGACAGAACTGGAATAAGCCTGCAAACAAAGCTCAAAGTCTACAAAGCAGTTGTATTATCCACACTGATATATGCTTGTAAAACCTGGACTGTTTATCAGCGACACGCTAGGAAATTAAACCACTTCCACACAGTCTGCCTAAGGAAGCTACTGAAGATTAAATGGCAAGACAAGATTCCAGACACTGAAGATCTTGAAAGAGCGTCCATGCCCAGTATCCACACTCTACTGATGAAGAATCAGATTCGCTGGGCTGGTCACTTGGCTCGCATGCCAGATCACAGGCTCCCTAAACGAATAATTTACAGCGAACTGCGTTGTGGTAAACGCTCCCACGGTGGCCAGAGGAAACGCTTTAAAGACACTCTGAAAATATCACTGAATGCTTTTGGAATTCATCATGACACCTGGGAGGCTGCAGCCTAAAACCGAAATTCGTGGCGTGCATCATTACGCAAATGTGCAGTCATATGTGAGGCAACCAGGACTGCAAAAGCTGTGAAGAAAAGGCAGGACAGAAAAACCACTGCAGGAAATCCTCCTCCAGAAACGTCAAGCATTCTTTGCCCACATTGTCAAAGAACATTTCGAACCAAAATAGGCCTTATCAGCCATCTTAGAACCCACGGCTCCATACCTTCAACACCACTGGTTGAAATGAATGGTCATCATCATTCTTGATGGACAAACAACATAACAGTACCTTCTGAGTAGAAGGTATGTGGGTCAGACGGCTTGTTAATCAAGATGAATCTATTCTCATCCTACCAGTCTCCAGTCTCTCTTCTCTCTGGCCCACGTGATCATAGCCCCAGCTCTGCGAGTGACTGTTGAAATCGCCACACACAATCATTTTCTTCTTTTAATGGTAGTATGTCCAGCGCCCGTGGGTGGTCTTTGGACAGTAATAATTGATCAGGTGAAGGTATGAATTGCTGTCTTAAGTTTAAGTGGCTAATATTCAGCCCCTTCCATGTAAACTTCAATTTGGGAAGTAGTGATGTTATTATTGACAAGGTTCAGTATCTCACCTTTTGGTCAGATCGGTAACACTGGTAGCCTCTGATTTTGAAGGCCATATTGGTCGTTGTGGTGAGTTTCTTGCAAACAACAAACGCTTACATGTTCTTGGGCCATCATGCTTTCTAGCTCTATTCTTTTTTTGTGGACACCCTTCGCATTCCAGTGCGTTATTTTAAGTCTGTGTTTGGTATGGCCTGACGCTCTATTGCCAGACCCCCAGGATCCATAGGACATCTGAGAAGGACCTCCAGTAGTTGTGGTTAGACCTTTACGAGGCATAGGGCCCAGTACTGCATCTGCCTGGGAGTCCAAGGTAGGGCGAGCACCATAACATTTAGCAGTTGTCAACATATTTCATCGTTTAATTGCCTGGTATTCTGATTTCTGTGGCGCGCCTCCTGGCTGGCTGCCTACGCCTTGAAGACCTTTCCTTTGCTAGAGCAGACTGTGGTCTTACTCGACGCACCAACTTCTGAATCTGGTTGAAATATAATTTAACATTGGCTGATCTGTTATAGAAGAATGGCGTTGCTTACAATTTATGGTGGTGATCGGAGTCCTTGATTTAAGTATCACCAAAGTCCACATAATGCAGCTGTTCTTCCGGATGTTAGTTATCCATAAACACATTCTATTCTTAATATATCTGGCTCTTTTTTGACTGTATATACATTGTCAGATTTGTTTATTTTCACACCTTTCATTTTCAATACGTTCATGGTGCTTGTTTATTTTACTATGTTTGGTTTGGACCTTTCCTTTCAAGCCGGATGCAATTTCTCGAGTTATTGAGGTTTCTCCACTGCAAACAACTTTTCGCTTAGTTTCTTCAGCTGCTACTGCATTTAATTCCTTATTGTTCAAGCTACATTCCTGTCGTGTCAATCAATCATTGTGTGTGTGTGTGTGTGTGTTTGTTTGTGTGCGCGCGCGTGTGTGTGTGTGTTCCTAAAAGCATACACATTATTTGTAGGTATTTTTTTTTTTTTGGCCATCGAAATACTCCTGTCTATTGATTTCTCATCATCACTGATGTCAGAACCATCGTCCCGCACAACTATATGCCCAATTTTTATTTTATTTATTTATTTTTTTAAAAATCGTTATGTCCTTCACTCTTCCTATTTCTAATTCAAGCTTCTATAACGAGGGCCATTTATACTTCTTGGTTGATCTTCTTTTATTTGTCCTGCATCATTGTCCTGGTTCCACTTTGACATTATACATTAGTTCTGTTTCACTAGTTGTTGTGTTTGGGTCTCTTGTTTCACTTTCGAAATGCACGAAGTTTTGCCTGTTGCGTCTTATTTGTTACTCAGCATACCTCAGCTGTCTTACTTTGAAGTACTATTCTCTTAAGGACACGGCGTCTTTGCTGTTAGATGGTCATGCCCATGATATTTTGTTACTTATGTTTTCTCAGATACGTTGCCACGCATCATCTTGTAATCACCGATCATGATTGGTCATTCATTATTGTATTTCACTTCCCGGTTGCGTGCCTGAGTCACTTCTGGTTGTGCCTTACCACAGTTACCTGCTCTAATAATATGATCACACTGTCTCTCCCAACATTCACTGACTGTCTTCTATTAAACGTGTTTAAGATGTAGTGCCTCTTATGAAATACACGTGATTCACTATCGAATACGTGATTCTTCAGCTTGTGAACTATATATGAACTGTATGTACTACCACTTTTAAATTATCTAGCAGCCTTTTTACACCTTACGCACTGTAATATGTTTCTGGCCATAATTTACTCTTAGCAACGCCCTAACAATACACATGCAGATACATAATCAAAGTTTAATTATTTAACCACTTATCTAAAGTAGACTAAGGTGATGTGATTATCTACACGGATGGGTCGGTGTTGAGAGGTAGGAGAAGTCCCTGGGGGTTCTTAGCAAAAGCTAATGGTCGACGTTTGGTGCAGGAGAGCCTGGCATATGATACCACAACATCTAGCTTAAGAATGGAGGTGGAGGCAGTCAGTGCAGCTTTTCGCTGGATGGAGAATACGACACACACACACATACATCGTGATTGTAACTGACTCAGAAAGCATGCTGAGTAGGGTGAGGACAGGCAGGCTTCGTGCAGAGTGGCTTGCTTCGCTTCGGAAGTCACGGGTGACAAGCATCGTCTAGATCTTTTCTCCGGGGCATGCTGGTGTGCTGGGAAATGAACAGGTGGACAGATTGGCAGGCTCGGCATAACTTGGTGGAATATTGATGCATGACAAAGCAGACGTGGTTTCGGCCTTATGGGAGCATGTGTACACCTCGGAGGAGCAAATGGATCACCATGGTCTGGCAAGAATGCGACAGCGAGGGGTGACGAGGGGATCTGGCCGACGATCGACGCTCTGAGGAAAAGCGAGACGGACATACAATCAGAGTGCCACTGGTACTATTAGTGTTGGAACTCTTCGCTGGCTGTTGAGGATGGGGACGGAGCGCTTATGGGAATTCCCCCAAGGCTGTAATGTCGGTTCCTAGATCAATCAATCAATCAATCAATCAATCAATCTAAAGTAGACTGATTTTGACTTGGTCTATGAGTTTGTCTCACAAAATTGTAGCTGTTGGACCTTTGTGTTGCGCTGTTGTAATTTAGGACGGAGAAGGAGTAGAATTCTTGTTGTTAACAGTCTGTAGTAGTGTTCGTAGTTCGCAGATCTCCCGAATTTTTCCAGAACACTAATAATATAATTCACAGAAGGTACCGCAGCAGCTTCATAAATCTTTAATTACTACATTTTTTCCCCATATCCCTTACAGGACGTTTGCAGTCAACACCAGCATTTTTCAGCTACTGTTGATGTAATAGGCAAGTTTTACTTTCAGTAGTTTGCCATTGTTTTCTGAACGACCGGCTCCTTAGGTTTCTTAACAATCGACTATGTTTCCACCGCTCTGAATGAAGTCGCCAACTCACTGTTTGTCGTTGATCGTTTGGTCGAATAACATTCTCCAGTCTGACTGCAATTATTCTTGAATATCAGTCTTTAATGAAGTTCTACATTGTCTCTATGTCGTAACTCTACAGGTTTAAATCGTCTTATTTCGTAACTGGAAGATCTAGTAGAGTGTGTGTGTTCTTTCTACTGACCTGCTGTCGATATTTCGTGAACCTGTGAGTTGTTCTAATCTCTTTAAACCGTCTTTGTTCTCAGTCGACTTTCGCATAACTTTGTCCACGCGTGTCTTACCGGTTGTCGTACGTAAGTAATATTCACATAGCTTTATTCTGCTGTAACCCCGTTTTGGACCATGACACCGCCACAATAACTTCTGGGGTGCAGTCGCCTGGCCTGTACGTAGTGATGCACCGGCTTCCTTTAGGATCATCATAACTGCTCCTGATAAAGGTAACTTCTTCCCCCGACCGTCTGACCTCTGTTACGACCTCCAGTGGACTCGCAATAGTGCCACGTTACTATCTCCCTACCTATCTTCGCTCCGTACTTACAAACAAGAAGATGCTCTGGCATCTTCTGGCTACCTCCAGTTTCAAGTATACCAGGCAGATCACAATTATTCATGTCTCTTCAGCATTCTCATTTATTTACAGTGTGTGCTTCGATCTTTACTGCGGTGACAGTTAAATACGTGTGTGAATGCCTCTCTGTACCTGCTGCTGGTATTGTAGTAGATGAAGATGTTGCAGGACGCGTTGACTGACTCCAGGATATACGCCAGAGATACAAGGACGGCGTTTAAGTTCTTGTAATGACCTAGTATAGCAAATTCCGGAACCACTATCATGGCAATAAAAATGCTGCAGACCGGAGTGTAACAGATGATAAACAACATAGCAATCAGTACAACCATCTTGGAGACAGACTTGTCCCTGGCAGACAGAGAACCAGAATGGCTCGGTGCATTGAACAGTTTACGCCATTTTGCTTTCCTCTTCAACTCCTCCACCAGTACAGCTGTGGATACAAAGACGATAGCGAATGTGCTAAATGGTAGCAAACCACTATTGATGGGAAACGAGTATTTTTCCACAACTTGCAAGTCTTCAGTGAAAGCAATTGCTAGCCATGTTGTGTTAGGCTTGCCTGGATGTGGTGACACAACGAATCTTGTGGAGTAGTAGACGGGAACTATATTAGCAGACAATATGACAATGTAGATGACGATAACAATAATAGAGACCCTTCTGGGAGTGAAGATCAGCTGGACCTGAATGAAAGTAAGATAAGATGTGTCACTGTGAAGTATTTGGATGTTAAATGTTCTAGGTCATGGCATACTACGATGGGTGGCCAGTTCTGTCCTTGTCCCAGAGAATTACACTAGTCAACACATTTTCAAAAGTCATGCGTATCAGAATTTAAATACACCAGTTATTATTGATTTTGAAATGCTCATTCCAAATATCTTAATGCAATTCACCAAATGTTCTGGCAGTTTTATAATGATGAATATATTTTACAGTAAAAAAAAATAGTGTATGCTTGTTTAATTCTCTGGGGTGAACAGTTAGTCATTCTACTGTATCACTATTAAACAAAAAAGTATGGTTATATACCCAATTAATTGATATTATAACCAGATATATAAAATAAAACCATTATTTAAAGTTCACATATAATGTTTTAAAATAGCACATTTGAACACATTCCATCATTATGCATTCGCTGTTCAACTTCTCTTTTCTAGCTTATTGTAGTCAACCGATGCGGTGTCTCTTGTAACAGTCCATCAGTAATCACCTAGCCTTGAAAGACTCCAATTGCCGTGATACCTTGTCTCCAAAGCAATTATGTCTGGTGAGATCATTCACCATGTCCACCAATGACATCACCACAGTTTGACGTCAAGCAGTCAGATGAGACTCCAGAAAATAAATTTTCAAAGATGTGATGCGGCCAATACTTTTATACTTCAGAAGAAGATTTTCTACCATTGCATTGTAATTATCAGATCTGTTGTTTACAAGGAAATTGTCAACCACTGACTTTAATGCCAGCCATGCAGCTTTGTCCGTCCCATGCAACACGTACATAAACAAACTCTTTTAGCTTCACTGAGTCTTGGGTATTTTTTAATGAGGTATTTGAAAGCATAATCCAGTGTTTCTCAACCTTTTTTAGCCCGTTCCCCCCTTCAACATATTTTCATAACGTCATTCAACCCCTTTCATATTTCCTACCTAAAAACTTGGCCCGTGACCCCCTTCACCATATTTTCAGATCGTCACCCCTCCCCCCTTTCGTATTTCCTACCTAAAAATCCCTCCCACCCCTACACAGTATACGTAATAATGCAGTGGTTCGTAACCTTATTTGGCCCGTGCCCTTCTTCACCATATGTTCAGGCTGTTATTCCCCCCCCCCCCTCCAACTTTCCAAAATTGTCAGCCTCAAAAGGTGCATTAAAAATAACATGCCTATAATAGTGAAAATACTTATTTTCTTCCATAGTTGTACATAACCTTCACATGTAAAGATACATTTTATAGTGTAGTTTTCTACAGTTAATAGCAAATGAATATGCTGATGGATATTAAAACTTAAATAGAAGCATCTTTACATTCGCAATATTTTATTAAAACACCACATTAATCATACTACAATAAACAAACAGTTAAAACGTCAAAGAATTGTAGCTTGATATACGGCACCTGGATGCCAGAAAATTGTGCTTCATCAAACAAAACGCTCATTACAAAACCTGGATATTGTAGATTCGTAATTTAAATGAAAATTGTAATAAATGAGAACACTGTGATTGTTTTTCCCGCAGCAATTCTGAAATACACGGAGGAGTGCTTGAAAGGACACAACGGAGATCGTTTTCAACATCTAATCTGTTGCGTCGTCAGTCTCAAAAGACAGTCTCCTTACCTCCACAAAAATAATAATTTGAAAAGATGAGACGTGTAGATTCGTAAACAATGGAGGGATCTCGGTAATCGGTTTCTGTTTTAATGCGATCTTGAAATAATCGGGAAATTTAACATGATGAGTACTCTAAACCTCATTAAAACGGAGAAGCAATAACACACAAAAAAAGGTAAGTTACCGCAAATAAAATCTCTGGTAAAATACGGCAACCTAAATCATAGAGGCTAGGTAGAAGGAAAAGAACCGTATATTATGGAGGGAAAACAATATCAAGTTCTTGTATTAACGCGATCTTGAAATAATCGGGGGATTAAACGTCACGAGTACGCTTAATATCCCGATCATGTTTTGTGTGGTCCTGAAGCCAATTTGACAATGTCTTCATTACCTCCCCCCCCCTGGAAACGCTAAAATTCCCCCCCTGGGGGGGGGGGGTGGCGGAATTCCCCACCGGTTGAGAACCACTGGCTTAATCTGTTTTCTCTATTGCCATGACAACGTTTTTCATGAGACCCAGTTTAAAATGCAAGGGTGGGAACAAAATCTTCCTGGTGTTAAGTGCTGGGTTCTCAAAGTTCGTATTTCAAGGCTGCAATGACTGTATTATTGACACATTTCTTCTGATGCAATGGTCATTTCGTGCACGGCATTACACCTAGGTACTACATTTTCAGTTACCGAACGTTGCCGGCGATGTTTCAAACGGCGATTTACGTTTTCTTGTTATTGTTCCCCGGTATTAAGGATATATATGTATATATATATATATATATATATATATATATATATATATATATATATATATATATATATATATATATATGTATATATATATATATATATATATATATATATATATATATATATATATATATATATAGTTATCAGTTATCCGTTATCAGTTGGGGTATCTTCATTGCACTCCGGACATGTCCATAGGTGCTCAGATCCTCCCCCCCCCCCAGCATATGCTTCAGCGTCAGGTGGCTAATAGTGCCAGTTCTGTGTTGGTTGACGAGGCGCTTTGTTTTCCCGATGTACCTCTCGCGTCTGGCTGTGCCGATTCTTACACCCAGGTCTTTCATCCTGGACAGCGATGTGGAATCACTGACGTCAAAGTCCTCTGTTCTCGCCATATCTTTAAGGACGTTAATAACATCGGCACGATCCATGGGCTGGCCATCTATAGTAGGTGCAGAGCCAACCAGTTTGTCAGCTCGTTCATTTCTCTCGACTCCCTCATGTCCCGGGACGAAGATGAAGGTGACATTACGGACAACAGAATTCCGGAGCGATTCAGTCCACTGTCTACGTACAGATCCAGCTTCGACCTTCTGAATCATGCTAATTGAATAACTTACTACACACACGTTGGTATAATGCTGTGATTCCAGCCATATGAAAGCCTGTGTAACTGCCATCACCTCCATCGTCATGTTGCTCGTGGTCATAGAGTGGGCACCACTGGATTCTTGAACGGTTCGGCCCGCTGAACGGGCTGTAAATGCCCACGCACTTCACTGCTGCTTTAAAACAGATCCATCTGTATAGGTGAGCACTTCGGGGCTATCTGCGTGTTCATAGATGAGCGCGTTAACCTCTGCATTGACAGCGGCAGGGTTCTGCTCTCTCCACCGTCTGTCGAGTGTGATAATGCAGGAGAAAGTGCACTTAAAAGCTGGAGGCACCGGCACCCATTCCTTGCCGGGGTTGATACTGGTAAGACTGCAGACCTGTCTGACGACATCTTTCGCCCGACCCATCCACGATTTGCCCCTCTTTAGCCTGTCACCCTTTTCTCTTAATATAGCGTCATGCAGAGGGTGCTGCTCATCTGCACTTATTTTTAAGTATGCACGAGCTCTCCAGATCTTGATCCTGTGTTCCATTGTCGGGAAGTCAAGGAGGTATCTCATTGCTACACAGCTGGTGTCTCTCGTGTAGCCCAAAATGATGCGCATGGCTTCGTTTTGTACCTTTTCAAGTCTTCCAATCTGTGTAGGGCTGAAAGGATATCTGGAAGGATATATATAGTACTCGTTATATAGACGTCGCCGCTTGATTTAGTATAAATAATTAAATTGAGCATCCATTCTTACGCGTACTGTGAAATTTTCAAATATTTTAGTCGACGGGGTCATCCCAAACAGAAATTATTAAGATCACATGCTAAGATGCGTCATGTTAAATTTCAATGGCGGGAATATAGCGGTTTTCCGTGTCATAATACAGCGAAGATCATTTAATATTCTTATGGATTATTCAGAGCGACGAGTTTATAATGATGCACGTTTGCATTCACCACCAATCCTAGTATTTAGGAGTAGAGGAAGAGGCTGGAGGAAGAGGGAGTTTGAGGTTTTCATTTGAATTTTGCGTTCAAAATAAAAACCTGAGTTATCCCCCTTAGCGCAAAAAAAAAAACCAAGAGCAGTTATCTGCACTTAGCTTACGTGTTTTGTGGTCACACTTTCCAGAGTGGGTTACCAATATGCCAATGTTAAAAATAAACTGACATACAAAAATTAATATCTCAGCTTACAATTGACGTACAGACTTGAATAAGGTATCGTTGGATTTGTATTTTCAAGAGGTATCCAACTATGCAGTTATATAATTAAAAAAGCAATTTAGAAAATGTTCCTAAAGTACCTAATTACACCTTACAGGGAAAGCAACAGTAGTTGGAGTATCCACCCTGTAGTGGAAGCAAAATAGCGATCACTTTTAAATTATTGCGAGAGTTGCGTCATGTGTATGTGCGTGCGTGTGCATGTGTGTGTGCGCGCGCGTGTGTGTGTGTGTGTGTGTGTACCTCTTCTTCAGTATTCCAAGCCACTGAGGTTCTTTGCTGCAGATACAAGCTGTCTCCATTCGTTTCTCTGGTTGACCTTCTCTTGCCAGTCGCTGATTCCAAGTGCTTGTAGGTCTGTATGTATATTATCTATCCACCGTCTTCTTGGTCTACCTCAGGGTCTACGGTCATTTATGTCCTGAGTGTAAGCTAGTTTTGTTTCCCTATTATCTTCCATTCTTTCTATATGCCCCAGCCATTGCAGTCTATTATATATATATATATATATATATATATATATATATATATATATATATATATATATATATATATATATATATATATATACTGTAATTAAATAACCTAGTAGCACATATATTTAAAATGGAGGCAATCAACATTTTTATACGTCATTTACGCTTTCAGCACACCACAATTAGTTAAGATCAACTATTTTTAAATCCGGTATATTTTAGTTTTTGACTTGTTATCAATCAAATATGTACCAGTACCAGAGTTGTGAGGGAGGTCGACCCCAACATCAATCTGGTAGACACGACTCTGGTATCTTGTCTCTGGTGGTGATTAACCCGTCCACTGTCTCTGGTGGTGATTGACCCGCCCACTGTCTCTGTTGGTGATTAACCCGTCCACTGTCTTTGTTGGTGATTAACCCGCCCACTGTCTCTGTTGGTGATTAACCCGTCCACTGTCTCTGGTGGTGATTAACCCAGCCACTGTCTCTGGTGGTGGTTGTCCCGTCCACTGTCTCTGGTGGTGATTAACCCAGCCACTGTCTCTGGTGGTGGTTGTCCCGTCCACTGTCTCTGGTGGTGATTAACCCGTCCACTGTCTCTGGTTGTGGTTGTCCCGTCCACTGTCTCTGGTGGTGATTAACCCGTCCACTGTCTCTGGTGGTGATTGACCCGCCCACTGTCTATGTTGGTGATTAACCCGTCCAATGTCTCTGGTCGTGGTTGTCCCGTCCACTGTCTCTGGTGGTGATTAACCCAGCCACTGTCTCTGGTGGTGGTTGTCCCGTCCACTGTCTCTGGTGGTTATTAACCCAGCCACTGTCTCTGGTGGTGATTGACCCGCCCACTGTCTATGTTGGTGATTAACCCGTCCAATGTCTCTGGTCGTGGTTGTCCCGTCCACTGTCTCTGGTGGTGATTAACCCAGCCACTGTCTCTGGTGGTGGTTGTCCCGTCCACTGTCTCTGGTGGTTATTAACCCAGCCACTGTCTCTGGTGGTGATTGACCCGCCCACTGTCTCTGGTGGTGGTTGTATCGTCCACTGTCTCTGGTGATGATTAACCCGGCCACTGTCTCTGTTGGTGATTAACCCGTCCACTGTCTCTGGTGGTGGTTGTCCCGTCCAATGTCTCTGGTGGTGATTATCCCGGCCACTGTCTCTGGTGGTGATTAACCCGTCCACTGTCTCTGTTGGTGATTAACCCAGCCACTGTCTCTGGTGGTGGTTGTCCCGTCCACTGTCTCTGGTAGTGATTAACCCGGCCACTGTCTCTGGTGGTGGTTGTCCCGTCCACTGTCTCTGGTGGTGATTAACCCGGCCACTGTCTCTGGTGGTGATTAACCCGGCCACTGTCTCTTGGTGGTTGTCCCATCCTCTGTCTCTGGTGGTGATTAACCCGGCCACTGTCTCTGGTGGTGATTAACCCGGCCACTGTCTCTGGTGGTTGTTGTTCCGTCCACTGTCTCTGGTGGTGATTAACCCGGCCACTGTCTCTGTTGGTGATTAACCCGGCCACTGTCTCTTGGTGGTTGTCCCGTCCTCTGTCTCTGGTGGTGATTAACCCGGCCACTGTCTCTGGTGGTGATTAACCCGGCCCCTGTCTCTGGTGGTGGTTGTCCCATCCACTGTCTCTGGTGGTGATTGTCCCGTCCACTGTCTCTGGTGGTGATTAACCCGGCCACTGTCTCTGGTGGTGGTTGTCCCGTCCACTGTCTCTGGTGGTGATTAACCCGGCCACTGTCTCTGGTGGTGATTAACC
Source organism: Cepaea hortensis (assembly GCA_963921405.1). NCBI lineage: Eukaryota > Metazoa > Mollusca > Gastropoda > Stylommatophora > Helicidae > Cepaea > Cepaea hortensis. Next base: position 613,863 of record CAWUFQ010000007.1, on the reverse strand, counting down.
CGGCCACTGTCTCTTGGTGGTTGTCCCGTCCTCTGTCTCTAGTGGTGATTAACCCGGCCACTGTCTCTGGTGGTGATTAACCCGGCCACTGTCTATGGTGGTGGTTGTCCCGTCCATTGTCTCTGGTGGTGATTAACCCGGCCACTGTCTCTTGGTGGTTGTCCCGTCCTCTGTCTCTGGTGGTGATTAACCTGGCCACTGTCTCTGGTGGTGATTAACCCGGCCCCTGTCTCTGGTGGTGACAAATCCTACCAATGTCTCGGCCTGGAGCCGAGGTGGTGGAGTTGCTAGATGCTCGCCTGCTGGCCGGTTGGCCATGGGGTCTAATTCACTTCGGGACATAATTTACAATCCGAGAGTTGCCTGAACGACTCAGCCTAGAAGTTGTACAGCTACCGTGTTTTGGAAAAAACGTCTGCCAGCATGATACTGATCTCGATGGAGTGCTGACTGGTCTGGTGTGAGCGCTGGGCAGGGTTGTACACCTCCGGGATTTAAAGAGGCAAAGACAACATATAGCCTGCATGACATTGTCTAAAGAACGCAGCATGAATTTTACGTACACGATACTATTAGGCATAGCCAAATAGAAACATATAGAACCATGTCTTCAGACTCAAGAGCAGGACCTTGAGTGCTTCACCAAACGAACTTAGAGGCTATGTAACACACTGCTTTCGTGCATAAACTAGGGGACTGCCCATAATTCACTAGGCAGAATGGGTGTCTGGGACACTGAGGAACGTTTGGAAGACAAATGTGGTGATTTAGTCACATAGTCAATTAAAACAAAAAATTAAATTGCATGTCCTTTACAGGACGTAGCAGTCTACCCCATCATTTTCGCTGTTCGTGATACCTGGGCAAATTTTACGTTCAGTAGTTTGCCATTGCTTTCTGAACGACCGGTTCCTATACCTTTTTTCGAAAATACCAGCACCGCTGTTCACAAACCGCGTTCCCAAGCCCTTAGCCACAGAGACCGACTGTAGGCAATAGCCATGTTGAAAGGTGTATATAATAATAATAATAATAATAATAATAATAATAATAATAATAATAATAAGAAGAAGAAGAAGAAGAAGAAGAAGAAGAAGAAGAAGAAGAAGAAGAAGAAGAAGAAGAAGAAGAAGAAGAAGAAGAAGAAGAAGAAGAAGAAGAAGAAGAAGAAGAAGAAGAAGAAGAAGAAGAAGAAGAAGAAGAAGAAGAAGAAGAAGAAGAAGAAGAAGAAGAAGAAGAAGAAGAAGAAGAAGAAGAAGAAGAAGAAGAAGAAGAAGAAGAAGAAGAAGAAGAAGAAGAAGAAGAAGAAGAAGAAGAAGAAGAAGAAGAAGAAGAAGAAGAAGAAGAAGAAGAAGAAGAAGAAGAAGAAGAAGAAGAAGAAGAAGAAGAAGAAGAAGAAGAAGAAGAAGAAGAAGAAGAAGAAGAAGGAAGAAGAGGAGGAGGAGGATGAAGAAGAGGAGGTGGAGGTGTAGGAGGAGGAGAGGTGTAGGCGGACCAGGAGGGGGAGGAGGAGGAGGAGGAGGAGAATGGATTTCCATCAGACATCACTCACCTTCAAGGGAAACACAACACACAGACATCTCTCTAGAGTGAGTAATGCAGTGATGCAACATGTGACTCGCGTGAAAGCCACGTGTGGGATACCCGCTGTCAGATATGCAGTGCTGGGCGACCAGACGGGTAGGTTGGAATTGGAGAAGAACGGATTTAAGCAAATGTTGTTCCAGATTAATGACACCAGACTAAGCAGGTCTGACACTGTCAAACCTGTGAACATTGTGTAGATCATTATTTGAGCATATAATCTCTGTATATCTTCTACGCATATAGAAAATTTAGAGAGTGACACTAATAGACTATAACACTATGTCGTGTACATAAACGTACACTTTACCGTGAATATTAAGATACTTTAACAGTGTGCTCTCTACATACACGCACACTTGAGATAGAAACATTAACATCGTTTGCAGTGTGTCCTCTCTCTCTCTCTCTCTCTCTCTCTCTCTCTCTCTCTCTCTCTCTCTCTCTCTCTCTCTCTCTCTCTCTCTCTTTTAAAAGATGGGAGGGGGGGGGGAGAGGGCTAAATGACGTTCTGAACATATGGTAAAGGGGGAGCATGGACAAATAAAGGTTGAGAACCACTGTTCTAAAGGTTATTTATATGTAGAAGGTGCACTGTTAACGTATAGTATGTGGTCACTCATATCTCATATATATATATATATATATATATATATATATATATATATATATATATATATATATATATATATATATATATATACATATATATATATATATATATATATATATATATATATATATATATATATATATATATATAAAACACGATGTATCTATTTCCGTCCGTTCTTTATGCGTTCGCGAACGGTCCATCCGATTGAGATGAAATTTTCTACAAGTTTTCCTTTCATTCCTGTGCAACTTTCTGTCATAGTTTTTTAGTTATTTTTTGGCTACTTACATACTAAAATTTAATGTTTCATTTTTCATTATAATTTCTATATAGCAACGGGACTTAACTCTAGAAAAGTTATTTAAAGGGGCATAACTTTTAATAACATTTCTATATACTTTATAGTCATATTGTTGCATGGTTTTCAAAGATTTATAAACTCTTTGCCTATAGTTATTTACAAGCATATGAGTTATAATAAATAATGATATAATCTTTAAGGCATTTTCAAAGTTTTCATAAAAATAATGCACAATGCATAACATTGTAAATCATCTTTTTATGCTTAAAGAAGTTATCTACAGTCACGTAGGTGATTAAAAACAGTTTTCATTAAAAATAATGGATGGTGTGTGGAAGGACATTCTTTTAAGTTACTGTGCGCCAGGAGCTGGGCGAAGCCACACCGGGTCAGATAGATAGACAGACTGATAGTCGGGAACGGGAGCTTATATGACTACTTATATGAATTAAATGAGATGCTCCCCACCAGGGACTGGGTGAAGCCGGGCCGGCTCAGACAGATAGACAGACAGACAGATAGTCGGGAACCGGAGCTTATATGACTACGTATATGAATTAAATGAGATGCTCCCCACCAGGGACTGGGTGAAGCCGGGCCGGGTCAGACAGACAGACAGACAGACAGACAGACAGACAGACAGACAGACAGATAATCGGGAACGGGAGCTTATATGACTACTTATATGAATTAAATGAGATGCTCCCCACCAGGGACTGGGTGAAGCCATGCCGGGTCAGCCAGACAGACAGACAGACAAACAAACAAGCAGACAGACAGACAGACAGACTGATAGATAGATAGATCCCCTCCAGGGACTGGGCGAAGCCTGGCCGGGTCAGCTAGAGTGTGTGTGTGTGTATATATATATATATGAGTGACCACATACTATACGTTAACAGTGCACCTTCTACATATAAATAACCTTTAGAACAGTGGTTCTCAACCTTTATTTGTCCATGCTCCCCCTTTACCATATGTTCAGAACGTCATTTAGCCCTCTCCCCCCTCCCATCTTTTAAAAATTTCCTCCCTATAAATGCCCCCCCCCCACCCTTACACAGTATACATAAAAATGGAAGCTAAATTTAATAACGCATGCTAGAATAAGTCTAGACATCTACATAAAACGTGATTTGCGGGATCTACTTACATTTTAAAACGAATTTCATTAGGGCGAGAAGTACAGCACCGTAAAATTTAGAGGGAAAAACAATATCGAGTAATTGGTTCTTGTATTAATGAGATCTTGAAATAATCTTAATTCCCCCTCCCCGGAAACCCTAAAATCCCCCCCCCCCTCCAGGGGGAATTCCCCACCGGTTGAGAACCACTGCTTTAGAGGAACGGATTATCTATTCAAGAGAGCACGCATTGTGGGTGTTAGTCCTAGCTAGGTATGGTATATCAATTGCATGGTGATAAGACATAGCAGTTCTTCAAAGTGGACTTAACTCTTGATCGAGGCGCTGTAAATGTCTTTATGAATACACGATAAAGTGATTACTCACTAAGAAGAAAAGCTATAACAAATATTATTGAATGTGTCACTAATGCGAATACTACGCAGTCGAGATAGCTTAAATCATGAACCTATCGTTCTGACACACTGCCATTATAATATCGGTGTATTACGTGTGTGTTTTGTTATCTGGTGTTTCTACCTTTACTGTACATGGATGCATGCCACAATATCACAAGGTTCATTAAGTTCCGAGTCGCTCTGTTCAGTGTGTTGGAGTCTGTTGTCACATAAACACTGACATATATGAGAGACGATTTAACAGCCCAGATCTATTGGCAGCCAGTTCACGCTGCTGCACTGAACCATGGTCTAGTCAGGTGCCAATATGCTTCCAGGCAAATGTGCCATTCCATTACCAGTTTTGCACACTCAGGTTTCTGTGCTTGGTGAGGGGAAAGAACGCCCTGCAACATATATCTCATGTATACCACACTCACCACAGTAGGCGCAAGCACTTGTCGGAACACAAGCTACCCGAAGGTTAATTATGTGTGGTCTGATATCAACAGTCAGTGTTCTTGAAGTTTCAACATACACCAAATTAGTGTTCTGTCAGCTTAAATACAACATAATAACAGTACAATCCGAAGTTCGAATATTGTATAATTAAAACCAGTAGGCAAATATAGAAGCTTGTGATTTTCTTGTCTCTAGCTAGGTATCTAACGTCGTGTGTTTACTGCGTATACCCAACATTGTGAACACTACTGCTATATTCTACACGCATTGGCCAGCGAGCAGTTCGTTAGCCTAGTCACTGGGTATCTATCGCCGTGCGCCTACTGAGTATATCCAGCCCATAGACCACAGTGCTATATTCCACAGCTCAGTGGCCAGCGAGCAGTTCGCTAGCCTAGTCACTGGATATATATCGCCGTGCACCTACTGTGTATATCCAGCCCATAGACCACAGTGCTATATTCCACAGCTCAGTGGCCAGCGAGCAGTTCGCTAGCCTAGTCACTGGATATATATCGCCGTGCACCTACTGTGTATATCCAGCCCATAGACCACAGTGCTATATTCCACAACTCAGTGGCCAGCGAGCAGTTCGCCAGCGGGTAGGCTAGCACGCCTACTCGCTGGCCCGGTGGTCTGCTGTTAGAATCCCCCCCGACGGTCGACCTGAGTGTATCACCGGCTATAACAATATGGGACGTGCACCATATATCCAATACCGATCTAAGCATGAACATGGGACTTTTATCTAAGTTTAAAAAAGTTAATGGTATGATTCCAGTCAGTACAATTGTTTTATTAAATCGCTATCTCAACATACAACTGAGATATTCGTGTCTTGTATTATTCCTGTATTTATGGGCGGTATAAATGGTATTAGTTCATAACTTAATTTCCTTACCTCAGATGGACTGGGGAAATCGAATCATCTACTCCAACAAACCAAAGAACAAAGAATGACTAAAGAACATTAGCTGCAGCAGCATCAGTTGTAGTAGTAGTAGTAGTAGTAGAAGTCGTGGCGATGGTGGCGGTCGTAGTAGTAATTGTAGTAGTAGTAGTAGTAGTAGTAGTATATAGTAGTAGTAGTAGTAGTAGTAGTAGTAGTAGTAGTAGTAGTAGTAGTAGTAGTAGTAGTAGTAGTAGTAGTAGTAGTAGTAGCAGTAGTAGTAGTAGAAGTAGTAGTATTAGTAGTAGTAATAGTAGTAGTAACAATGGCAGCACCAGTACTAGATGATGAACTAGTTTTATTATCTTAGCGATGTAAACACTAATAGTTATGCCAGCGCTCATCCAGACTATAGTATACCCAAGCGCCTGGACTGGAAGTTGAAATAAAGAATAAATATAAATTATCTACCGTTTTTGTTTAAAGTATTACCCATACCAAGAAGTGCAACGTTGACTGGGTCTTTCAAACCTTGTTTGATAAAACATATAATGTTTATGATGTTTGTTCCCGTGCCAAACAAATCAATAATCTGAACTATTATGGCAAAGTTCAGAAAGTTTAAAAGAAATGTGACATCATCAGAAACCAGATCGCACTCATCGTCGACACAATTCACTATGTTGTCAGATCTCAACACATGCCATGCAGGATCGGCGTTGCTCTCTGGTGACGGCTGATGTGTGGCCATCCCTGGTTGAAGGCTCTGTTACTATATAGGCATGTCTTGGGGACACCTGATGACATTGAGGAATTACGCAATTAGATCAGGTATGTCAGTAAATTGTGGTGTGACTACATATGATGCCAAACATATAAGACTGTAAAACAATAATGGTTCTAAAAGCGATCTTGCTTTTCAAGAATTGAAAGCTATCACCTGGGTACTAGCACTCACCATGTCAGAAATACGCTATTTGCAAATATCATAAATAGACATAGTTTCGTTTGGTTTCAGTTTCTGGTCTATGGCAATATTCATTGCGCAAGTATATCATCATTAGTATTCTAGTAGATTCTTTCATTGTGAATTGTGGCCTGGCGGCGGCCTATATGACTAGAAATCTACTTACCCCCCCCCCCCCCTCCCCTCCCCCCCCCCCCTCCGGTGCATCTGTATGTATATGCCGAAGTTATGGGATCTCATGTTTTAGTTTCTCTTTTTGTTGTTGTTAATGTTTATATTTATATAACTTTATTTTAGGCTTACGGTTCCCCAGAGGCAAGAATGAAGTTTCAGGTCCCAGTGTGTCATTCTGATGACCGGCTCTGATGGTAGCCGTTGCTAGATCAAGTGCAGACACATCTGCGTTTTCAAATTAAGCAAAATGCCGAGAAGCGATCCTGAACGAAATACCTAAAGTGTTATCTAGAGAAGGAAATAATACTTCTGATACACAAGTTTGGCATATGTATAATAGGACCAGTTTCACGAGAACACGCATTGCCAACTCCTGCTAAGTGGGCCAAGTAGCTGGGCAGCCTATACGTGTCGGCACTGTTTAGGAGTAAATAAAACCCAGACATAGCAGAGTGACATGCTGATGAACATAGAATACAAGTTATACAACATAGTAGAACTGTGTTATTGTAAATTCAGTTTTAGAGCCGTTTCTATGGAGTGTCACGTGTTGCAGATGGGAATGAATGGAAAACAAATTAAGTACTTTTAGAACTAAGAACGTACGAGAATAATTGAACACGAGATGAGTTGAGTAGAGTTGAGACAATAACCGACATCACTGCACTCAGGACATTTTCATACACGCCCCTTCCCTACGTTCAACAGTCAGCAAAGAGTCACATCTATCTTATTGAACGTTCTCCTTGTCTTCTCTCTAAGTTTTGAAATTTTTAAAGAAAGACCGCGATCTCCCGCAATATCATTCTTTTCACATACGTGTTCTCAGTCTGTTCTCTCGCCTTCTCCACCTGGTGCACAGGCGCTCGACCACCTCTCACTTGTCTAGAGGTAATATACCACCAATATGTGTATTCCCTGCCAGCTATCAGCCTTTTCATTTCCCCGCAATCCCGCACGGCCTGGGCAAATATTCCATACAGTTCTGACAATCTGCGACCCCTGAAGCGAGGATAGCCATTCCACAAAAAACATTCCTTTCCTTACCTAATTAACCATACTCACTGAACCGTAATGAATGCAATGTGAGTTGCATGGTCACTTCTAATCAACGCAATGCGGCAGTAGCATATGCCAGACACTCCTTTTTCTAGCATCGTCGATTAGCCTTCTTGATGAAACCCCAGCAACGTTTTCTCACCACTGACCCATTGGTATTGATCTCTATGTCACGTTGATGTGTATTATTCTGGTTCAGTTGTTACACCTCAAACGCGGGGCCCGCCACCCATTCTCTGCACTCACGACCCAGTGATATTATTGAATTGTGCCAGTCCGTCATGTCTTCTAGTACATTAACCCGCTCTCCTTCAAGGTTGATGCTCCCTAGATCACGCACATGGCGTATATATATTTAGGCCTGTGCCATCCCAGACCAGCCTCGTCTTAGTCTATGACCTCATATCATACCCATGACTTCATGCAGGGGGTGATCCCTATCTGCTACAACTCTCAAGTAATATTTGGCATGAAGGATTTTTTTTTTTTTTTGGGGGGGGGGGGGGGGGGGATGCTCGATACCTTTTGAAAATGAACACGAATTAGAGCCTGCAAATGGATCAAATGCAACAATTGAACATATCCCCAAATCAAATCACTGACTAAAGTCTCATCAACAGTCACAATCTGGTCAGAATTATTCTCCCGACTTAATCCTATCATGGGAACATGACCAAACACGTGACCCAGTCATGTCATGAATTCACACGCATTTACAGGCATACCTCATTCATAGGCTGAAGTTATATCTCGAGAGTTGTTTCTTGTGTGGTCTTGACTTATTGTGTAATCTTGAGCCAGAACCCAGCCGTATGCCAACCCATGTGTGGGTACGAGAGGGACTCTTCTTCTGCATAAATAGTGACTACTTAATTCAATACATTTAAGTTAAACCATAATATGCAGAGACCTGTTACGACACACATCCTCCTCTCTGACTATATGGTAACCGGTATACTTACGTTTATGCCTGTCTCTTAGTCTGTTGGTCAGTCTGTGTATCTTTCTATTCTACAGGCTCTCTATTTGTCGGTCTGCCTTGCTTTTTTGCACGTTTCTTTGATTCTGTATTTATTGTGTGTGTGTGTGTGTGTGTGTGTGTGTGTGCCTGCGTGCGTGGGTGAGTGGGTATGTGTGTGTGTGTTAGACACACATATACACATTTGGTTAATGTACACTATCTACCAATAGTTTATTAGGGATACCAATTTAAATATATCGAAACAAATTCATCTCTGAGCAATGATACTGCAATTATACCATGACTATCAGGCATACACATGTAAATGAGATGCGACACGAAGACGCTTTCTGGAAATCATTAAATAAACTAACACTGTGCAAAATCGATTGAAAATAATAGTTATTCAAATATTCGAATTCTGAACTGAAATAATTAAGATAACATTAATTACAAAGCTGTATTCTCGGGCGTTGGATCCCCTGCTATCGTATTTCCACCTAGCTGAGTAGTCGATTAAAAAAAAAAAAACTTACGCAAATGCATCCTGAAATAATTAGGTGGGGAATCGGTTTCCTTGTGTTAGCGCTGGCATGGTAAACCAGATTGCAACGGTCTATAATAATTATGTGTGTATGTTAGTGGTATAAGGCAATGAACATAGTGTTTATTGCTTGTCATTTGGTTTTCCATATAACAAAAATGTGGATCTTAAGTTCATGCGCGAGTAACAAATGAATTGTTCTAAATGAAGCGATGCTAGTATGGGATACATTATGTTGATATAATTTTGAACAATACAATGGGTGAGGTAATAGATGCCCATGCCGTACCCATTTTACAATAATATGGGTTCGTATGTGACTCAAGATATGGGTTCGTATGGGATTCAAGATCAATGCAACACAACAAAACGCCTACCTATAATTAGAATGGAACACATAACCACTGAGACGTAAGTTACAACGGCTTCTTTACAATAATCGAAACCTGTACACATTCACTACGGCAATGTCGTCATCACAGCAGCGATCTGCAGTTTAGTAGGACAGCCATTCTGTTGGGCATTTAGCAGCCACACATCTGTTGTAGGCTAGTGAAACAATAGAATGCTATTAGCGGATCTTGTGTGCACCCATGATTAAGTGAGTGAGGTGACGAGTGCCACAACTTAGTGGTTTCTGGCCACTGCATATTCATTGATCTATCATGTGCCATGCCGATAAGCGTGTGCGGTCGAAACACCTTGGCATTGACCACCATCCCTGCAGTATAATAGTGGAGGAAGGCAGACGCAGGAAATACAACTCCAAAGTACAGACTTTAGATAGTGTGCTGTAATTTTCAATACTCACCCTTGTTATTCTATGTTCTATATTCTCATTGCTATATAAATATTGCATCTCGTTTCAATTATTGTAATGTTTTATGGATAAACATGCAGAAATATATAAAATAGGAAATCATCGAAACAAATGACATAAATAACAGTTATGATATTAAGCAACAAGGGAGACAAAACAGAAAAAAATAATATTTTATTGGAGTGTAAGTGAAGGCTGTGTAACGAAAATAGTTAGTTTGAAGACAGGATAGCATCATATCTAAGAAAGTGGTCTGCGTTCATGAACAAAAGCCACTATAGTAAATTTAAGATATCTTGATCTTATATTTTCTGTATGTGACCTCACGTGGTAGGTAATATCTCAAAGTGCAGTCTACGAATGGATTAATATATACAATGCAATATACGTTTAGTTGCAGTATTGTTGAAGTTTCAGTTTAACCCTTAAGTCAATATTTTTTGGCTGGCACATATTCATGTGCCTAATGATGTGGCCAAAGGCCTGTGAAAACGGTTATTGAGCCGATTACCAAGCGTTCGAAACGCAGCCGCGACTGATTTGTGCAGCAGACCGTGTCACGTTGTGTTATAACGTGTTGGTACTGGAGCCTGTCATTTAGAAAGCAATGACAAACTACTGAGCGTAAAATTTGCCTAGTACATCATCATCATCATCATCATCATCATCTTTCACTTCTGCCGTCAAGAGCCGTGTGGAGGAATAATTTGCGTTTCAGTGCCAGGTGGGCGGCACTGGATAAGTGTCATTCCGTGTGGTTGTACAATGTCTTTGATGTCGTCAATCCATTTTCTTCTTGGACGTCCTCGTGGTCTCGTCGCAGATGATCTTTGATGTAAGACCAGTGATGGTAGTTGCTGGTGTTGCATTCTAACGGCATGGCCAAACCACTTGATCTTCTGTCTTTCAATAAATGTGGCACACAAGGTGTTGATCCCACAGTCTGTCTGATAATAGCATTTCTTACTCGGTCTCGGATTGTTAAGTTGGCAGCTCTCCTCAGGCATCTCATCTCGCAGGTATTGATTTTGCGAAGGTGTAATTTGGATAAAGTCCAGGTCTGAGATTGGTAGCAAAGGGTTAGAGTGAATATGCTGTTTATTATCTGTCGTTGTGCTGGCATGGGTATATGTGGATGTGTCAGTAAGGGTGATAGTTGATATGTAAGTTCACTAGCTTTTTGACATCTGATTTCAATTTCTCTGTCTAATCTGCCATATTCTGTGATCATACTCCCAAGATATTTGAATTATTTAACTTGTTTCAGAGTTGTGCTATTTATCTGTATACTTAGTGGGCCCGGCGATCTGCTAACTCGCATTATTTCTGTTTTGGCTGTATTTATGCTCATATTGTATCTCCTGCATGCTGAACTCAGATTATTAATATGATTTTGCAGTCTGCCCTCGTCGCTATAAAACAGGAACTGATCGTCTGCAAATAGAAGTTCATTTATTTCCTGTGGATCAGGTGTTTCATCTGGAGTAAAGAGTTTAAAATTTTCTGAATCTGTTCTGTCGAGACTTGCTTCTTTGGAAATTCTGTCCATGTAGATATTAAATAGCAGGGGAGAGAGCACACGTCCCTATCTCACTCCTGTGTTGACTGTGAACATATCTGCTATGCCTTCTTGTGTTCTTACTGCACTTTGGCTCGAGTGGTGCATAGCTATGATGTTTTCTAGCATTTGCCCTTGTATCCCATAGTCTTCAAGGATGGTCCATAATTTGTATCTGTTTACTCTATCAAAAGCATTTTCCTGATCTACAAACACAATATTCTGCTGGTCACTATATTCGAAAGTTTTTTCACAAATTTGTCTAAGTGTAAATAGTGCATCAGTGCAACTTTTACCTTTCCGAAAACCGAATTGTACTTTGCTTAACTGTTGTTTAACTATGGGTCTAGCTCTTTGTTCCAATACTTTTGCATACATTTTCCCTATATGGCTCAGGAGTAATATACCTCTGTATGTTTCACACTCTCTTATATTGCCTTTATTTTTCCATATTGGTACTATTATTGCCCGTTGCCAATCATCTGGAACTTTTCTTTCTTCCCATACTATATTAAAAAGTCTTGCTAGCCATTTAACTCCTGTTTCCCCACAGGCCTGAATAGCTTCTATGGTTATTCCATCTGGACCAGGTGATTTGTTTTTAGGACTTCTCTGTATACCTGCTTTGACTTCTGCAGGTATGAAATTTGGTTCTTGCTGTTTTCTATGTTATGTGTGGGGTTAAGTAGTTCTTGAAATTATTCTGCCCACCTTGATAATCTTTGTTGTTGATTAAATATCGGTATGCCTCTTTTGTTGTTTACGATGGTGGTTGGGTTGTAGCATGCATCTATGTTTCTCATTGTGTTGACACGTTTATAAAGTTCTCTTGGGCAGTCTTTGCTAAGGGTCGACATCTGTTCACCATATATTCTCTAGGATTCATCTTTAGATGCTCTAATTGTTCGTTTGGTATTACGTCGTCCTATTCTATAAGTAACATAGTCTTGTTCAGGTTTAGTTGTAATCCACTTTTTTGAAAGCTACCTTCTTTTTGAATATGCTATCTTTATCTTCGTTGTTCCACCAGGCTTTTCTTAATCTTTTGTACATCAACAGCAGCTGTAAAATGATGGTGTTTTCTGCAACGTCCTGTAGGGGATATGCTACATTTTAAAAATAATGATGAAAATATTTTCATAGAGAAGTTTAATGACGCGTAGAAACATATGATATCGATGTTCATCTTTTATACACAAGTGGTTACGGCAGGCGCTGATTTAGCGCTGTAGTTACGTTTGTTCCTCGCAAAGACAAGTCCCCGTTTGGGTTGTTCAGCTGGAATGACTCTCAGTCGCCAAACATTTAATATGTTTTACCTTAGTTTTCTTTCTAACACGGTGACAAACAGCGTCTGTATCGTACCCCTTTTTTGGTCTGTAGATCACTGTCCACTGTATGGTATGTATGGAGGTTCAGAGAAAAGCCTCCTATAATGGCAAATGTGTATGTAGCGTGAGCATACAATAGAGGTAACAACGATGTTTTCATGCAACGGTGTTGGATACGGTGTAGATCTGCAGAGGGATCGTGAACTAGATTACACTGCCCTCTACAAACGACATATTCTTCTTTGTGGGGTTCTTGGAACTGAGCAACACATTATTGCACCAGGGACCACCATGCCAATGTACAATTGTGCCGGTGCTTTCCAACGCCTACCCATGCAAGGTAGAAGCAATTGACACCCAAGTAGTGAATGAGGGACAAAAGACTCTCCATTTGGTTCATTTTTTTTTTGGGGGGGGGGGTGGGGGTGGGGGGAAGACTCTGTATGTTTCCGTATGGTTTTAAAGAGCGATCTAAAGAGCAGACGATTGCTCCTAAAGGAGCAGACTGCCGTTGATTATTCTCGCGGGCAGTGGCGGGGCGACTCGATTCGTTCGTGCAACGGCGGGCCTGTGTTGAATGTCGGTTAGTGTCTGGAGTAGTCAAGATAAAAGGTGAAAGATAGGGCTTGGCAGACCCCCCCAAAAAAAAATGAGAAATCGATCTAAAAGTTTCCAGATATGTACATGTGATATACTTTATTTTCACAAACATAACATGCTGTAATTTCCCAGTCGACAATTAAAACCTGAACACCGCAACAGGGTTTCTTTGTTCCACAATTGTACGATCCAAGATTTAATATACCCGTTGGCAATGAAAAAGTGAACCGGGAAAGACACCGTATAAATAGCAGTGAACAACCGGAAGACTGCCTGTTTTGTTTCACCACCCAAGCAAAGGAACCAGGAGAGATTCGATGAGCGAAGGGAGTGATAGTCTCTTCAAAATCAACTTAGTATAATTTAGCATAAGTTAGATAGATGTAGACAAACATCAGCCCACGACATCGCATTGGAAAAATCTGAATCCTGGCGCCGAAGTGTTGAAGAAATTCATTTTAAATGAAGGTAGTGGTCATTATACAGACCTGATTTTGTAAATGCAGCACTTTGTGAAAGTAGTGGTAGCAGCTTGACTGAATGCAGTAGCCACTTAACTGAGTGAGGCAGCTGAGATAGTGACGCCAAATGCTATTCCACAGCAACTTCCTGCCAATTTTCACCACCTTTCCACCTCTCCTGCCAGACGCTGACTTTCTTTGGTAGCTACTTGGTAATCCATCTACATGATCATCCGAAATAAATACAGTCCATAGTTTAACACCGATCATGGATCGGTTACACACTGCGTCCTATAGGTCCCTATAGTTCTTAAATGTTCAATCCTTGTACTTGTGAATATAGGTATCACTGTTATTGGTAATACACTTGATCCTATCTATTGTCTATATTGTCTCAAATACAATGTCCCTTGTACTATTCCAATGGACTCTACAGCTCCATGTGAATGCTACGTTTAATTTTCCTTTTTAGTCACTATTGTTCATATGATATGTGGTGTATCAACGAACATCACCCATCCTAGGTGAACCTTATCACACAGGAATCGTTATATGGTTTTGCTCATCTGAGCCATGTTCTGGTGGACCCTCCTGATCATGGGCCCAGCGTAAACACTATTGTACAAACTTTCTTCTCGGACGTTATTCATTTCCTTAAAAAACATTGACTGTTCATCTTGTGTTCTTCCTCATCGGAGTAGAACTTCCTCAAAACCAGTGTAGAGCTTCCTCTTAACTGGCGGGGAAGCTGTTAGAGAAATAACACACCTGATGAGAGCACTAGTCACTGATCATACTAGCGGAGTGTAGGCCTACGGCCTCGCTCAGATATTTATCAGCGAACTAAACTCTGTCATAGAGCAGAGGATCTCATCACCTTGGTCCGAATCAGGCTAAGACAAGGAAAGACCAATAGACAGAGTTCAGAACCCCAGTAGGCACCCCACTGGAAGATCCCACCATTGGACATTTCCCATATCTCCCAACCCATCCTCAATCTCTCCAAATATCACCCCACTACACTATTCTCACTGGCAGAGCTAATTCACACTTCACTACCCTATTCTCAACTAGCAGAGCTAATTATCACTTCACTACGTTAAAGTCCTAAACTCTACTATCCCCAGTCTATCCCACATTAATTATACCTAAATATAATCTATGGAGTACCTTATGTAACACTGTTTTACTACTGAATCACATCTACATTTTGCCATGACAGGCACGTGAATATTAAATTTTAATTAATCCCGCACACGGTAGATGTTCTTCAAATTCATCCAGAGCTAGCGAAACCACCGTCCGCTCAGGATCACTCTCTTGTTTACAATCACTGCAACACGTTTTTTTTTTTCACACAGTCTGGGATTGTTCTAGTGTCTTCCTTTGATGTCAACACCAGATGGTCCCAAGGGCACATAATCGGTTTCCGACCTCACAAGAATATTTATCTCCCCCTTGTTCAACCAATGCAAAAGTTGTCTTTCTTATTTCGACAACCAAAACAAGCAATCGTGTTTCCTGCATTCTCCCGATCGGGCCACAACAACATGCCTACAATTGTCTGTCTTGTGGGGTACTCTCAAAGACGGCTGTACCGTTTGATCTCACCGCCTCCAGGAATAAACAACTTGCAGCTGCGAATCAGACTGTAGCTGTTATTTGTATCATCTGATCGTTAATTAACAGTGATTTCGCGACAATCATGTGCCATGCATATAAGCATGAGCAGTCATGTTTCGCCATATCAACCGATCATCTGAGTCTTGGATCATCTCATATAACCAAGCGCTCCAATTATTTAGTTGTTTGCCTTCCCAGTGTTCTATTCCCTTCGATCATGCCAGTTGCAATCAAGTTCTCCAGTTTATTTCTTCTCATAACGTGTCATAAACATTGTGGCTGTCTTCGTCTAATTTATCTAATCAACTTATCGGGAAAACAGGGTCACCGTGTATGTCTCCGCTTGTCACGAAAATGCCTGGAGGATGCGACCAGGAGTTGCGGGATTGACGAAACACACGAGATCTCACGGCCTGCATCAGAGTTCATGATTTATAGCACCTTTTGTGATCAAAGGGAGATAACCTCTTTAATCCTTTACCCCTAAGAGAGTGGAGGATTACGCCCGTGGATTACGGAAAGTTCTAGATGAGGATACCGGAAGTGGTGTTTTAATTGCGCATTTGCAATAACCTGCATAGAACAGAGAGAGAAGATCGTGTTCTGGCCGGCTGGCGGGAACTTCTGTGTGGCTACAGTTCCCATGAAGAAATGGAGCCAGTGTTTACTAAAGTTTAAAGACGTTGACATCAAGTCCATAGTTTGGACGAGGCTTCATACTTCGAACTGAATGTCAGAACGAAAAGGTAAGAATGCTACAATTCTTGAATTGAAATAAACGATGTACAGATTGCATGCCGCGAATGTTGCCATAGGTCGAGGGCGAGCCTGTAATCTTCCATAACGGAACAGACCTGTTTACATGACCAAATTCCTGGCATGTTGCCAACAGTGCACTGCCGAGACAGGAATAATAATGCATGCTTAGTGTCGCGCGCCAGAAAAATGGTTGTGGGAGAAAATAGGATTGGCTTGACGGTGTTAACAAGGGAATGTGAGAGCACTCCGTGGCTGCCTTTGGACTCTAGCGTAGTCCACAAAACCGGAAGTCGGTGACGCCGTAACTAAACCCTATCGTGTAATATATCCTCCGACTCTGCCGGTCAAGAGGAATCTCATGGGAATGTCCGCGGTGGGATCGACGGGCATTTGAGCGATCGAACACGTGTGTCGAAATTCACATCTTTTGGCGGGGCGACTGCTGGTCTTTTCTTTGCCTTCCTCATACACTTTATGTTCGAGGTCCCCTTAAGGAAATGCCAACCTAATCTACAATGGGTTCCTGTGAGGATAACAACGGGGAGGGGAAAGAGGGAGAAATGTTGCTACCGACATGTCTGATGGGTGCAGGGGAGATGAACGGGGGAAAGCAGGGTCACCTGGGAAGAGCTGGAAGGAGGTTTTGCCAACGGCACTCGTTCAGGGCCATCTTGCCTATGGGTACTGTAGACCCTATAACCCTGTATGTCATTAGAAGACTTCCACTGGGGAACTGGGGGTGGGGGGCAGACACTCATGACTAGTCACCGTGGGTTCACTCTATCCCCCGTCTAGGGAAACAGATTATCTATTCCGCTACTTGTCAGACCCCAGACCTTATTCTTTCTCTGACCCTGAGGCATGGCCTGTAATTGAACCATCATCCACCTTAGGGAGGTGATTCACTCTCTCAGTACCATGTGGATGTCTATCCCTATGTGGTGGGTCATGATCATGTGATTCTCACAGAGGGTTGCCTGTGTTATTTTTTTCCAGATTCTACCTTCCGTAGAGGAGTGATGGACAGTCAGTAAAACCATCATTCTGTGACAACATCAGCAGTCTGGACAGACCAACTAACGTGAGGTGATCCTACTGCACACCATCCGGTCAGTCATATATGCCCTCAGGACAGATCCAGGATAAGTCATCCACCATTCAGAACGAAGGCTGCTGGGCAAGTATGGTTTGTGTAATCGTCCAGCTGTGCCACACTTAGTACCTACTCGATTAACCAACAACTATGTGATATATCAAGTAACACTTGTTTACCCTGACAGTTTACCCTGACAGCAAGCCGTCCGGGCGATGAGGACAGTGCTATTGATCTGGCGCTAGTTTCATCTTCACTCACAACAGTGTGTAGATGGGGTGTCCTAAGACACCATGGCAGCGACCACCACCCTTGCAGCATACTGGTGGAGAAAGGCAGAACCAGGCAGCACAAGCTAAAGGTAAAGACGTTCCAGTATGACAGTACAGGGCAAGATGTGGTGAGTAAAATAAGACGTGACAAGCGCAGAACGTTTCAGGGCAGGAAAAAAAGCTGGGATCAGCCACCGTGGTGGTGTTTAGGGGTGGGAAGGCTTGGGTGGACACGCGTAGTGCTGTAAGGTGATGGCAAAATGTCAAGAAGAACAGAGCTGGTCATCCTAGTCCCTGCTTGCACTTAGAAAGAGAGATGCACACAAAAGTAAGCTATTTCAAAAAACTGGTCAAGGTTGTTAAAAGCGAAAAATGGGCAGAGGTGTGTCAAAGAGTAAGCACAGGCAAGTCACTGAAATTGTTCTGGCGACTACATAAAAGCATGAGTGGTGTAGTCAATAAGAGCATTTCTGACTTCCAAGGTGCTGACCTCATCTGGCAGAGGACTGACGACGACAAGGGCAAAGCCCTCTTTGAACGCTACCTTGAGCAGAGCAACCAGACAGACATGGGAGGCCGAAATCTGGCCAAGGAGGTCACCTCAGACAGATGCAAGGCCCAGAACACTTCGGATGAAGACACAGTGACAGTGAAAGAAATCAAGGCTGTGCTTCGACGATCAAAAAACAGTGCTCCAGGTCCTGATGGCATAAGATACGACGACATAAATAGGTGTACCGACAATGAGCTAGAGAAACTAGCAGACATGTACAACAACAGTATAGGGAGTGCTAGCATCAAGGAGGAATGGTTACACAGCTATCTGATTCCCTTGCCGAAGCCTGACAAAGACCACAAAAAAATTCAGGGATATCGAATTATAACCATGCAGAATACAATAGGCAAGCTGCTGGAGAAGGTAATTGCCAGGAAAATATCAAGCCAACTAGAGAGGCAAGGTGTTTTCCCACCTACCCTGGGTGGGTACCGTCCAAAAAGAGAAACCTGGACCAATGCAGCAGTCTTTGCCCAGGATGTCTATGAAGGTTTCCACTCAGGCACTGAAACCGTTGCTGCAGCGATTGATCTTGAGGACGCATACAACAGAGTACCACTGGATTTTTTAATGTTTCAGCTTCTCGAACTAAACTTAAGTCCATTCCTGTTTAGTTTGATCTCTGCAGCCCTCTTCCAACGGAAAGTAGTTTTTAGATGTGGCAGTTGGACTTCGGAACCAACAACAATATATCCTGGCCTACCACAGGGATCACCATTATCTCCGGTACTATTCAACGCCTACACAGTGAGAATCACCAGTGAGCAGATCACTGGACCTGGCAGGCCATTGGCATATGCCGATGATGTTTTAGTGTATCGGCAGGGTAAGGATAGAGAGGAGGTTGCTGTGGAACTACAAACCGAACTCAATCGCATAAGTACTTGGTGTGATGAAGCTGGGGCAATGGTCAACCCAACAAAGGCAACAGTGACTTGGTTCTCGTTGAATAATCATATTGTCAACACTCCAACACCAACTGTAATGCTGTGTTCAGAGACGGTGGAAAGAACGCAGGCAATGAATTACATGGGGATACGGTTTGATCAAAGCCTTGCTTATAATGTGCACATAGACCAGGTGATAATTAATGCCAAGCGGGGTTTGGCAGCGATGCGGGTGATGGCTGCAGCAAACTGTGAGCAGCGCCATCTATGTCTTCTGTACGAGGGGCTGGTCAAGTCTGTTTTGGAGTATGCAATGGCAATCCTGACTCTCAGCCATAAGCAGATAGAAAGGATGGAAAGGATACAGAATGAAGCTATGCGCATTATTCTTGGATGTACAAGAGATACAGCATGCAGGGCGATGCGCTACCTTCTTGATTTTCCAACCATTGAAGAGAGAATACAAGGTTGCAGGGCACGCGCCTACCTCAGAATTAACGCAAGCACACAACATCCACTGCATAGTGAAATTAGGAAGGTGAAGGGCAGCAGGTTAAAAAGAGGACGGTCGTGGATGGGTCAAGCCGAAGACATTCTTCAACAGGTGTGTTCACTTGAGGACTTAGAACCTGGCGAGGAGTGGGTGCAAGTGCCAACAGACTTCTGCACATCCTTTTCAGTTTGCATCCAACTAGATAGAACATGCAGACAAGAAAATCCGGCTGCTGTTGAGGCTGAAGTACAAGCGTTGATTTTCGAGAATTCGCTAGACGGTGACGCGGTCGTCTACACAGATGGGTCGGTCGTCCGACATGTGAGAAGCTCATGGGCCTTTACAGCTCGGGCCGGAGGGAGAATTGTGAAGGAGGACTTTGGTGCTTTCACTGAAACCACAAGTAGCCTGACCATGGAAGTCATGGCAGTAAGTAAAGCAATAACATGGCTCGAGACACAGACATTCACTAGGGCTTGTTTCCTTAGCGACTCAATGAACATGATCAAGAGGATAGAGGAGGGGTCGATCCGAAGAGAATGGTTGCTGCCTCTGGAGTGGTCTCGGCTGGCAAAGATTAGTTTCATCTTCGTGCTAGGGCATGCGGGAGTACAAGGAAATGAGCGGGCTGACAAGCTCGCAGGTGAGGCTACTGTGGAGGGCGGACGCGCCATGGACCAGGCCGACATTCTGAATGCTCTACGAGAAATAAGACTTTTGCGAGAAGAAAGTGATGACTGTGAATCTACAACAATGGCCAGACTGCGAGAGCAGCAAATTAAAAGAGGGGTGGCCAAACAAGAACACTACGCAGGAAGCCAAAGAAGATTGATAAACCAACACAGAACTGGCGTCGTTAGCCGCTACACGTTGCGGGATTTGCTGAGGAGGGGATCCGAGCACTTATGGACTGAATGGTTCGACGTGCAATGAGGATGATCTGTCGACTAACTAACTAACTAACTAACTAACTAACTTGTTTACCCGAACTTTGGTTTTTGATTGTGACTCTTAGTCTAATGGAACTCTGGCTATGAACTAGGAACTTCTCTGAACTTTGAGAAACTGTTACTATAGTTATACCTCTTATAGAGGCATCTACATGATGGGATGTGAATGGAAATTCAGAGTATCATCTGGACAAATGCTCTGGTGTTCCACTGTCATTAGCCTGATCTGATGTCAACTCGAAGGAGGTGCTATCTGGTGAAAGATTGGGGACCTGCTACGAGAGACACGAGCTAAGTGCCTTACCTATGTGGTGTGATACGTTGACATTCGTACAGTGATGACCTTCTTCATGTGGCTGCCTCAACTAACTTTATCTGGTAGCAAGTAGCACACCAGACAGATCTGCACTACAACCACATTTTCTTCACTCTTTTGTACATTACACTTTTATTGTTGAGTTTGTAGATACCGGAGTTGCATCATTTGTTCAGGATGATGTTTGAAAGGGTAACATCCCTTGGTCGGTTGTGAGAGAGATAGGTATCCGAGGACTGGTGGGGTCGCAGACTGAACGTGTCTCAGTCCCAGATCTGAAGTCATCCCAGGATTTGTACATATACATATATAAATAAATATAAAGATATATGTATGCATAGATATTCATTAATAAATGCGATAGCCTGTTCCCTTCACCCCAGGGAAGCTGTATGACACCACTATTGCGATCTGTCGATAAACGAATATATAGAGGAAGGACGACTTGAACTTCAACACGTCATAAGTTAGTGCAGTAACTGGAGTAATTCTCCCAGGATTCTGACACACCTGGCCTATGACACACCTGGCCATAGCTGTATGACACCACTATCGCGATCTGTCGATAAACGAATATATAGAGCAAGGACGACTTGAACTTCAACACGTCATAGGTTAGTGCAGTAACTGGAGTAATTCTCCCAGGATTCTGACACACCTGGCCTTCGGCTCAAAATCATCGGACAGAATCCCAATTGCATTGGATTGCAGCCACATATTTATTTCTAGGTCCCTGATGACAATGGTATACATATTTTAGCAAGAACATTTTACCTTCTCCAGAACATTATATTAGGTGATTAAGGAAGATTCAGAAGGACTTCTTTTGATGGACACTTTATAAAGATAACATTCATTCAAACTATTGTTGATGTTTTTTTTTAAAAATAACATTCATGCAAGTTTGATATATTGTTTGTGGATGTAATATTAGGAAGCCTTTTGTGAACTTTCCTTCAGACTACAGGATTTATGTTGAATTAAGATAATGAAATTTAACTTTCCTCTTCTTAAATCACGTGTGATGTTACCCAGTTCATTATATGTTTAATTAAATGATTAATTAACTTACTTTGAATAATTTGGAACAGCATGTGGCTGGGTAAACACTAGTAGGAAGTGCATTACTGATCCTACTATAATCTCCCATGTTCCAAATTGTTCATTGAGGAGAACACTATTTTTATAACTAATTATTATTGTACCCTTCCAACTTATTACAAAGGTACAACGGTAATTGTTCATTATGGAAATATAAGATACTTGATTAGAATGTCAGATGACTTTGTAGAAGGTAAAGAGACGCATGTGCCTCATTAGAAAGGTAAATATGTATATACGGATTATTAGAGAGTTAAGAAAATAAACATACATTATTAGAAAGATGAAACTTAAATATGCATTATTAGAAGAATAAAACGTAAAAAAAACTGTCATTTACTGCGTTTAGTACCTTGCACCGTAGGACAGGGAATGAGGGGTTGAGCCTGTGGAATTAAGGACCATTGAAGCGGCTGGCCGAGTGGCTAGAATGCCATCCTCTCACTCGAGAGACCCGGGTTAGAATCATCCTCGCGGCGACTGCACTAGCCAAGAAAGCGTAACGGCGTTTCCGAAAACTTCACTGTTTTGTATCTTTTCACAAACATTGATAGAATGTGCCATCCACCACTGACGTGACAGCACTCAGAACATGCCAGTGTTTGCTCCTGCAGCCTTTGAACACGTGGAAGAGTATGGCTAATTATAGCTTCAGTGGTCAGTTGGCTACACACGCCTCTATTGGTCGACCTGGGAGCCAAGGTCAGTTTTACAGATTCGAATCCTCCAAAATGAGATCGAACCCATGGCCACCGCGAATAAGTGAGCGTCTAGCAACGACCCCACCACGGCATCTTGTGATAATATTACTGGCTTATAACTGTGCTAGTGCATTCACATAACCAAGGGATATAAACACAAATAATGGTAACGTCTGTAATTTGTCTGTTATTGAAATCCTGTATCCCTTCATTCATGCTTCTAATGTTTCCCTTATCACTTGCGATTTGAATGGACTCACATACCTTGATCCAATAGTCATTAGCACACTGCCTGGCAGCCTTTTGCACATCCTTCCTCGCTTGCTTCATCTCATTTAGAGTGTTATGCGTTCTTCTTTCATTGTTTTTTAAGAGATTTATCTTCTTTTTATCAATCAAGGGCTGCAGTATCTGGCTGCTGAAGAAAACTAGACCCGCCTCTCATGATCCACAGTGCCGTAAACCCCAACCGCTCTTTTGTAAATAGTTTTCTCCACTTTTCACTTACCGTACAATTTTCTGATGTATCAGTGAGAGCATCATTATTTTGAGGTTGAAACTCAAAGCACTTTCCAGGATGATCGTAAGTGTTAATAATATTAATACTGGGGCTAGATTTATGTTTAGCTGTGTAGATTCTCTTTGGTCTCAGTCTAACCTTTGCAACAAGCAAAGAGTGATGCGTATCACATTCAGCATTGTGGTAACTTCGAGTTAATGATGGTTGGTTCAGATGTGGTCTCCATGTCATAATAAATTCCTGCTGATGCCAATGGCCGGATCTTGGATGTTTTCATGTTACCTTATGTAGCTCTTTTGTTTAAAAAAAAAAGGAGTTTGTAATACATAGGTCATTTCTGGTACAATGCTCCATCAGCCTTTGCCCATTTTCATTCATGTGACTGATGTTGTATTTTCCAAGGCACACTGACCATGAACCCGAGTCCTTGCCCACGCGAGTATTGAAATCACCGAGCATATAAATGTAGTCGGATTTTGGAACTGCCTTGATCGCGGAGTCTAACTCCTCATAGAACGTATCCTTCACATCATCAGAGGAAGCGAGGGTCGGTGCATATGCAGTGATAATGGTGGCAAAATCACAAAAGGTTGCCAAGCGCATGGATAATAGTCTTTCATTACCTACAGCTGGGATATCAATCATTCCCAGTAGCGAAATTTTCACTGCAAAGCCCACACCATGTTGCCATTTTTTTTTTGCATGCCTTCTACCTCTCCAAAAATAGGTGTAATTGTTTTCCCTGAGTGACCCTTCCTCAGCGAGGAGAGTCTCCTGCAGGTCAGCAATAGCAATGTTAAGACGACTGAGTTCAGCATCAATCACAGCCGTTTTTCTCACATCGTCAATATTTGTCAAGTCAGTGGAAAATCCTGGACACATGGTTCTCACGTTCCAGGTTGCATGCCGTAGCTTGATGTTTCTATTTGTCTTATTTATTAGTACCTGGTGCATTGGTTTTATAGCCTGCGATTCAAATTTTGTCCTAGCCCCAAGCACCCATTGAAGCAGGCAAACTGTGGCGGATCAGCACCCAATTGTCCGTGAGCTGCCCAGCTTGAGGTGGACGGTAGCTGATCAGTGACACCTCAGTACCTGTCTCCCACCGTCAGAGGCAACGCGTTGCGCCCATGTCTACGCCTATTGACAAGGACTTATAACCAGTAACAGTTACCTATCGCATTGATTCCAAGACCGGTTAAGACCAGGGGTGGAGTTATTGCAGGTTGTCACATAAAAACTTGATAGTTTCGATCAGATGACAGAAAGTCGCGACAACTGTCTCCACAAAGTCGGCATTTCTGTATGATGTGGGTTGTTCGAGAAACGGACAATAGCGCCATACGTCTGCAAGGCGGTAGTTAGCCTTTGAAGTGTAGACGAAATGTCTGAATACACGTCGGATGGATTCTGTGATGTGGGAATAAATTCCCTGGTTCACCGGCGGACAGGACTTTTGTTGTACGAGACAAAGGATTCCCAGATGAAAGCAAACTGGACAGCGGGGTGATTCCACACTGTCTAAAATAGAGGGAGAAAGCCAGATTCTGGACTGTCTAGCGTCTAGGCAATTTGGTGACGTCACTCAAGCCTCAAAATTAAAACTAGTTGAGGTAAACAAAGTTGAGTTAGTCGACCACAAGTTCTGAAGTGATGAGGAGAGGAATGGCATTCTCAGTTGTGCTATAGAGCGAGATTATAATGTCAATTTGTTGATATAGATATATCGGCGGACATCGATCCAGTCTGTGATTATATAATCTCCATCTGCAACGAGAATAGCTATATGGTATTCTATTAATCATATTTAGCTTAAATTATGATTAGTGATAGAATGTATGATAAGTGCGGTGATAGAAAGTATCATAGGAGCGTCGGCACCAGTAGCCAATTGTGTAGTTTAAACTAGCCTGTGTGATATATCATTTAACTCAGGGAGATATGGCCAATGTAGTGGGACACTATTCAGAGAGATTGAGGATAGTGGGGAGGGATGAGGAGAATGTGAAATGGTAGGATCTTTTAGTAGGGCCTCTGCTGAGTTTCTACCTTTTTCCTTTAATCTTTGCTTGTTTTACCATGACTCAGAAAATGTGATGAGCTATTTGGCCGTATGACAGAGTTCGGTTCTCTGTTATAGAGCTGAGTGCTGCTATCGGCCTACACTCACCCAATGAAGGTCAGAATTGAGTTGCTCTCACCAGGGTGTTCTATTCTACAAGTTCCATCTGAGTGTGCTTCGATATTCCACAGTGAAGCTAGAAACACAGTTAATGAAAATGATGGCTTGCAAACTGAAGACAGAGATTTCTGAGAGACATCTTAAATTGGGTTTATACCCTAGTTGGTCTGCGGGAACCTGGCTTCAGCTGAGCCGGACATGCTAATGATATGTGTGTTTATTAAGTGATATCTTGATCACTGAACAGTCAGAACATTATAGATAACACAGATACCAGGCACATTCATATAACTATATACATACCTGGAACATTTAGATTGTGTTTTTGAGATGGGGAATCTGTTATAACCAGTGACAATAGAACAATTATGATTTCCCAAGTAACAGTAACAATAGTGATAGAATTCTGTGATTAACAAACAGTTAATAGCATAGAAGATTCACAGAGTATAGGAAATTGAAGAACAGCATTCGACAGTGTTCGATATGGATGTCCAAGCATCCGAATGGTTCGAGAGACAACGGAGAAAGTCTTCAAGTGACTGGAGAAGCATCACCTGGGTGAGGTTGTCTGTCCGGAATACATGGTGATGGTGTGCTCAGCACAATGATGAGAATGGCTTTGCTCCTGGAAACACTGATCTGGGTTTATATACACCGTAGAATATACGACACACATTCTACACATTAAACACACACACACACACACACACACACACACACACACACACACACACACACTTCTCCCACATATACTATTTGCTTTAATAAATTTCTTGTATTTATTTGTTGAAGCTAGAGTTGTCAAGTATGTTATGTTGGGGAAGAATAAGAGGGGGCATGATCCAGGGGTGAGTAAGAGTGAGAAGAAGGTGTCTTTAGACTGAGGGAGTGTTGTGGACGGAGTCTGGTGGATATCTCCAGAATAGTGATATTGAAATAAAATAAATGTGGGTGTTGATTCCCCTCACTCCAGGGACGACACTAAAGTAATAAAGCATTACTACTACAACACAGATACATAGCACAAAGCCTGGGCTAAAATATAGAGACCATGTTTTACCCATGCAGCATGGTTCCTCTCTCGGCCTGCCTCTTTCATACCAGAGGAAAGGTAACACAAATACATCTGGAACAAGAAATCTACAGGAGCTGCCGGATCAGCAAAGCAATGTTCTAGCTGTCCGCCTGTCGGAGCTTCGATCCTAGACCAGCTGCCAAACAAGACTTAGGGCCTGGTCTGCCTTGCCATGACAGTTTGCCTTTAGGTTGCATTTCCTCGCACGAAGGATAAGGCTTGTACCATCCCAATTGCGCTCTTCCGCCCAAAGCCGTTGGTACAATGTGGGGTGTAGGGTTTGGTAAGCGCCGCCCAACATTCGGCTCTGACAGAAAGTAAGTAGAACCGTCCACTGTTATATGGTAGCTCAGTCATATCTGACTAAGACCTGACACGCAGTTTGAACCTACACCATATCCAAAAACCGTATGCATGAAAACTTCGTAATTACCTCTATTGCATGCTCACTCGACACACAAGGTAGCTATCATAGGCGGCTTTGTCTCTAATCCTCCATACACACCGTTCAGTGAAGAGTGATTAACAGACCAAGTGAGGGGTAAGATATGGATCTGTGTTGTCATCACATTCCTGAATTAGAAAGAAAATTATGTTAAAACATGTTAAATGTACGGCGACTGAGAGTCATTACACTGAAATCCTCAAACGGTGGCTTCTCTTTGCAATACTAAAACATAACCGCAGTGTTAAGGTAAACATCAGCGACTGCCGTATTCCACTTGTGTATCAAGGACGGGCATCAACATGCATCTCTACGACCATATTTGATGGGATTATAAGGCACATGCACATGTGCCAGCCAAATATTGTAACTTAGTGTTTAAGCGGTTTATTATGAAATGAACATTGTAATTAATATAGCATCCCGTATAAAGACAGCACTAAGTTTGAAACATTATCTTTCCCCCGAGAAAACATATGAGGGATCTAAGATATCGCAAATATTTACATGTATTTTTGTTAAATATTGATTAGAAATGCAATGTGGAATTTAGTAGTCATTAAATAATGTTTTTATTCAAACTGTGAGCATTACACAGCGTTAATTTATACTCCATTAAAGTATTTTTCTTGTCTCCCTTGTTGCTTTAAAAAAAAAAACACCTTTATTTATGTCCCTTTAGACTATGATTCCCTATTATTCATATGTTTATATGTTTACCTATGAAATATCACACTGATCGAAACGAGTTGGAATATCCATAACGCAATGAGGAAAGCAAACGTTTAGTACACAGAATATCAGCGGTGACTAATGAAAATTACTGGACATTATTTTAAGTCTATACTTTGTACTTGTTTTACCTGCATCTGCCTTTCTCCACCAATATGTTGCAGGGGCGGTGGTCAGTGCCACGGTGTCTCAGAATAACCATCATCATCAAATACCACGCCGATAAACGCGGGCTTCATGTTTCAAAATCTCATACGATAACCAGAATCATGGATGTGCTTTTGTGATTTTGTCTCAAACACGTAGCAATGTCATCCAGATATTTTCTTCTCTGCCTTACCTTTGTTCTGTTTCCTTCAAACTTGCCAGACCAAGGTCTTTAGTTTATTTCTTCTCGTAGAGTGTCCAAAAATCTGGACTGCCGCCCTATCTCTCCGCTAGGCAAAAACACGATGTGTAAATGGTGGTATCCTTCCAATAACTGCTGCTGTAAAGCTTGCAATCATCCACGTGGAAAAACTGAATAGTTTGCTTGAGATTGCAGAGACTGGCGCTAATCCCAGAGTAGAAAGGCATGTCTCTGAGGTCCATGAAACTCGTCGGAGAGTGACCCTACGAGAATGGGGTAGTTGCTATCTCATATGATCGTGTACTGAAATGAAGGTCAAAATAATGTTCTTTCGTTCGTTCGTTCGTATTCAATGTATGCAGAGTGGGAGCATAACTGTTCCAACTCCAGGTCAACTAGACCTAATCTGTTGACAGTTTAGCTTAGCGTAGGTGTCCTCTGTAATCGCATCTCTCTCTCTCTCTCTCTCTCTCTCTCTCACTCTCTATCTCTCTCTCTCTCTCTCTCTCTCTCTCACTCACTCACTCACTCTCACACACTCTCTCTCTCTTGCTCACTCTCACTCTCACTCTCTCTCGCACACCCACTCTCACTCTCACACTAACTCTATCTCTCACACTCTCTCTTCCTCTCTCTCTCTCTAATTCTCACACTCTCTCTCTTTCTCTCTCTCTCTCGCTCGCTCGCTCGCTCCCCCTATCTCCCCCCCCCCTATGCATTATAGATGAGTCCGCTATATTGTGTCCCCAAGTGTGTCTTGTACAACTATTGTTGTATCAGGTTGTTCTGTTCTTCTATGAACATACATGGATACGATTTTCCCTATATGAGACTACTGAACTAGTCCGGCTGATGGACTGTTGACGTCACACCGAGCCTAAATTAAAGGGCAGATAACTGTTCTATGACCAGTCCATTTATTTTTTTTTTTAAAAAGTGGCGGCGTCTTTAAACAGTGACCGCTCCGTCTGACTGTAAAAAATGTTTGCATATCCTTTACAGGAATCGCTGTGAACATCAGCATCTTTCAGCTGATTACTGACTTCTTGGCAAGATTACGCTCAGTAGTGTGCCATTGCTTTATGAGCGGCCGGCTCACATACCCCGTAAGTTACCGACGCGATTCGAACCACTGCTGATTCTCACCGTCGTCACGTTACTTACGAGAGTATACGAGATTACGGAGAAAAGTCGCTAACCTCTAGGCCAGGAAGCCGGCCCCGTCTGACTGTAGTTGAGGGTATTATGTGAACAAATGTGTTACTATCATAAGATGATTGGTAAGCAGTTGGTGCAGTGTGCCGTAATCAATAGTAGCTGGGTGATGCCGGTAATTGGGGTGTGATTGCGTGGGTATCTTGACCAGCGTTATTTCGATTTTGGGTGCATATAGTGTTGGCTTAAATAATGTCATCTTGGTGTCGAGAAAATCGATTTCTTCCAAGAATACTCTGCATAATTAACATTAGTCTATCTCTCAGAGTAGTAGTAGTCGTACTAGAAGTAGAAGTAGTAATATTCGTAGTAGAGAAGGAAGTAATATTATAGTAGTAATAGTAGTAGCGAAAATAATAGTAGTAGTAATAATAGCAGTGTTAGTAAAAGTAGTAGGAATAACAGTGGTAGTATTAGTAATAGTGATTGTCAGCTGGTAGTAGTAGTAGTAGTAGTAGTAGTAGTAGTAGTAGTAGTAGTAGTAGTAGTAGTAGTAGTAGTAGTAGTAGTAGTAGTAGTAGTAGTAGTAGTAGTACCAGTATTAGTAGTAGTGGTAGTAGTAGTAGCAGCAGCAGCAGTAGTAATAGTAGGGGCAGTAGTAGTAAAGGCAGTAGTAATAATCGTAGTTTTAATAATAGTAGTAGGTGCTGACTGCGAAGTCCTGTAAAAGATATACAACTAACTTAAAGTATTAATAGTACGCTGGCAGTCGTAGTCGCAGACCTGCACTCAGGCGTCTCAGGCCATATGATCGTATTCTGATGACTGGAGCAACAGTGGAATTTGGCAGCTCCCTGAGCGACTGAGCAATACTCTATAGGAAATCACTGCTCGCCCCCATAGCATGGAGAAGGGGTTAGAAAATTTGCCCTAAGGATTGTCTGCTACATCATTACCAAACCAGCTAGCCTCTGCTGGTGGGTAGCCTGTAGCTGCGTTCTGCATACAGCCAACGTGACAAAAACAGGTAAAGGAAAGAAACCAAACCATATTCCCTTAACCCTCAAAACCTGGAATGTACGCACCCTACTAGATAGAGACGGCGCGTCGGGCCCAGAGAGATGAACAGCTCTGATTGGGAGAGTGTTGGACAGGTACAACATTGACAGTGCAGCCTTTAGCGAGACACGGTGTGCAGGCGAAAGTCACATATGTGAAATAGGTGCCGGCTACACATTCTTCTAGAGTGGAAGAAACAGGACAGAAAGACGCCAGTCCGGTGTGGGAGTTGCCATTAAGTGTTGGCCCTCGTTGGCAATCTAGCTGGATTTCCTAAGGCTTCAAAACGACAGGTTTGTCACCATTAAGTTACCCCTGCTAAACTGAAGGAAGCATGCAACCATCGTGAGCTTCTACGCACCAACCATGACCGACGAAGATGGCGTCAAGAACAAGTGCTATGACTTACCGCATGTTCCTAAAGGAGACAGACTTATACGCATTGGGACTTCAGTGTCGTAATAGCCTTTTGGAGTGTTATCATTGGATAGCAAGGAGTCGGTAATTATAACAGCATTGGACTCCACATCCTTCAGAACTGTGCCGAACACGATCTCCTAATTACCAACACAATGTTCAGTCTTCCTATGTAAAATATTACATCGTGGATGTACCCTCGCTCGAAACACTCGCAAAGTCGACTGACTAGGGCTCCGAATATTGTGGGTTAAATTCCGGGCCTCGTCCTTCGGTTCAGGAGTGCATTTTTTCAGAGACTCATGTGGTCGTATCTGGATCTACGGAGTTCGTGCGTTGTGTGACGCCTTACACGCTGCGGTAAGAGAATTAGTTATATGGGATAAAACCCGGTGCAATGAAGTTGATACTGTCGGGTTTAAGCAACTTTAAAAGACATAAGTATACTGACAGGAATAATTACTGACCATAATATGATTATGAGGCACATGCACATGTGTCAGCCAAAACAATATCTTATATTTAAAAGGCAATGTGTGTGGATATGTCTGTATGTATGTACTTTATGCGTTCGCGAATGGCCCATCCGATTACGATGAAATTTTCTACACGCCTTCCTCTCATTCCAGCGCTGCCAACTGTCATATTGTTGTTTCTTCTTCCTCCTCCTCCCTCCTCCCCCTCCCTAAATACTACGTAAATATATGATGATGATGATGAAAGAATCCCCGAACCAAAACGATAGGACAAGCGAAGAAAATGACGTGACTACACAGAATCGTCACACGGCAATCATCATCATCATCATCAAGTGCCGTGCCGGCTGGCGTAGGTGTTCATGGTTCTCCATAGATCTCAGTCTTTGGTTTTCTGGATCAACTCTGCTGCTGATATATATGCCTTCATGCCACGGCAATATCAATAACAATTCATCTTTTTATGTGTAAGGAAGTTATCTACAGTCGTGTAGAAGGAAAGAACAATCAATGGAAGGACCGAAATCACAGAACCTAGACGAGTATGAATTCGGAATGGCGAACTCCCTACTCCCCTCTTCTCCTCCTCCCTCTCCCTCCTCCTTCTCCCTCTTCCTCTCCCTTCCTCCTCCATCCTTCTCCCTCCGCCTCCTCCCTCCTCCTCCCTCTCCCTCCTCCTCCTGCCTCCTTCTCCCTCATCCTCCTCCTCCTCCCTCTTCCTCCTCCATCCTACTCCCTCCTCCCTCCACCCTCCTCCTCCTCCCTTCTCCTCTTCCTCCTCCCTTTCCTTCCTCCTCCTCCTCCCTCTACCTCCTCCTCCTCCCTCCTCCCTCCTCCTCCTCCACTTCCCTTTCCTTCCTCCCCTCCTCATTCTCTCTCCTCCGCCCTCTCCCTCCTCCTCCTTCTCCCTCCGCCTCCTCCCTCCTCCTCCTCCCTCCTTCCCCTCCTCCCCCCTCCCTTCTCCTACCCCCTCCTTCTCCCTCCTCCTCCTCCTCTCCCCTCCTCCAATTCCTACCATCTTTCTCTTCCCCTCCCCCTCCTCCCTCTCCCTCCTTTTCCTCCTCCATTCTCTTCCTCCCTCTTCCTCCTCCTCCTCCCCCTTCCTCCTCCTTCCTCCTCCTCCCTCCTCCTCCTCTCTCCTCCTCCCTCATCCCTTTTCCTCCCTCCTTTTCCTCCCTCTAACTAATCCCTCCTCCTCCCTCCTCCTCCTTCATCCACATCCCTCCTCCTCCTCCTACTCCTACCCTCTTCCTCTGGCCCTCCCCCTCTCCCTCCTCTTCCTTCTCCCTCTTCCTCCTCCTCCTCCCTCTTCCTCCTCCTCCCTCCTCCTTCCTTTTCCTCCTCCCTCCTCCTCTCTCCTCCCTTTTCCTCCCCCTCCCTCTATCTCCTCCCTCCTCCTCCCTCCACCTCCTTCTTCCTCCTCCTCCCTCCTCATCATTCCTCCTCCTCCTCCCCTCCTTCTCCCTTCTTCTCCCTCCTCCTTCTACCTCTTCCTCCCTCCTCCTCCTCTTTCCTCCTCCTCCTCCCTCCTCCTCCCTCCCTCTCCCTCCTCCCTCCTCCTCCTGCGTTTTCCTCCTCCCTCCTCCTCCTCCCTCTTCCTCCTCGCTTCTCCTCCCCCTCCTCCCTCTCCCTCCTCCATCCTCCTCCCTCCTCCAAATATATCCTCCTCTCTCCTCCTCCTCTCTCCTCCTCCTCCCTCTTCCTCCCTCCTCCTCCTTCTCCTCTTTCCCCCCTCCTCCTCCTAATCCCTCCTCCTCCCTCCTATTATTCCCTACTCCTCCTCTTCCCTCCTCCTCCCTCCTCCTCCTCTCTGCACCTCTCTTCCTCCTACCTCCTCTCTCCTCCATTTTCCTCCCTCCTCCTCCTCTCTCTACCTCCTCCTTCCTCCACATCCCTCCTCCTCCCTCCTCCTCCCTCTTCCTCCTCCCTCCTCATCATTCTTCCTCCTCCTCCTTCTCCACCTCCTCCCTCCTCCTTCTCCCTCCTCCTTCTACCTCCTCCTTCTACCTCTTCCTTCCTCCTCCTTCTCCCTCCATCTCCTCCCTCCTCCTCCTCCCTCCTTCTCCCTCCTCCTCCTGCGTTCTCCTCCTCCTCCCTCCTCCTCCCTCCTTCTCCTTCTTCCTCCTCCCTCTTCCTCCTCCCTCCTCCTCCCTCTTCCTCCTCCTCCTCATTCTCCCTCCTCCTCCCTCCTCCTCCTCTCTACTCCTTCTCCTCCCTCCTCCTTCCTCCTCCTCCCTCCTCCTCCTTCTCCTCTTTCCCCCCTCTTCCTCCTAATCCCTCCTCCTCCATCCTATTCCTCCCTACTCCTCCTCCTACCACCTCCTACTCTCTCTGCCTATCTCTTCCTCCCTCCTCCTCCTCCTTTCCTCCACCCTCTTCCTCCTCCTTCCTCCTACTCCTCCTTTTTCTTCTTCTTCTGCTGCTGCTGCCGCCGCTCCATTTACCCAAGTTAATTGTTGGGGGAATATGTAATGATCTTTCAGGTGCTCTTTCTAATGCTTTTTGTCCGTTTATCTAAGGTTGTTCTAACCGCAACCAATAAATGATTAGACAGACAGACAGACAGACAGACAGACAGACAGACAGACAGACAGACAGAGAGGGGACAGACAGATAGACAGACAGATAGATAGTCGGGAACGGGAACGGGAGCTTATATGACTACTTATATGAATTAAATGAGATGCTCCACACCAGGAGCCAGGCGATGCCGGGCAGGGTCAGACAGACAGACAGACAGACATACAGATAGATAGACAGACAGACATACAGATAGTCGGTAACGGGAACGGGAGCTTATATGACTACTTATATGAATTAAATGAGATGCTCCACACCAGGAGCCAGGCGATGCCGGGCAGGGTCAGACAGACAGACAGACGGACGGACGGACGGACGGACGGACGGACGGACGGACGGACGGACGGACGGACGGACGGACGGACGGGCGGGCGGACGGACGGACGGGCGGACGGACGGACGGACGGACGGACGGACGGACGGACGGACAGACACAGGAACGGGAACGGGAGCTTATATGACTACTTATATTAATTAAATGAGATGCTCCCCACCAGGAACTGGGCGAAGCCGGGCCGGGTCTGCTAGTAAGATATAAAAAAATAATAATATTCGTTTGACGTAAGTGATATATCACAAGCTATCTTAACCAGTAGGTAGACTGCCCTTTGTTTGAGATATTATTTGCCATTTGAGGTCACATACTGGAAATCTAAGACATCGCAATTCGTTAAATGTAATTTGGTAGCTGTTGATCAGAGGGGAAATATTGTCCTTAAGAAATCATCGTATACTTTCTCAAACTATCCATTTGCATTACACTGCCTTCATGTATACTCCAATAAATTATTGTCTCTTGTTTCCCTTGCTGATTGAAACTTCGTTCCTATTTATGTCCCTTGAGACAATGGTGTGCTTTTTACATATTTCTTCATTTTAACATATGAAACATTGCAGTGATATAAACGATTTGCAATATTCATAACGTAATGAGGAAGGCGGATACTACACAGAAAACCAGAGATTGTGTTTCTTAACGGTGACTTTTATTAGAATGTCGTAGTTCAAAAATGTATGATGGCATTTCCTGATACTCAAGTCCTTCATCCTGCTGTTAGCAATGCAATTAAGAAATGCCCCAGCACTGGCAGTGTTCATGATGTGCACCGCCCTGGTAGACCACCTGTTTGTGAAGAAACATCCCTCAACCCCCAGACAGCATGATAATGAGTATAGGTAAAGCCGTAAGAAGGTTGTGACAACAAGTATGAAAGTCAGGCAGTAGTGTTAACAAGATCTTAAAGAAGAAATTGAAGTTGCATCCGTACACGTTTTCCGTTGCACCTCATCTAAAACAACTAGAACATCAATGCAGAGTTAATTATTGCACGTGATTTTACAATGTTCATGCTGAAGAAGGTGAGTAAATCTGAGATGTCACGTTCTTCACAGATGAAGCATGGTTTCATCTTTCTGGGTACGTGAACAGTCAGAATGATATCGTCCTCGGAGTGATGTAAAGTCCCGTGCGTCGCACTCAGTGCCTCTCCATGATCAAAAAGTAGGAGTGTGGTGTGCAAAGTCACATGAGCATAATCGGTCCAATTTTGTAACACTGGTGTAAATTGTGAAAGTTACCGTACTAACATTCTGGAACCTTTCGTAGCTCAGCTTTCTGAGTTAGTTATGTGTGACTATCTAACTATCTTTCTGAGCGGGAAATTGAATTGGTTTCAACAGATGTACATCACAAGAATTCTTAGACGGCGTTTTTGCAAACCGCATAATCTCTCGCGGAATTTGACATGCATGCTTTCCGGATCTTGACCCTCTGGATTACTACCTCTGGAGTAAACTTAAAGGAAAACTGTATGGCAATAATCCCCAATGACCTTCGGGTTTCAATCGTCAACATTAATATCATTACACTGCTCGAACCGCACAAGGTCTTTGACAACATAAAAACGCATATCCATGCTTGCCACCAAACTGTGGTGGATATTTCCAACAACTTTTGTAAATAGAGATTTAATGTGGAAATCTTTACCGAAAAAGGACACTATAACAGTATATACATAAACCACAGACGGTGAATAAAATACTTGGAACGGCAATATTTTAAAACAATCCAGTTATTACAACTACTCCTATATTATTGTGCGCAAGTGTGTGTTTTGCTAGCTCGCTTTAAACACGAGAGTAATTCTCACATACGCTATTAATACTATTCAGTGGCTACTACTGATGAGTTTACAGGACTGATATTTGACGTGTGGACTGGAGGGCTGGGAAGACAAGTCAACGTGTAAGTCTAACACACCGCCATGTGACACGCACCCGCTACTAGAGAAAGTGTTAGTGGCGGAGCATTAAACCTTTCGGCCACGTCGACTTCTTGTGTTATTTTAGTCTTAGTTAGGGATGAGCTTGTCTTCCCAGATATGTTGAAGTCTTTCTGGGTAATTTACGACAGATGAGTTTCGACACAACTGCTTCAAGTACGTCATGGGTTTCTGCAGATCTTCAAATTAGCGGGACGATTTAGACTTGCCAAGATTATACAACTGGTGTCATGAACATTGCTAAAACCAAACATATCTGACTACAGCGTCAAGAGACAGCCACGGTGACAACTCCACTGTTCTATTATAAAAGGGCACAGGTGGGATTGTTATCCGTGTCACCAAGACTTGGTGTACGTCAGTTAGGTCAAATAAGGCAGCCTTGTACACATCATCGGGAACGTTGTGTATTTGGTTCTAGACCCATATTTCCATTGACCAATCGGCGTTCCAGGCTTGATGCTGTCAGTAACACACCGGACACCTTACTGCCCATGGCATCACGTGATACCCATTTTAGGCGGGGTCGACTCGTAGCCCAGATACAATTTTTAAAATTGGATTCTTCTCCCATGCGATTTAAACCCATACCACTGGGCATGCAGGCGAGTGCATAGCCAACACTCTGCAGAGGCAACCTCTTAGTGAATGTGGTCAAGCTCATG
This sequence comes from Cepaea hortensis, assembly GCA_963921405.1. Lineage (NCBI taxonomy): Eukaryota > Metazoa > Mollusca > Gastropoda > Stylommatophora > Helicidae > Cepaea > Cepaea hortensis. Next base: position 577,323 of record CAWUFQ010000007.1, on the reverse strand, counting down.
TTTGGGAATACAATGTTACATCATGACTGGTAGGAGTCACTTGAAATGTGTTGTATCAGATCCTCGTGTAATTAAACATTTCACCACGGGCTAGCACAAAGAACATCAGAAATGAGTTACCAAAATTATTGGATATTATTACAACGTAAAGTGTAAAACATAAGTAAACTCATGGCAGGAAGGAATGTGATTAAATAATCAATCATTATCAAGTGCCTTGACAGCTGGCGCATGCGTTCATGGCTCTCCATATATCTCGATCTTTTTTCTTCTGGATCAACTCTGCTAATGATAATCCCCCATGCCACCGTCTCAATCCATCCAGCATCATTTCTCTTTGTCTGCCTCTGCATCTCTTCCTCTCGATCTTTCCAGGTGTCATGATGTTCCCCAATGTCTCTCTTCTCATTACATGATCAAAGAAAGAAGTTTGTCTCTTTCTTATTATTCTATACAGTGTTCTAGTTAAATGGATAATAAACTGATATATTGCCCCATATAGACCCATATTTTCACTGAACACTCGGCGCTCCAGGCTTGATGGTATCAGTGTATTGGTAGGGGGGCTGCGTGGTCTCGAGGTATAGTGTCCGCCTCGAGTGCTGGAGATCCCTGGTTCAGGCCCCGGTGAGGACAGGGATTTATTTCACGTGGACTTCTAGTAATAAATTTTCCCCTGGTCTCTGGGTAGTGAGATCGGACGCCCTTGTGTATTGTTGCGCACGTAAAAATCCCTGTTCAGTTGGAAATCGAAAAAGAGTGGCCTAACGGCGCTGTCCGGGCAAAGTTTCGAGTTAAAAATCTACCCAAAATATTGCAGGATCCTCGCCGGTGCTACGGTGTCCGTGCACTGAGCAGAGCTGCGCCAGAATCAGGTTTGAGTTAGGAGGAGAACGAGCACTTATCGGTTACACCCGTGTGCCGTGATGTTGATCCATGGACTAAAATAAACTAAACTAAACTGATACATTGCCCACTCAGTATAGTAATCGTGTTCTGATATTGCAATAGCAGTGATACTGTTTTACCAGTCAATGAATTTAAATATTTGGAATAACCATGAACTTAATCGGGGATCATGCAACGTGGCCAAGCCATCCAGATATTTATTTCTCGGTCTTCCCTTTGGTCTCTTTCCTTCGATCTTGCCAGTTATCACCAAGTTCTCCAATTCATTTCTTCTCATAACATGCCCAACAAATTTTTCTGTCTACGTCTAATGTCTTTAATCACTTTACAACCTTCATTTGTTTCTTGAAGGGCTTGTTCATTGGTTTTTCTGTCTATCCATGATGTTCTTTGCATTTTCCTCAGAAACCACATTTCCACAACCATCAGATGTTTTTCAGCTTGTCTGCTTATTGTCCTCGCTTCACATCCACACAAAAGTACAGGTTCTATGTAGCACTTCAACATTCTTTTTCCCGTTTCAATTTATATATTTTTTATTGGTCAGTGTGTTTTTTTTCATTTTACAAAAGCCAACCTTCACAATGGCAATAATTGTTCTAATTTCTTCAAGGCATCTCCCATCCGATGGTATGACTGTTCCGGGATAACTTTACCGATTCATGTGTTAAAGAATATGCCCGTGTACTTGTAATGTGGTATTTCCTTCTTCCCAGTGAAGACCATAATCTGTGTCTTCCTACAATTCAAATTTAACTCTGGTTGTTCACTGTGTGCAACAACCGCATCTACTAAATGTTGCAAGTCTTGTTCATTGTCTGCAATCAAGACTGCATCATCTGCATATCTAATGCTTTTGATGTATCGTCCCTCAACGTTGATTCCCTTCAATATTTCTGAAAATATGTCCACTGTATGGGGAAAAAGATCTGGAGATATTATACATCCCTGTCTCACACCTTTCTTAATAGGCTGATATTGACCTACTTCATTATCAAATATTATGGCAGCTGGTTGTTTCCAATACATTGTTTTACAAGTCTAAGGTCTTTTCCATCAATTTGTAGATCTTCAAGAATCCTTATCATGTCGACATGTCTCACTGTATCGAAATCCTTTGTGTAGTCAATAATGCAAACGTGTAGATCTGTGTTTACTTCTACAGAACGTTCAATTACTGTTCTCAGTATATACACAGCATTTACTGTACCCTTGCCTTCTACAAACCCACATTGTTCGTCTCCTATTTCGGGTTGTATTTTCTTCCTAACTCTGTGCATGATAATTCTCAGCAGAATCTTCGTGATGTGGGCATTATACTAATTGTTCTATGTTGATCGCATTCCATGGCTCGTGATTTCTTCCGGATTGCAGTAAATACAGAATTACATAATTCATGAAGTATATCGCCATTATCATATATTGCATTCAGCAATATGGTAGCTTTATCTATTCCATATTCTTCTAAAGCATTAATCATTTCTGTTGTGATGCTGTCTGATCCGGGGTCTTGCCAGTTTTCATATGGTTCATAACATTCTGAACTTCTATCTTCAAAATTGATGGTCCATCATTATTATTCGGTTGAACATATTGTTCTTGTCGCAGCACGCTGCGGTTACATTCTCGAAACGCCTGCCTCTCTAACTTGCGTTGGCTAGGGGGATCCCAGTTTGGTGCACCTCATACAGCCATCCGAGACAACGAACGCTAGACGCGGGACTGATCTTGCGAACCAGACCAGAGTAGTGTAAGTGGGGCTCCATCACGTCCTTTTTTGTGGAGGTGGAGGTGGAGTTTTATAGATACCTCCACAAAGGGCGATAACTCTTTTTTCCCCCAAAAAGTAGGTGGTCAGAGGTGGCGTGGTCTAGTGACTCATCAGAGGTGACGTGGTCTAGTGACTCATCAGAGTGGGCGTGGTCAAGTAATTGTAGTGTACGACATAAAAAATACGACATAAAACATTAAAAATAAAACAAACAAAAAAGGTAACATTTTTCACACAGATTTTATTGGTAGACAACATCTATTCGGTTACAACATCTAAAGCTTGCGTCGTTTACGTCCCAAAGGGATCAGCGGGATTTGATTACTGTAGAAAGCTGTCTGGTCATTCAGTGGCATGTCTTGACTGTAGTCATAGGTAATCGGTTCAGGTACGTCTGGATTGTAGGTAGACGGGTCTTGATAAAACATCACGGGGTCTTGATTGTGGGTAGACTGGTCTTTACTAGACACCTCGGGTGGTTGGTAAGTTAGTTTATCGAAATCCGCTAGAATGTCATCCTTCATTGATAGGAGAGACTCAAACTCTGCTCTCGTGAGTGTAATTCCCACCTTGGTCGGGTACTTGAGCTCAGAGACACCGAAATACTTGCGTAAATGTAGCATCGTAGTGCCTCGGTATTGAGAAACTGTCGCCGCTTTCAAACCGTTGGCTAGTGGTCTGGGCATTTCAGCAGTTCTTGACATGAATATCCAGGTAGTTGTAGACATCTTGAGCGTGGCGGGCACGAAACACGAATGTGGCCAGTTCGTCTCGTTTTATAGGACATAGTTTATCGATTGATTTTAAACGTGTCTGGACTTGTCTTTTTCAACCACGGGCTAACCAATCGAAACACGAGGCGGTCATTCACGTGTTATCTGTGACCAAACGGCTGCAGGATACGCGACAGGCTCGCGCCGCGGCATTTCATCACCAGAAAATACAGGGCGTACAGCCCGCAAGTGGCGTTATTGATGTCTTGTAACATACGGGTATTGTACATAGGTGATTGGTCCGAGTTACGTCGTATAAAGCGGATAATGTCGGCGTGTAATGGCGGTAAACCAAACGAATCGAAATATTCAAACTGACCTAGGCCATCGAAATATAGGGCGATCCAATGTGACCCAGAGTAAGAACTGGTGTCGGTGTTGACGATAAAAGCGGCTGGTTGTGTTCTATCAATGTGTCTAGGCAATTGATCTCTAGCACATACGTTGACTAGCGAAAGTCGTCGAACAAACGGGTCAGACATGAGTAACTGTCTTAGGTGTTGGGTATCCATTATGCTGCGTAATCGGTTAGCACTTGCCTCGTCTTGGAAATTTCTAGAACCGAGTCGAGTTCCGCATATATGATGACTTGTAGAGGTGCATCCGTTATAACGGCAAACTTAAGTTCCAGTGACAGTGGACCGGATTTGGCCAGTTCAAACTGCTCCCCGTCTAATATACTGGGAGTCAGATCAAAAGCGTAGAGAGCGAACCCTTGACTGAAACTCTCAAAATTGATACCATTCCCGACATCCTTACCGGTCAGACAGAGGGCCAAATTGGTACCATGGAAAGCTCGCGCATACTGACCTGTGGTATAATTCATGGTTAAGGGTTTGCCTGTGACACTACGCCCATCTACCATCAAACTCAAATAGTTTAACTGATAATGATTGAATATGAAGGGGTTCGTGTTTAGCTCGCCGTTGAAACACGACGCATTCACTAAGCCGATCACCACCCGGGTCGGCGTCTGGCTGAGGAAGAGGTTATCTTGCGTGTGGGAAAACATACCTTTCGGGATAGAAAAGGTTTTTACCACTACCCTTTTAATGGGATACTTGGCATTGGCTCTCAATAAGGCTTTTTCATGAGCCAGAGAGATAACTGGATTTAACTTAGCTTTCCTCACCAAGAGGGTGGCATGAGTAATGACACTTTTGTAACCACCGTTTACATCCGTGGCAATCAAATTAAAGACAGATTTTGAGGGGGTTAGTTTGATTTTGATATCGACCCCATTCAGCATGTACCTGTCCTGATTGAAAATATCGGAATGTAGACGGCCCATCATATCCATCGCCACACTAGAGCTGGCTAAAGATCGTCTTTTGGCTAGACCTTTATTGGTTTCACCCTTCGTGTCTGTCATATACAAAGGAGTATCTGGGTAGTATAGTGCTGACGTCAGATGACTCTTTTTGGCCTCTTCACCATAATTAAGAAGAGCTTCCAAGTAGGCCCGGTACGGATACGAATTTTCACTCGGTGAAATAAGAGTGTCGTTCAAAGACACGTCTACTTGAGAAAACAAACTATGCAAATAATAATTTATGGGACCGACTTCGGCGGTGCTCGGTAGGTCGTCGCCGTTGGGAAGTGTAACTTTGGCCCTCACGTGCAGAAAATTATTAAACAAATCTATATAATCCTCTCCCACGCCAGAGATGGAGAACTCGATGGGTGCCCCATAGGCTAACGTGGCCAACGGATGAATCTCCACAAACTGTCCTTCTTCCACGGCCGTCTGGGTAGGTGGCACGCTAAACAAATCCAGACCAGAATGTAGGCACTCACATGACTTGGGATGTATTAACGCCATTACGAGAAAATATCCGAATGTCCCCGCTGGTGTAGGTGGTTCTTATGAGCCGATCGCTTTCTGCCGGCTGGTTTTATTCTTTTACTGGGCTGACCGGGCGGGGCGGCTCGTTTTCGTTTCCTGACGCCACTACCTGATTGGCTGATATGTTGAGCAGCGCCCTGGAGCAGTCGTTGACCGGCGTCCCTGGCGTGTTCTTTGAAGGACTCGCCGACATTCCGACCGGCTCGGGCGTCTTGAGCCACCTGCAAACCCGTCCCCAACCCTTCCCGCAAAAGGGCTTTGCCACCAGTCTTCAACCAAGGAAGAATTGTTCGACCAAGACCACTAAAGAAACTACCAATTCCATGACCTCGCTGACTCCGACCACCCACAAAAACGGGTAGACCGCTGCCGGCTTGATTACAGAAATATTCCTCGTATAGTTTGGGATTGCGTCGGATTGGCACGTGTCTAACCATGGTTAAACCACCTCAACACGTTTGTTGGTTCGAAAATGCAGCGTCACTACCGATGTCCCACCTGTGAATGGGATAGGTTTCCCCCGTTCGTCGGTTATAAGAGGCTCAATCGTGTCAAAGGAGAACCGACAGAGTGGAACGTAATGTGGTTTATCGTACATCCTAAATACAGAGGTGGTGGATCTGTCTAGGACAGGTAGAGTCCGTAGTTATGGTACCATCACAGCGCCGACCACACGCGAGGTGACAATGTCGGAATAGATATTTTGCGTACCCTGGTCCAAATCTACTTCACCCAGGCCGGAAAGAACGGGCTCAGTCTCGCTGACGCGGGGTCGAGGGGACTTGTAAAATATCCGCCAACTAAGTCTAATTTCAGCACCCTGTTCGTATAGTAGGAAACGAGTCGAGGGGCACATAAAAACACATTTTAGTCTATTCGAGCTCTGAGAGTTTCCGGGCTCGAAAATGTAAAGTTAGCACTGAAGTCCCATCGTTGAGTGGTATCGTTTTTCCCGTCTCCGTAGTTAAAAGTATTTCCACCGTGTCGAAGGAGAATCGACTTAACTGGACGTAGTGTGGTTTGTCGTAGACACGATACACTGACGGCAACAATCGATCCAATATAGGGACAGTCCTTAGTAAAGGAACCATGGCGTCTCCGACTGGTCTGGCAGCTACGAGATCAGAATAGACGTAGATATATTTAATGACGCTATCCATCTCCAATTCCACATTACCGTATAATAAGGCATTGTCGTCTGATAGAGTTGAGGTTGGAAAACCCAACATTTTTTTCAACCTCTCACTAATTTTAACGTGGGCGCCTTTTTCAAGTAGTTTCATTGCGACTTTGTTCCAAGGTGTACGTAGCGTGAATTTGATGTTTGCTTTCTCGTCTACTTGGGTTTCGACACACAACTTATTCAGCTCCTCGATGAAAGCTTCTGGGGTGCTGAACGGACCCGGTGGACACTCAAGGGTTACAGGTTCCAGACCACTACCTTTGGGCGGAAAGTACTGGATCCAAATTTCCCCCGCCAAACCGTTAAAATACGTATTGGGGAATTGAATTTCGGCCAGGCCCACTTCGTATTGTTGACTCACCTCAATAGTCTGCGGCAACTTGACGAAAAAGTGACCTGGGTGGTTGTTCGGGAACACTTCCGGGGCCGTATTACTCGGTAAGACCAAATAGAAACTCATTGTTTTTCTAGCTTAGGGTTAGGTAGCATATAACCCAAACAACTACTCATTAGAGCGACCCACAGTTTGCCTTCTGCTGCGTCTGCGCTGCCTTGAGTCAGATTGAATAGTGACACAGCAATTACGCTATATATAACGAGGGTTTGGCAGATGAATACAATCTCTGGCCGCGGCACGCGTTGTCCAAAAAACGACCAGAACGAAGTTCTTTCCCCGTCCCTAGTCTGTGGACGCAACACCATATTTTCCAGGTTGTCTTCGGCCATACCACTAGTCTCCATAGCTAGCTAGTTGCGTGTCGGCTATCCAGCTGTTGAATGAATTGGGATAACCAAACCACTTGACTAAATACTCTTTACCACTACCTTTCCTCCACCTTTCTTGTAAGATGGTTTCGATACGATAAATTTCTTTATCACCCACCAATTGTATTTCTTCTCGGTAGAATGACCCTTTAAGTTCCTCCCCTGAATCGTCTTTTAGCACATACGTCACCGGACTAGTCTGGTTTATACGACTAACGGTAAACAGTTCTTCTGTCCAACCCGACATATAACCTTTTTTAAAAGGTTGTTGGCTTTGAGCTAACCTGACACGGTCGCCGGCTGTGAAATACACTTTTCTTGATGCGTCTGTTTTACGGTATAAATTATTCCACACTTCTTCTTGATTAGTGTTGTTAACTTGCACAGGGGCCATGCGAATGCTCCGGTGATACGAACCATTATAGTTTCGGATCAATTTATCTATCACGTCGACATACCGCAGTGTATTGGTCTTGGTAAAATAACGCCACATTTTTTCTTTAAGAGTTCGGTTGAATCTTTCTACCACGGCGGCTTTCACATCTTCGTTCTCAGTGGTAAAGAAATGCACGCCTCGGTCAGTCAGAAATTTTAAGAAAGTTCGATTGACGAATTCTGAACCTTTATCGGTCTGAACGTTTATCGGTTGGCCCTCTTCAAATATTTTACTCACGACCGCCACTAGTTCTTTCCCCGTTTTCTTCTGGATCGGGATGGCCCAGGCATATTTACTAAACACATCGATACAAGTCACTAGGTAGGCCATACCGTCATTGTACCTTCGTAATTTTTGCATATCTATCAAGTCGGCTTGAAACTGTTGATTTATACCACCGGTTATGGTCTGACGTCTCTGAAATCGGCGACGGATCGGTTTATGTAGAGTGTAGGTATCCTGATGACGTAACCATTTCTGAATGGTTTTAGCTGGAAGTTTGTTATTTCGATGTAAAGCGACAGCACCACCATAGGCCCCCGGTTTCTCTGGGTCATAGTAATACTTTCTTAATTGCGCGGCCATTTTTCCCATCGGGGTGTAGGTATCCGACTCTTCTTCTTCCGCAGTTTATAACCCGGTGTAGCCACAGGTGTCTCTGCTGGGGCTTTGGGTTCGTCTACCTTCGGTGTTAGCTGAGCAGGCGGTGTCTCGACTACTGGTGCCGGTAAGGTGCTGACTTCGGGTTTTTGTTCCTTGATATCCACCAGACCTAATGGTTTGTGCCTATGCTGCTCGAGGCGATTCAGATACCGCTGTAAGGTTTGTTGATATAGTCTGGCTTTGTCACGAGGTGGTAGATCTTCTGTTGCCAAGACTTGTTGCATCTGATTATCCAAGTCTTGTAGGCTATCGGTTAGTGTGTCGGGTGGTACGTAGGGTTTTTCCAACACCCGAGGATCGACCAGGATCATTTTCTTCATTATAAACCCACAATACCTTTCAATACGTTAAGGATGGGTCCGAGCAGGGCGCCGATGAATCCACCCTTTTGCAAGATCTGTTTCCGTTTCTTGAGCGATAGTTTCTTACGAGTGAGCGCTCTCAGGTTGTTTTTGTGTCGTTGTAGCGGTCGCTTCTGAGCGGGTGTGAGGGGGACATTACCTTTTAATACATTGTGACAGCATTCGCAAATTGATTGGACGAGGTCTGGGGAAGCTGTTTTAATAACAGCTTTTACGGCAGGTGGCTTGGCTTCACCCAAGTATCGCAACATGGATTCGTTGCGTTTAAGTTGACTAGACATGTTATTTAGGCACGTAGACGACTTGTCTTTGGTCGGGAAATATACGACTTCGTAGACGGAGTTGATCCGGTGTTTCCTGGCGAAGGTCGAATAACAAATACCCGTGAGGAACCGATGTAGCGTCCTTAACACTCTCTTGGACATACGACACCCGCCCTGGAAAAATTTGTTTTCCTAAATTATTAACTTGTGCACCGTCTCGAGGATTCTTAAATACTACTAGGTAATGCGAATTCAAACTAATGGTTCTTTGTTCTTTATTCTTCCCAAAGAGGTTCTGTACAATATACATGACGCTGAGGTTGCGATGATGACTGCCCTTAGTAAATAGTTTAGTTACTCTATCATCTGTCTCGAACATTAGGTCATCTATGACCACTAACCGACGTCTATCCCCAGTCCACTGTTCCATATCAGGCAGCCCTTCATTAAACTGCACTTCTTTCATATTCTCGTACATGGGTTGCCATTCCCCATAGCACCATATAACCTCCTCTGGAATCGGGTCTACCATGGCGGGAAGATGGGTCAGGAAGCGCTGTACAAAGACGGTTTTACCGCTCGCTGTCGGTCCAGCAATTAAACAAGTAAAAGGATGTTTCCAGCGAGGATCCATGGCCACTAAATGACCGGATATGACTCGCACGCCCGTCTATATATTCCAACGATTAGTGACCCGACAACTCTTGATGCTAATGTTTAGCCAGGGCGCCACCTGATAGTGATTACCTACGCCGATGTTTAAAGAATTACTCCCCTACGGTTCTGGTAGATAACGACCGCTTATCGGCGCGGCACACGCTGACAGATGCCTATAACATATACACACAGCGGCGGCTTATCGCCGCTAAAACGTCTTTTTACCATATCCTTGACAGAACTTAGCTGTCAACACCAGCTGTATGTCGATCGCTTGGGAAGATTACGCTCAGTATTTTGCCATTGCTTTCTGAGCGGCCAACTCAGTATCCACCAAGTCACGAGCGGGGGTCGAACCACATCAGCTCTCACTCCGCTACGAGACACTGCGTGATAAACGGGATTACAGAGAGAAAGTGGTGTAACCCCACAACCAGAGAGACCGGTATATACAAAGAACACAATTGTGTTAACCTACGCGGCTTTGATGCACATTCTGTGATTCTATATTTCTCGCGTCTGGGGAATTAATTATAAATATTCTTCTGTTAAATTTTTCCCACTCGCCAGGCAAAAAAGTACCAACACACAGACAAATCAATACGTCGTGATTCATTGTTTGGTGTAATATAATTTCAATCGATGGAAATAGGGTGTTGGCATTGCTTTAGAAAAAGTTGTTTAGAAAATGAATGCAGTGAGATGCGGAGTTGTGAATGGCGGGTATCTTCTGTTGTGAGAAACAACTGACATCTGTGCATGTATGAGAATCTAATATTTGCATGCAGTCGTGTTTGTTGACAATTGTAATGTTGACGTTTGGTAAACCCAGGCGGTTATTTTTAAAAAACGCGCGTCTTTTTGTACTAATGTCTTTGTAAATGTGTGTTGTTTTATTAAATAATGTCTTTCCGTATTATGTATTTTGCGGGTTTGTAGCAATGTTTTGTGGGTTTGTAGTAATGTTTTTGTCTGACGCAATCAGGCAGTGATATTTTCTGATAAACAAAGATATATGACTCACTAAGCTGAAGACGTTAAATTAGCGTGCCTTGGGTACACAATAATTATGTTTCTAGGAAATTATGTTTCGAGAGAGACATTTTTATAATTTCAGGGTGACGTTCTCTAAAGAAAATTAACATCTTACCGGGCAATTACGCCGGCAGCAAAAACTGTTTGAAGTAAGGACAGAATACTTACAGAACTGTCTCTGGTTAGGTGCACTGCCATCAAACCCAATTATCTTTCCTCCCGGAGATAGAAAAAACGTACGAAAGAGATGCAATTACGATTTGACACAAAGTACCTAGGTACGTAATTATGGTGGCAGACAATGACAAAGAGTGTAGTAGATAATGTATAGTCGATGAAAAGTCGTGGTTCTTTCTGCGTGATTATGAATCTATACTCGAGTGAAATGTGCCAGCCACAAACCGCCTTTTGACAGTTCGCCCGCCCCCCGTGTGACAGTGGCAGGGTCGGTCAAGTGATGTGACAGTGGTTACTTATTTTCCCGACATCTGATTGGTTGATTCAAATAACACTTCTCTCGCAACTTGTTCGTTTCAAATATACAACAAACACTCACGACAAGTAATTCATGAAACGCATGTGAAGTCATTTGAGTTCTGGCAGTTAACGAGGAAGGATGTTTTTTATTCAGAGGAAAATAATTTCAACATATTTTCTAATTCGTTGGATTTTAACAATCGTGTCTTCTGATACAGAAAGCTACTTGTCTTCTGTGCGAAACTGGTGACAATCTGCTCGACATCATCGTCAGAATTGTACAACGAATCAACGAGTTTTTGCTTCATATATCTGCTCAAAGACATTAAAATTATTATCCGCCCGGCGTTTATACGGGCATCAGAAAATACTTCGTCTGCGATATTTTCAAAGACAGGATATGCTTGATCACTTGGTATATTGGCTACAACAGACTCAAATAACGTTGCATGTTGACGAATCAACATATCGAGTAATTGCGTCATCTTACAAACGTCATCCGGGTGGATAACATTCACAAATAGTTCGGCCATTTTATCAGAGAATGTCAGCTACACAGAAGCATACGTGTACTCTGTGTAATAAAACCTTCACACGTCTTGACAATTTGTTACGACATCGTACAACTACTCATTCTACACAACAGTTTACTTGCGATTTTTGTGATCGGATGTACACTCGCAAAGACGCCTTACGGAGACACGTAAAGACCGAACATGAACTACTATTCAGTGCCGTGTCGACCACTCAACCATCATCTAGCGCTGCTAATAATCAACAATCCACAAGTCGCAAGCGGCGACGAGAACCGAATACAGACGAACAATCTACTGGTAAACGTCAGAAGTCAACCACACAACAAACAGCGAATGACAGAGTGTCGTCAGTTACAGAAACTGATATACCGTCAACTACCACATCAACAGAAGCAGCATCCGCCCGTTCTGCCGCCAAGCGTAGCGCTGAGGAGTTATCAACATCCGGTGGCTTGTCGGGCGATCGTGTTTCACCGACCACCGATGAACAGTTACTAACAACACGTACCTTGTCGGTCGATAACGTGTCGCCGCTCAACAATAAGCAAGAAGCCTCTAGTACCACAGTGAGTGACGCAGCAGCATCAACATCAAGCATGTTGCCGACAGATGAGCAACTATCACCTAGTGCCACGGCGAGTGACGCAACATCAACATCTACTACCACAGTGAGTGACGAATCACCAGGTGCCCTGTCGGGTGGCACGGCCGATAACGTGTCGCCTACTAACAATACTCAGTTACTAACACCAGGTGCCCTATCGGGTGGCGCAGGCGATCACGTATTGCTGACTAATAATACTCAGTTATCATCATCTACTACCACAGTGAGTGACGAATCATCAGGTGCCTTTTCGGGTGGCACGGCCGATAACGTGTCGCCTACTAACAATACTCAGTTACTAACACCATGTGCCCTGTCGGGTGGCGCAGGCAATCACGTGTTGCCGACTAATAATACTCAGTTATCAACATCTACTACCACAGTGAGAGACGAATCACCAGGTGCCCTGTCGGGTGGCGCAGGCGATCACGTGTTGCCGACTAATAATACTCAGTTATCAACATCTACTACCACAGTGAGTGATGAATCACCAGGTGCCCTGTCGGGTGGCACTGCTGATCATGTTTCGGCTACTAATAATACTCAACTATCATCACGTGTCACGCTTGCCAACGAATCGGCGGGAACCTCTGGTGTTAACACAACTACTGAATATTTGTCATTACAAAAATTACCCCCGGATGTTCGAGCTGTGTATAATGATCACTGGAATACGATTAGATCACACATACGACACGGTCGCTATCTGTGTGAATGGACATTTTTTAATCGACCAGATACTGACATGCCGACAGATTGGAGTTCTCGTTTATTCCGACTTTTTAATGTTCAAAACTCTCGCTTCAAAATAATCGCCAGTCTGCACACAGTACTAAGACATCGAGAGACACAAGCCCTACGATTATACCATGCGAGTTCCAATAACTATTCCTTGTTTGATAAACCGTTTTTAATAAACCATAGATCTGATTTTGAGGCCTTTGTGACCAAACTAAACACTGTTGATTTGGTCAATTCAGCGACATTAACCCGACCAGATACGAAATACTACGTAGAAACAATTCCCAGTATAACTTTTTATGTGTATAAACTAGTAGAATTCCCTGTTGGTTGTTGTATTACTAATATTCCAAACCATATTACACAAAACAAATTTATTAATACGCTTCAAACCGACAAAAACGGTAGACCGTACACAGACAATTTGTGTATATTTCGCTGTATATCTGTGTTTAAATCACAAGGAAAAGATGTCAGGGATGTTAGAAAAAACACACGAAGACTGTTCAAAGAATGGGTGCGCTATAAAGGATTGAAATCAATCAAAGCCTTTCCGGGTGTTAGTTTAGTTGATTTACCTGCCCTGGAAGAATGTTTTAAAACACAAATCAATGTGTTTGCCTTTACAGAGGAGGAATATCTGGTACCGAAAATTAGAAGCACTAGTACACATCCAGATATACTGAATATCCTCCTAGACGAAATCCATTTCATGTATATTGTTGATGTGGCCAAGGCCGCTCGGTGTTTTTCTTGTGGGAAATGCGGTAAGCTGTTTAAGATGTACAAGCGATTGACACCCCACGAACTTAGGTGTCAAGGAGTAGCCACTATCGAAACGTATAAAGGTGGGGTTTATCGGCCGACCGAATCGATCTTGGATTTGCTCCGTGACCACGGGTTTGACGTAGAAGAAAATTTTATTTTCCCTTTCAGAGCGTGCTACGATATGGAATCTTTCTTCTCCAATGAAAATTTACCGGCTGACTCAAAGTCGACGACCTTCATGGCCAGACACGTCCCCCTCTCGTGTGCGGTCGCCTCTAATGTCCCTGGGTTCGACACCCCTAAATGTTTCATCACCACCGGTGATCCACAGGTCCTCGTAAATGAAATGTTGGACTATCTCCATGAAATAGCTGCTAAGTCGTATGAGCTTTTACTCAAAAACTTCGAGTCAGTCTTTGCTAAATTAGGTGACCACCCAAAATTAAGTGAGAGGCTCGAAGGTTTTCTGATGGACCTCCCCCTTTTTGGACTGAATAGCGGTAAGTATGACATTAACCTTATGAAACCTTATTTGGTACGGTATTTCCTTGATCGGGAGGCTAACCCGTTCAAGTTTATAGTCAAGAGAAATAATAATTTTATGTGCATAGCGACAGAAAGACTGAAATTCCTCGACGTCTCCAACTTTCTGGTCCCGGGAGTAAGTTACTCTCAATATCTGGCCTCGTTTGGGATAGAAGAGACAAAAGGCTTTCTGTGTTATGAGTATCTGACCGACCTGGGAAAGCTAAATGAGATAGCCCTACCACCACATGCAGCCTTTTTCTCAAAGCTTAAAAACCGTAACATTTCCGAAGCAGAATACGCCGTTTGTCAGAAAGCGTGGACCGACAATAAAATGACTACCTTGCGGAACTTTCTAATTTGGTACAACATCAAAGACGTATCCCCCTTTCTAAAAGCCCTGGACAAACAAGTAGCCTTTTATGCTGGTTTAAATATAGACATGTGCAAGCAGGCCATCTCCGTCCCGGGCATTACTCTACAGTACCTATTCAACACCATGAATAAAGATGTTTCTTTTGTTTTGTTTTCGAAGAAGGAGGAGAAGGTGCACAAGTTGTTACGAGATAACGTGGTGGGTGGACCGAGTATCATTTTCCATCGTTACCACCAAGTCAATGAGACCCGTATCAGGGGTATTAAGCTGGTAAAAAGCATTAAAGGATTTGATGCGAATGCCTTATACCTTTGGTCTCTTATGAAAGAGATGCCATCAGACTTCCCCATATATCGAAGCCGCGAGGATGGGTTTAGAGCACACAGATTACACAAATACACACGTCAGAGTCGAGAGTGGTTAACCTGGGTGTCACACAACAACAACATAGATTTAAAAACCCAATTCAATAGTCACGAGATGCAGCTCGGCGACCGACATATTCGCGTAGATGGGTGGGATAAAAAGAATACAACAGCTTACCAATTCCATGGGTGTTTGTTCCACGGGCACCCCTCTTGCCGTCTAACTGCTGGGAAAACGATTAATCCCGTCAATAAAAAACCGTTAGTCGAACTATACCAGAACACGTGCGAGATCCACGAGTATCTAGAAAAAATTGTTGGGGTGACCGATAAGGTTATTTGGGAATGTGAGTGGCAGAGATTAAAGAGGTCAAACACAACCATCAAGTGTTTCTTGGGGGAAACGTTTCCACCATCAGAACTTCCTTGGGGTTCTTTGAGTGAAAACCAGATCATCGACGCTGTAAAAAGTGATACATTTTTCGGGTTGGTTGAGTGCGGTATAGAGACCCCGACTGATTTAAAAGAGTCATTTGCCGAAATGCCCCCTATTTTCAAGAACACAGAGGTGTCGAGAGACGAAATTGGGGAGTTTATGCAAGAATATGCCATAAAAAATAAACTACTGAGTACCCCACGACGGACATTGATCGGTAGTTATTTCGGGAAGAAAATTTTATTAACCACCCCTCTTTTAAAGTGGTATCTAGCGCATGGGTTGGTCGTTACCCACATCTACCAGACAATAGAATATCGACCAGTTAGTTGTTTTAAACAATTTGGGGAAGCAGTCTCTAATGCCCGTCGCCAAGGGGACAAAAATCCGGCCGAGTCTATTACAGCCGACACAATGAAGTTGTTAGGTAACGCCGCTTACGGGAAAACACTTACCAATAAAGCCAAACATACCGATGTCTCCTACTGCCAGGGAAAAGACACTACCAAACTAATCAATAACCCCAGGTTCAAAAACATGACTGCTGTTACAGATGATCTCTTCGAAGTAGAAACCCTAAAAAAGAAAACTGTCTGGGATCTACCTCTACAGATTGGGTTCTTTGTCTACCAGTATGCCAAGTTGCGCATGTTAGCTTTCTATTACGACTTTCTCGACAAATTTATCGCTAAAGAAGACTACCAACTCACTGAAATGGACACTGACTCTCTATATTTGGCCCTTAGCGCCGACTCACTCTCTGAAGTAGTTATACCACACCTTAGAGCAGAGTATGACAGAGTCTATAATCAGTGGTTCCCGTCTGAAACCTGCCCTGTTCATAGAATTACCCCTAGTACTGATACCTGTAAGGATTGCCAGAGTATCAAAGCCTATGAAAAGAGAACCCCCGGGCTTTTCAAACTAGAGTACGAAGGGACGGGGATGGTCTCATTGTGTAGTAAGACGTATATTTGTGTCGGTGATTATGATAAAATCAGTACCAAAGGTCTGACCAAAAACCACAACAAACATTTAAATAAGGACACATTTTTGGAAGTATTAAACACCCAAACACCGAGTGGGGGAACCAATATAGGCTTCAAAACACAAGACTCTTCTGTATATACATACACACAACATCGTAATTCACTGTCATATCTCTATATAAAAAGAAAGGTTGACAGTGATAATATCTCGACTATGCCATTACTTATTTAATATGTATTGTTTGTCTATATATGATTTAATAAAATTATTATATACCTTACTTGAGTTGTTTGTTTTTTTTTATATTTTTTTTTTTATTTTTAATGTTTTATGTTGTATTTTTTATGTCGTACCTACAATTACTTGACCACGCCCACTCTGATGAGTCACTAGACCACGTCACCTCTGATGAGTCACTAGACCACGCCACCTCTGACCACCTACTTTTTGGGGGGAAAAAGAGTTATCGCCCTTTGTGGAGGTATCTATAAAACTCCACCTCCACCTCCACAAAAAAGGACGTGATGGAGCCCCACTTACACTACTGACCAGCCCTCACAGAGAGTACAATGCAGCTACATTTATTGATTCAGTAGCATGTCCTTTTGCAGAACCGCGACAAGTGGTGTTTGTTTGATTATTCAGTAAATTAAACATAATTAGCAGTAGAGCAGTATAGAAAACATCTTATAAGTGCAATGTTTTCATAATTTTTACCTCTTTTTGTCAAATTATGTTACAAATTATATTATTATTTTATTATATTTACAACCTATAGCAATAATTCCAATACCAACATATTCTTTGTGCAATCCTCTTTATTTTTATATATAATACAACATTTATGCTAAAATGTTAACCTTTTTCATAACATTATTGTGACACACCCCTACTTCGAGTTTTCTGCCATTATTTCTTTTTCATTTTATGTGAAAAAGACATGGTTCAGAATATGCAGCAAAACTTCCTTTTGGGTAATTTTAATGAGCAATACTGTTTATACTGTTGAAGACAAGTGGTGTTTGTTTCATTATTCAGTAAATTAAACTTGATTAGCAGTAGAGGGGTATAGAAAACACCTTATAAGTGCAATTTTTAAAATAATTTTTACCTCTTTAATTTCAGTTGTTATTATTAAACCTCTCATTATTGTCATAATATTTATAACCTATCAATTAATTATTAACACTGTCATGTTCCTTGTGCAATCCTCTTTAATTTCATATATATTACAATATATCTGCTACCATTTTAACCATTTTAAAAGCATTATTGTAACACACATCTACTTCCAATTTTCTCCCATGAATTTCTGTTTGGTCAGGACCCAATTTTTGTTTGGTAGCGAAAGAGTTAAACATGATTAGTAGTATAGGAATGTAGAAAAGAACTTATATGTGCAATGTTTACATTAATTTTACCTATTTTTGTCAAATTATTTGACAAATTATATTATTCTTTTATTATATTTCTAAACTACAGCAATAAATCCATTACCATCACATTCCTTGTGCAATCCCCTTTATTTTGATATATAATACAACATTTCTGCTACAATGTTAACCATTTTCATAACATTATTGTGATAGACCCTAACTTGAAGGTTGCGGCCATTATTTGTTGTCATTTGTTGTGAAAAAGACATGGTTCAGAATATGCACCAAAATTTCCTTTTGGTGTATTTTATGGAGCAATACTGTTTATATTCTTGAAGACAAGTGGTGTTTGTTTGATTATTCAGTAAATTAAACATGATTAGTAGTATAGGAATGTAGAAAAGAACTTATATGTGCAATTTTTTTAATAATTTTTACCTCTTTAATTTCAGTTGTTATTATTAAACCTGTCATTATTGTCCTAATATTTGTAACCTATCAATTTATTATTAACACTGTCATGTTCCTTGTGCAATCCTCTTTACTTTGATATGCAATACAATAGATCTGCTACAATTATAACCATTTTACAAGCAAAATTGTGGCATACCTCTAGTTCAAATTTTCTGCCTTGAATCTCTGTTTGGGTATGGCCATTTTTTTGTTTGGCAGGCAATCAGTTAAGGCCAAAGAGAAGATGGGTTAAGGATGTGGCGGATGATCTCCAGATGGGTGTGTCGGACGCGGGACATCTTGCTTATGATCGATAGGTTTTCCAGAAAGTTGTTATGGGAGCGAGGTTATGCAAATGACATGCTACTGAATGAAAGAATGAATGAATATATATATATATATATATATATATATATATATATATATATATATATATATATATATATATATATATACATATATATATATATATATATATATATATATATATATATATATATATATATATATATATATATATATATATATATATATATTGACTATGTGGTTGTTTCGGGATTTGAAATTTAATTATTGAGCACAACCCACTACTGGCAACGCGGATCGCATTCTGGTATGAACCTAAGGCCTATCCACGTCAATATGGAAGCACTATACTCGAGTTTCGCCCTCGTTTAAGCTCGTCAGTAGTGCATATCCCTGACCGGATCCGGAAACAGTCCCGAATCACGCGTGTGAAGCGGGTGTGTAACCACGCGGCACACACTGGACACACCAAATTATCACAACAGAATACCACAACGCTACCCATCGTAGGCTATGCTCAAGATTGCCCATTCGCCGCGACCGACGTCCGTCAATCGATGGGACCCAATGGTCCGTTATGGTGTCGGAAGATGTCACCAGTGTTAACTCACAACTAGCACCAGTCCAGTGCGGCGGTCATGATACTGCACTAAGGCGTGAACCGACATTACGGCGTTGCTTGATTTACGAGTAAATACTAGCAGTTCTTGCTTTTTTAAAGTTATCAAAATAACACAGACCGGATGTCGAGAGATAAGAACTTAACAGAACTGACAGACGATAAATAAGGGGTCGATGTCATGTTTTATAATTTGTTTTATCCATTTCATCAAAGCAATTACAAATTATTGAACGTAAACTTGTCAAGAAATCACAAACAACCAAAAAATGATGGCGTTGACTGCGACGTCCTGTAAAGAATATGCAACTAACTTTCTCCCATTAAACAATAAATATACTAAGGTGCCTTTTGCAAAAGTAAGGCCCATTTAAAATATAGATCCGTATTTGTATATACCAAATGTAACTCAGTGGACACTCTGGTTATTATCATGCCAGCCGTCTTTACTCCCAAGACATATGCTGGACACATTTTAGGCTGGGTCCGCCTGTTTTAACAATTCGACCCCGCACTCGTGCGGGTTGAACCCATGACCAGCCCCAAGAGTATATAATTATTTAAGGAAGTATCATGTAGACCAGGTCAAGCCTCGGCGGCATTTCACAAGACGTAGAATAACTTATGCCATGTATCTGTGTCAGTCGAGGTGAGGACAAGAGTTCTTAAGAGCTATAATGAGTTAATTCTGTTGTTAGTTAGTTGATTATCCCTTACAGGACGACGCCGTCATCTCCAGCATATTGTAGCTGTTGCGATTTCTTGGCACATTTACGTTCATTAGTTTGCCATTGCTTTCTGAACGACCGGCACCCATACCGTTTTATGAAAACCAACGCACGGTTGTCTGCAGCCAAATCGCCCACAGCTTTGTTTCGCATGCTGTATGCGGGGTTACGAATTGCGTTCGCAAGCTACTCGCCACAGAGCCGGTAATTCTGTTCTAAGTAAGATAATGGACAATTAGCAGACAATTGAGGGATTATGTAGTTTTATAGAAATATGATGAAACCATCGACCACGTATAGAAAAAAAAGAAGTTAATATAGACTGAAAGAATGTAGCCAACACAGCGATTTGGTTACTAGCATGAGAAGAGAACGGCTTGAGTATCTGGTTACAACGAGAAGGTTGGAGGGGAATAAAGGTAGGCGGGGGGACCAATGAAAATGATTACTGGATAACCTGACATCAATGGATGGAGGAACATCAGTAACAGAAATAATTGTCAGTAGAAGAGACAGGAGTCTCGACAAACAACAGCCCGCACAGATAAACTGTGCATAATGCGCCGCCAGAATGCCAACACACCAGTCCCCCACGAAACACCCAATTCATCTCTGATGGAATCGGCAGTCATTTTCCTATCTGGATGTTTCCTAGATGTTCACACACACAGTCCACGACAATACAGTTCATCACCGACGGCAGCGGCAGTCAACAACAAGCCCAGCAGCCACGCATTTCTGCATAAGGCAAAAACCGGTCAACTCTGAGACATAGCCACCTGCCATCGCTCCAAACATGCAGTCACGTTCCAAAAAAAAAAAAAAAAACTTGGGCAGATTCAAAAGGACTTCACACGAAACTCACAGCTCACAGTGTTGCGCCACACACTCACTCAGTAGGAGGACGACGGGTAGTATGTCCTGGACCATGATTGATGTTCCAACGTTGGAATTCGATACAGATAGGGATAAGTTGTCATAGACAGAAATCTCAATAAGGGAACACCATGAAAGACATAACGACAGTTCTTCAATAGATTCAAGTGTATTTTTTGGCACTCACGAAGTAGAAGATAGAAAGGGAGACCAGATCAGCATAGCTGAAAGGATAGGGGCGCATTTTCGTAAATGGTGCGCAGTTATCGAGGTAGCGGTTTCAACCCTTACACCGGCAAGTTGGACTAACAAGTTGACTTTTCGTCCTTGACTTGGTAAAGTATATTACAAGAACCTAAGCTTGCACGAACAGAAATAATGAAGATAGTGGAGGACACACTAGACAAGATAACAATTGACAGCTACAGTTACTCCAGCGGGATTCGAACCCTGTCAACAGCGTCTCTATACAGGGAGGCGAGTAATTCGACTAAGGACCAACTAGACACCCCCACACAGACATCTTCATTAGCGGGTTCTGTCATCAATCTGAACCCACAACTATGGGATATACGGACATAATTCATATCTAACCATTGAAATAGCAGCATTTCTTGTCTAGGAATATGTAGGAATAATTTGAGCCAGACAATGTATTTTCAAGTAAATGGGAATATTCTTATACAAGTGAATCGGTAAAATTATCTCTGAACAGTCACAACATCTGATGGCAGGTAAGCAAACTGAACAATACAAGGATGTCATTTGCAATGAGAAAAAGAGAGTTGAAGTGCTACACAGAACCTATACTTTTGTAAGGGCGTGAAGCGTGGACAATGAGCAGGCAAGCTAAAAATATCTTAATGACAGTGGAAATGTAGTTTCTAAAAACAATGCAAAGAATACCATGGGCAGACAGAAAAACCACTGACCAAGTCCTACAAGAAACAAATGAAACCGTAGACTGAATAGAGAAATAAGATGTAGATAGGCAAAATACTCGGACACGTTATGAGAAGAAATGAATTGGAAAACTTAGTGACAACTGGCAAGGTTGAGGGGAAAAGAATAAGGTGAAGGCATAGAAGTAAATACCTGGATGGCTTGGTCATGTGGTATGTTGGAGACAAGAACACAGAGCTGATCCACGATTCTGGAGACCGTGTGACATGGCGGAATATGACCGCAAACGTTTATCGGCATGGCACATGCTGATTATGATGAGTCAGACTAATGGGCCAACGGTTTCTGAATAAGTAACATCATGTCAGTTATTGCGTTAACTAGAAGCTTTTATTAATTTCAAAGTTATTGCTCGCGTGTAGTTTAAACAAATCCCAGTTACTGGTGATAACTTGTGGTCATGTATAACGTGTGGCTATGTATTGGCTACATGGTGCTAGCCCCATGTTTGTGTAGTACAATCAACACTCAGCGAATATTTGCTAAATGACTATGTCGACTTTACTTCCCAGACGATTTCTGGGCACCCATTTAGAATGGTTCGACCTGTGAGGCCCGTTTATGTATTTAATGGCTGCCTCTGTGACGATTCGAACACATGCTCAGTGGGGCTTCAAGTAAGTATTCTACACCGGCTATATTTTACTGTCAGGGTTGGTTTTCTCATTGTTGGAACTGAGTTTGCGCCGCGAGCTATTTAATCGACTTTCGCCGCATCAAATTTATCTCCTTGTCTGTGATATATTATATTGATTGACTTTTGATATTCTTGTCCTTGTGATATTATATACATGGGCATTTGCCAATTTTGTCTCTATAGCAATATACACAGAATGATTCTCTTGTTTGTGTGATAATATATATAGCATACAAGTATATTATAGTTTATTTTGAATGTTGAACAGACACAAATACGCTAATACTATAATTAAACAGTTACGTTATATGACTCACACACCTGTGTATTATTGTCATATGAAAAACTTTTATGTAATTGTTTTTAAACACGCTTAATTAAAGCTAACTAATGTCAATGTTACTCATTCCCTAATCACCGGATCTTTCCGTGGCTAAATGGTCAAGACGTGTGCCTCTTGCTACAAAGGATGTGGTTTCAATTCCGGGCTACGTCTTTCGGTTCACAACATAATAATTTTAGACTCCTTGGGGTCGTCGCCGGAGCTACGGAGTTGTTGCTTTGTTCGACGCCTGAAGCATGCGCTCTGCGGAAAGAGATCGAAGTATACGGGATAAAATCCGGTGTAATGAAGTCGATCTTCTCAACGTTTAAGACTCTTTATTATTCACTAACCACAGTTAATGTTACATAATCACTAACGTTTCATTCATTTACTAACGTAGCACGTATTAATCTAAATTAACGGCATTTCTAGTAGACAAATAAAACATATTAGAAAGTTAAAAATGCAATTAAATGTTAGTAGTATCTTTGGTGATTAAAATATACTGAAAATAAGCACGAACTGTTCATTAGTTTAATAGTTAATGTAACGATAAAATATACAGAATATATACTTACAGGCTGTCAATAAGGCTGCTATAGACTCCATCTCCGTGTAATTCCTTCAGCAATGTCGCGGCTGATGCTCTCACTTCAGAGTCACTGTTTAGAGTGCGCTCCAGGCATCGACGCACAGGTTGAGCAATAATAGACATCAGCAGATCGATGTCCAGACAATCGTGGACCGTGTCGGATATTGGCAGCGACTTGAGCTCCATGCACCAGAGTACCACACCCAGTGAGTACGGATCTATCTTATACGGATTCATGAGTCTGTGGCTGGCTTTTTCTGGAGCCCTGAAGCCAAATGTGCCTCCCGTGCCTATAGAAGAAATCATGGACATTCCTCGAGGAAAGCCAACCACCGACAGACCAAAGTCCCCAAGAACCGGGTCGTTGTTAGCGTCCATGAAAATATTATCAGGTTTGATATCATTGTGCACAATTGCCTTTTTATCATTGAGATATCGCACAGCACACGCCAACTGGACGAAATACTTGATGCTTAAATCTTGGGTTATGGTTTGAAGTTTAGAGATCAAATTTCCATTAGGGCAGTAGACAGTAGAAATGGCCAGGTGTTCATCACATCGAGCGGATATCAGATGTCTAATGACATGAGGATGCGACAGACTATGTAATGCTTTGACCTCTGTATTAAACAATCTTCTGTTCCTAATCCCTCCATCTGGCGTCAGCAATGAAAACATTTTCACAGCAATCTGTACTGATGAATTACTAGTCATAGTGGCTAGAACAACTTCTCCAGTCATTCCTCGGCCCAGGACTGGCCCACAAGTGAGATTGCAAAGAAATCAGAAAACACATGCACTGGCTCCAGATCGTACTTTCCAGAAGCTGCCATTTCTGAACACAAAGTATCGCAACCGAGTCCAAAAGTCAACAAAATATCTAAATAGTGAAATCACAAGTCAGGAAAATATCCAAATAGTGAAATCACAAGTCAGAATAATATACAAATAGTGAAATCACAAATGAGTTTCAGATGCCATTTTAAACTGTCATTTACTGCCAATATAGTACCTTGCGGTGTATGGCAGAGGGGTCTTTGAGCCTGAGGAATAAAGGCCGCCTGGCTAATGCAGTCGCCGCGAACTGTGCAGGTTAGGATTTTCATTTTGCCCCCGACAGAAAAAAATCCCACACCTTACCGGGGATCGAACCCGGGTCTCCCGAATGAGAGTCCGGCCTTCTAACCACTCGGCCAGCCGCTCCTCTCAGATGCACACACTGGAAAATGTTCTCATGAAATGAGGCAGAAGACCACATTCTTCTGGTATATATAGTGGACGCCCATGCGTTGACTTTGTAAACGTTATGAATAGGGGAGTAATTACACATTGTCGGCTGGAACTATCAGATTTAGGCTTTGTGTATGACACGTTTTCCCACGAATTATCACTTACCCGTTGTTGTTACAACGGTCGTGATGGTAGCTTTAATCTGAAGCTCTCACTCCTATGTTGATACAAGTGACACTCTTTGATGTACCGGCTAGCGCGGGCTATTTCAAATAATTATCCATCACCATCTGTTTGAGAACGCTCGGTCAGGTAGGTTTAATCTGCAGACCTCGCTTACAATTGACACTCCTTCATGCAATGAATAGAGCGGGCTTTTTCAAAGAATAAACCTCTCCCCCCCCCTCCCCCCATCACAAACAACCACAAAATGATGGCGTTGACTGCGACGTCCTGTAAAGAATATGCAATTAACTTTCCCCCATTACATAATAAATATATTAAGGTGCCTTTTGCAAGAGTAAGGCCCATATGAAATATAGATCCGTATTTGTATGTACCAAATGTAACTCAGTAGACACTCTGGTTATTATCATGCCAGCCGTCTTTACTCCCAAGACATATGCTGGACACATTTTAGGCTGGGTCCGCCTGTTTTAACAATTCGACCCCGCACTCGTGCGGGTTGAACCCATGACCAGCCCCAAGAGTATATAATTATTTAAGGAAGTATCATGTAGACCAGGTCAAGCCTCGGCGGCATTTCACAAGACGTAGAATAACCTCTGCCATGTATCTGTGTCAGTCGAGGTGAGGACAAGAGTTCTTAAGAGCTATAATGAGTTAATTCTGTTGTTAGTTAGTTAATTATCCCTTACAGGACGTCGCAGTCATCTCCGTATTATGTAGCTGTTGCGATTTCTTGGCAAATTTACGTTCATTAGTTTACCATTGCTTTCTGAACGACCGGCACCCATACCGGTTTATGAAAACCAACGCAAGGCGGTCTGCAACCAACTCGCCCACTGCTTTGTTTCGAATGCTGTATGCGGGATTACGAATTGCCTTCGCAAGCTACTCGCCACAGAGCCGGTAATTCTGTTCTGCGTAAGATAATGGATATTTAGCAGACAATTGTGGAATTATGTGGTTTTATAGAAATATGATGAAACCATCGACCACGTATAGACAAAAAAAAAACAATGAATATAGACTGAAAGAATGTAACCAACACAGCGATTTGGTTACTAGCATGAGAAGAGAACGGCTGGAGTATCTGGTTACAACGAGAAGGTTGGAGGGGAAGAAAGGCAGGCGGGGGGACCAACGGAAATGATTACTGGATAGCCTGACATCAATGGATGGAGGAACATCAGTATCAGATATAATTGGCAGTAGAAGAGACAGATGATGTGGATAGACACGATCACCAACGCCACACGGCATTAACGATGAGAGGATTGGCGGCACACGAGACAGAAGGCTGTGCATAGACATGATCACCAATGCCACAAGGCAAAGACTATAAGAATAAAACATAATGCCATGAGATCATGTCATTACAATCATAAACGAACACAATTAGTTGGGTAGTCGCAGCTACAATCTTCCGTCAAATGGTCGCCACATTATGCTCCGTTTTTGTGCTAGTGAGTATCACACAAACTGTTCCTCACTGCCCCGTGTGAAAAGTGGAAAAGTCAGAAGTTTCAACAAACCAACAGCCCACACTGGTATACTATGCATAATGCCGCTGCCAGAATATCAACACACAAGTCCGCAACGGGGGTTGCAACACGCTGTGGTTAGCCAAACGTAGTGGTTAATTCTACACATCGGTCACTTGGACGTGTACGTCGACTTCTCGTTCAGAAAGCAATGACAAACTGTCATCTACTGTTTGTGGTACTTTGCGGTACAGAAGAGGTTGGGGGAGGGGGTGGCCGGAGGCTTTAAGCATGAGGGATTATGGCCGCCTGGCTAGTGCAGTCGCCGCGATCTCTGCAGGTTAGTGATTTCTTTTCGCTCACGACAGAACCAATTCCACACCTTAACGAGGATTCGAACCGGGGTCACCCAAAGGAGAACACGGAATCCGAACCACTCGACTAGCCCGTAAATTGTCTAGTAAATCTACCTGGGGCTGGGGTTGAGTACATCGTTCCGTACAGGACATGCAGCTTTTGTTCAGAAGCTCTTGTCACAGGTGTCGTCTTCTTGAACCCACCGGCACTGATATGTGTATTTGGTGACATTTGTGTGTTGTTTTAAAATCGTAAACTGATTATAGTCATTAGACGTAGACAGTCAAAATTTCTTGGGCATGTTATGAGAAGAAATGACTTGGAGAGCTTGATGACAACTGGCAAGATCGAAGGGAAGAGACCAAATTGAAGACCGAGAAGTAAATACCTGGATAGCTTTTGCCATGTGGCATGGTCGAGACAGGAACACGGAGCTGATCCACGACTCTGGTGATCGAGTGAGATGGCAAAACATCACCGCCCACGCTTATCAGCATGGCACATGTTGGGTGGATGCTGTTTTTTAATGACATTTGTGTTTTTGGTGACATTTGTGTTTTTGGTGACATGTGTGTTTAGTGATATGTTTTGTTAAAGACACTTTTGATTGGTGTCATGTGCTTTAGTGACACTCTTTTATGTGACACGTTTGGTTTTGGTGACATTTGTGTTTTGGGGACATGTTTCTGGTGACATGTGTGTTCGATGAAATGTGTTTTTGGTGACATGTATGTTTCAAGAGACCGTGGCAGCACGCATTGTATTCATTAAGGACTCACGGAGTATGCTTAGTAAGGTGGAGAAAGGATGCTAGGTGTATAATCGCTTGGCTCGCTTCAGAGGTGACAGTTCGTGAGAGTTATATTGATTTACAGCCCTGGTCATACGGGCATTAAGGAAAATAACAGACTAATAGGCTGTCAGGGAATGCATCTCACGGTGGTTGATTACCGATGGATAGGGAAAAGGTGGTCGGGCGTCTGTGGTACCAGGTGGAGAAAACCTGAGCAGCCATATGTGAAGAGAATGATATGGCGGGGGATAGGCAGGAGCTCTGAACAAATATCAAAACTGAGAATGAAGACCATGATAAATTGTAAACTCCGCTATCGGTTGGACCGATTATTAGTATAACTCATCACTGGCTGTTGAGCGAGGGACGGAGTGTGTGTGGGAATGTCCTGAGTGCAGTGATGTCGGTTCTTAGCTCAATTAACTCATATTATTATTATCAAGGACATTCCTCACAAGTCAAGCTAGTATGTCCTGGACCAGGGTTGATGTTCCAACGGTGGAATTCGATACAGATAGGGGAATTCGATACAGATAGGGATAAGTTGTCAGACAGAAATCTCAATCGGGGAACACGATGAAAGACATAACGACAGTTCTTCAATAGATTCAAGTGTATTGTTTGACATTCACGAAGTAGAAGATAGAAAGGAAGACCAGATCAGCATAGCTGAAAGGATAAGGGCGCATTTTCGTAAATATCCGGTGAGCAGTTACCGAGGTAGCGGTATCAATGCTTACACCGGCAAGTTGGACTAACATGTTGACTTTTCGTCCTTGACTTGGTAAAGTATATTACAAGAACCTACGTTTGAGTTCAAAACAAGCGAACGGAAATAATGAAGATAGTGGAGGACACACTAGACAAGATAACAATTGAGAGCAACAATTACCCCACCGGGATTCGAACCCTGTCAACAGCGTCTCTCTACAGGGACGCGAGTAATTAGACTAAGGACCAATTAGACACCCCTAAACAGACATCTTCATTAGCGGGTTCTATAATCAATCTGAACCCACAACTATGGAATATACGGATATAATTCATATCTACCCATTGAAATAGCAGCATTTCTTGTCTAGGAATATTTAAGAATAATTTGAGTCAGACAATATATTTTCAAGTAATTGTGAATATTCTTTTACAAGTGAATCGGTACAATTATCTCAACAGTCACAAAATCTGATGGCAGGAAAGCAAACTGAACAATAAAAAGATGTCATTTGCAATAAGAAAAAGAGAGTTGAAGAGCCACACAGAACCTGTACTTTTGTATGGGCGTGAAGCGTGGACAATGAGCAGACAAGCTAAAAATATCTTGATGGCAGTGGAAATGTTCGGTCGCGGCGATTGGGCAATCTTGAGCATAGCCTACGATGGGTAGCGTTGTGATATTCTGTTGTGATAATTTGGTGTGTCCAGTGTGTGCCGTGTGGTTACACACCCGCTTCACACGCGTGATCCGGGACTGTTTCCGGATCCGGTCAGGGATATGCACTACTGACGAGCTCAAACGAGGGCGAAACTCGAGTATAGTGCTTCCATATTGACGTGGATAGGCCTTAGGTTCATACCAGAATGCGATCGGCGTTGCCAGTAGTGGGTTGTGCTCAATATTTAAATTTCAAATCCCGAAACAACCACATAATCAATTGATTATTGCTCACTGGATTTAGGAGGCCTGGTGTTCCTTGCCAGTGAGAAGTCCTGATCGTTCGGGTCCCATCGATTGACGGGCGTCGGTCGCGGCGATTGGGCAATCTTGAGCATAACCTACGATGGGTAGCGTTGTGATATTCTGTTGTGATAATTTGGTGTGTCCAGTGTGTGCCGCGTGGTTACACACCCGCTTCACACGCGTGATCCGGGACTGTTTCCGGATCCGGTCAGGGATATGCACTATTGACGAGCTCAAACGAGGGCGAAACTCGAGTATAGTGCTTCCATATTGACGTGGATAGGCCTTAGGTTCATACCAGAATGCGATCGGCGTTGCCAGTAGTGGGTTGTGCTCAATATTTAAATTTCAAATCCCGAAACAACCACATAATCAGTTCTACTTATGCTGCTGCCTCCTGTTATTACATGTGATTTCCACGTACACATGCACTGTACTATATTAGTTTCATTGTCATGAGACGTATACCACTTACTCAAAACTATTAACCAAACAACAACAAAACATAATTTTCACACATATGAGCATAGCATCAACAATATTTATTTTTCATTGTCATAAAGTATTTCATTTTTCATTTACAATTCACATATAATTAAATATCAACAGTAATTGTTATTAAACATGCATTTAAAAGAACCAATATTTTATTGTTAACAGTAACGATACATAACCCATTAACAAACATAACAATACTAGAAATGTTAAATAAATAGATCACTTTGTGGTGTCATCATCAAGTGACGTGCTGACTGGCGTAGGCATTCATGACTCTCCCCAGATCTCGGTCTTTGGTTTTCTGGATCAACTCTGCCGTTGATATTCCTCCATGCCACTGTCGCAATCCATCCAGCATAATTTCTCGTGGTCTGCCTCTGCCTGTCTTCCCTTTGATCTTTCCAGTTGTCACGATGTTCTCCAGCTCCTCTCTTCTCATCACATGACCCAAAAAAAGCTGTTTGTCTCTTTCTTATTGTTGTATATAATGTTCTAGTTTCGCCAGCCTCTTTAAGGCATTCTTCATTAGTTACTTTGGCAGTCCAAGGAATTCGCAACATTCGTCTAAGGAACCACATCTCTGTTGCTTCCAATCTCTTCCTAATTTGTTCATTTATATTCTAAGATTCACAGCCAGACAGCAAAACAGGTTCTATATAGCTCTTTAGCACTCTCTTTCTTACATTCAATGATAGCGACTAATTGTATGAGATCTTCATTTTTTGAAATGCAGCCTTGTTATGCCCTATTCTGCTTTTAATCTCTGTTGTGAATCTTCCATCTGATGTTATAAATGTTCCTAGATATTTAAAATTATCCACTTGGTGAAGAATTTTCCCTTCCACCTCTATTTCACATTTGGGTGTCACCTGTTTCTTAGATATCACCATTGCTACTACAATGTCCACCAACAATTGTTGTAGATCTGTTGCATTATCTGCTATAAATACTGTGTCATCTGCATAACATATATTATTTATATTATAACCTCCAAATATTATTTCTTGCTTTTCTTTGGTCTCTCTCATTATTACTTCACTATAGAGTACATCTATTAATCATTGACATGCAATTAAACAATTTTTTTTTTCAATATTTAATAGTCAATTCTCGACACAATGCTTCCTACCAACTCTATGCTATACCAATGCCAAACCTGGACAATGACAGAAAAAGAGAACATACAAAAATTACAATGGAAATGAGATTCCTGAGAAGAATACTCAATGTATCAAGAGAGAAAATCAGAAATGAAGAAATAAGAACTAAAGTGGGGGTTATAGCAGTGGTAGATTTCATTAGAAAACAGCATGTTAACTGGTTCAGCCATACAACTAGGCTACAGACTGACAGTATACCACAACCAGCAATGATGTCAAGACCAAATGGAACCAGAAGAAGAGGCTGACCGTGTAAACAATCGGAGTCCATGGGAATCTTGATGTATGAAACCCATAAACAGGCATTCTCCCACTGTTTATGCTTCACCTTGACACCACAGGGTACAAGAGGAACAAGATGAGATGAAATTATTGAAACCATCAACAGATATAACAATGCTGGTCACATTTAATGATCACATCATGATGCACATCATTAAATATGGGGATCACTTCCTAAAACAGAGAGTGGGGATCTCTCTGTGGTTGGAAGTGGTCAAACTGACTGCATTGTGTGCTATAGGTTTTGGTTGCTTCCCCACTTCATCACTTGTTTTGTGCAATCCAAATTTGAACCCGTGGTCTTCAGTGTGCGAGAAAGACAGCTTGACCCATTCACCACAGAATTCTCGAATTTGTAAAAGACTGCTAAACATTCACTGCAAGAATCCCCTATAAAAGTTAATCAGACTCTCATCCAATTCTGCTCTAGGTTCACTGATCCAATCCACATTATACCACGCTCGACGGCATTTACAGCCATCAGGCAAACAGATACATATAAGATGAATCAAAGGATGGCGAATAAGGAATCCGGTCTATTGTTGGTAATGTAAAGTCTACAGCGGATTTAAACAACAGTTTGTCTTTCAAAATCTGTGGTAGAGGTAACTTGTTCACACGGTTCTCACGGCCAGGGGCTGTACCCACAGCAGATGATACTTCCACAAAAGCCAGCCTGCGCAGGGACACTGGCTGTGAAGACATCTCACCAAGCAGATTCAAACATTGTGTATGATTTTTCTTTTCCAGATATGAGCAAACAGGTTTGTTATACATTAGTGAAGTCTGATCAGCTTTTGTAAGCCACATGATGTCCACAAAATGACGAGCCAAGGATGCATTACCACTTATCAGTGCTGTGCATAAAGGTGATATATCAAATGTGGGACCATCAGGTGTGAAGTAGTTAAAGTATTTGTGTGACCTTATAGTTATGGGCCCTGTTCCATTTGTTATAAGTTTACAAATAATGTCACTATCATTACAAAGTAAAATTCTATGAAACATTTTAGGTTGTAAATAAGACAAACAGGCACCTTGAGCAAGGAAAGTTTCTAGGCATGCTGTTTTATCTCTATCACAAATATACGACACGGGCAGGAAATATGACACGGCTGTCTCTGTCCTATATTTTCTACTGATAGCATTAATGTCAGCTCCTGCATCCAGTAGAATCTGTATAATCTCTTTGCTGTATCTGTTTGCAGCCAACATTAATGGTGACAGACCTTCGTTATTTTGCAAGTTAACATCACAGCCTGCATTAATTAGTGTGGTTACAATGTCAACACACCCATAACTGTAGCCATGACCAGAGGTTCTGTTTACTGCATGCAGCAAGGCTGTATTGCCATTGTTATCTGTCAAATTTACTTTGGGGTTGTGATTTATCACCCCTGACACCACATCCTTTATTATTTTGTGAGTTGATGACAAAATACTGGTCTTTAGCATATCTGATTAGAAATTCAGCAATGCTATGATAACCTTGACATACAGAATAGGAAAAGACAGTATCACCTTTGCTGTCTCTCCAGTTAATGTCAGCCCCATAGTCTAACAGTAACTGAAGCAGTTCTGTACTGCTGTTGTTTAAAACTGCACATATTAATGGTGATGTGTCACCACAAATATTAGGACAAGCCCAATTTTCAAGCAGTACTTTAACTACCTGTAGCTTCGATGTCTGGCACATTTCCCTTTCCCTACGTAAAACCAGAAACAGAGGAGTGTAGTTGTCACATGTTTCTACCGGATTATTTACATAAACTCCTTTCTGAATTAGAAATGAGGCAATTTCTCCACTTTTAGACTCAGCTAACAATTCTTCCAAATAAGGATACTCACCCGTGATGTCAAATAGAATATCATAAATATAGCTAAGGAATTCAACATTTGTTCCTCTTACTGCTGCTAATAACAAATCCTGCTGATCTTCACAAATGTATTCTTGAATTTCAGGCCTGCAATTCACAAGCAGGAAGTTAATGCAGGCCACATTCTGATTTTGTATAAGAATGAATAAAATATACTTGGCGTTAACTGTTGCACCATGCTGCACTAGAAGTTTAGCACAGTCTGTGTGGCCATGAACAAGGGCTATGTCAAGTGGTGAGCAACCCACTACTTTATCATGAACGTTGGCTCCAAATTTTAACATTACTTCAATCATGTCATAATGACCACTTTCTGCTGCAATAGTTAATGGAGGACACCTAAACGTCTTATTTTTCTTGCTCAGATCAGCACCGTGCAGACAAAGCAACTCAACCAGAGGATAACTGCCAGCTTTAGTTGCCACAGACATAGGACAAACTGATGGCCCACCATTCACATCCGCTCCTAATTCCACGAGTCGTTTGACCATTGAAACATGATCTTTGGTAATCTGGCTAAATTCACGATGAAAAAAGTTTGTGTAAGCATTACTGACCATCCTGGTCTTGACTTGTTCATTTAAATCTACAGAGTCTAAAAATATATCCAGAAATTTCACATTACAAGCTTGAACTGCAGTGTCTATGGGTGTTTTTTCACTTTCATAATATGTGTATTTGTTTGCTTTCCACCACACAGCATCAGAGATGAGTTCCCTACTTGACAGTTGCATCCCCCCAGCTGCATTCATGCTTGTGTTAAGTCCCATGGTTTCAGAAGTTGGTCTTGCTTCTTGTAGCGGGCACGCTTCTGTTAATTGGATCCTGTCTGCAGCAGCAGGTCT
This sequence comes from Cepaea hortensis, assembly GCA_963921405.1. NCBI lineage: Eukaryota > Metazoa > Mollusca > Gastropoda > Stylommatophora > Helicidae > Cepaea > Cepaea hortensis. The sequence goes on along the minus strand of CAWUFQ010000007.1, from coordinate 543,580 downwards.
TGACATCTTCTGTTCTGGTATTTTCTAACCTGAAATGTAAGAACAATAACTTCAACAACATGTATTATTTTCTGTCAATATTTATAAGTGAAGATATTGCTCATTATATAATAATCTAATGAGCCATATGCCAAGATTATTACTGAGAATCATGAGCATAGTTAGAAATAAGATGAAACCAGAGCATACATACAGCTAGAAAAGTTACATACAGCTAGAAAAGTTACATACAGCTAGAAAAGTTACATACAGCTAGAACAGTTACATACAGCTAGAACAGTTACATACAGCTAGAACAGTTACATACAGCTAGAACAGTTACATACAGTTAGAACAGTTACATACAGTTAGAACAGTTACATACAGCTAGAACAGTTACATACAGTTAGAACAGTTACATACAGTTAGAACAGTTACATACAGCTAGAACAGTTACATACAGTTAGAACAGTTACATACAGTTAGAACAGTTACATACAGCTAGAACAGTTACATACAGTTAGAACAGTTACATACAGCTACAACAGTTACATTCAGTTAGAACAGTTACATAAGCAATGATTTGAGAAAACAACGTGGCATTATTGGCAGCAAACAGCAACTGCAAGAACAAACTAACAACCAATTTCATTAGGAACATTTGAGTGAGTACAGAAAGGTGATGTGTACTGTCCCCCGATTTGTTTTCATTTAAGTGAGCATACGAGATCAGAGCTGTGGTAGTGTAGTGGCTAGAACTCTTGCCTGCCGGTCCAGTGGTCATGGCGAATTCCTATCCAGTTAGGTTTGTACACTGATCTGGGCTCCAAAGTACCAGAAACTCTTAGGAAATAAAGGCAGCATTTATGATATTGACTTCCATCACCTCATGAATGCAGATTGGTGCATAAATATGTGGCTAGCACCAAATACCCCGAGATAGCTCAGGGCTGTTGAGTTGGCCATGCGTCAAACTATTTTGTTCCTGTGGAAAGGCCCTGTCATTATTTGGAGTTGACAGGTTAGAATTTACAAATTGGTAAATAGTTCGCATGTTGTCTAGCATGAGCTGTAATCTTGTGAATGTATATGTAAATCTTGTTTTCAGAAGTTAGTAAAAGAAAGTTTGCATGTGGACAATCAGTAAATGAATAATAAATAGCTATTGAAGCCACAAAATTGTGGTTTTACAGAAGAATGCTGAAAATGCTTAGAGGGCCAAAATGAGTGATATGTTCTGAAAGAGCCAATCGAAAGCGTCCAACTGCAGTGAGAAAAGTTGCTGAAATGCTATATCAAACCCATACTGCTGTATGCATGTGAAACATGGACAATAAGCAAGCATGTTGAGAAACATTTAACGGCATTGAAAATGTCTCTTAGGAAAAGGCAAGGAACACAATGAACAGAGAAAAACAAGTAAAGCAACCTTTAAGAAACACGTCTTTAGGAAACCATAAAATGATAAGTGAAACCACACATAGGTGGTCAAAATATTTTAGCACATTCTGAGGAAAAATAAATTTGGGTACTTAGTAAAATCTGGCACAATTTTGGGAGAAAAGAGCAAGAGAAGTGAAAAGAGACAGATGGCTTGGTAACATGGCATAACCGAGATAGCAGATCCAAGACATTATGCCAGATGGTGAACCATGATCTCATATGTTTATCACGCAAACATTTATGTGAGATGGTGGACCATGATCTTATATGCTTATCAGCATGGCAAACATTTATGGAGACACAATATCACAAACAGATAGGACAAGGAAAGAAAAACTACAAACAAGTGGAAATTAATAGAGATTTAGAAAGACAGTAAGAAAGAGATCGAGGAAGACAGTAAGAAAAGAGATAAAGGTAGACAGTAAGGAAAGAGATCAGGGAAAACAGTAAGAAAAGAGCTTGAGGAAGAAGAAGAAAAGAGATCAAGGAAAACAGTAAGAATAGATATTGAGGGAGACAGTAAGAAAAGGGATTGAGGAAGACAGTAAGAAAAGGGATTGAGGAAGACAGTAAGAAAAGAGATTGAGGATGACAGTAAGGAAAGGGACTGAGGATGACAGTAAGGAAAGTGATTGAGGATGACAGTAAGAAAAGGGACTGGGGATGACAGTAAGGAAAGGGATTGAGGAAGACAGAAAGAAAAGGGATTGAGGAAGACAGTAAGAAAAGGGATTGAGGAAGACAGTAAGAAAAGAGATTGAGGATGACAGTAAGAAAAGGGACTGGGGATTGTAAGTAAGGAAAGGGATTGAGGAAGACAGAAGAAAAGAGATCAAGGAAAACAGTAAGAATAGATATTGAGGAAGACAGTAAGAAAAGGGATTGAGGAAGACAGTAAGAATAGATATTGAGGGAGACAGTAAGAAAAGGGATTGAGGAAGACAGTAAGAAAAGGGATTGAGGAAGACAGTAAGAAAAGAGATTGAGGATGACAGTAAGGAAAGGGACTGAGGATGACAGTAAGGAAAGTGATTGAGGATGACAGTAAGAAAAGGGACTGGGGATGACAGTAAGGAAAGGGATTGAGGAAGACAGAAAGAAAAGGGATTGAGGAAGACAGTAAGAAAAGGGATTGAGGAAGACAGTAAGAAAAGAGATTGAGGATGACAGTAAGAAAAGGGACTGGGGATTGTAAGTAAGGAAAGGGATTGAGGAAGACAGAAGAAAAGAGATCAAGGAAAACAGTAAGAATAGATATTGAGGGAGAGAGTAAGAAAAGAGATAAAGGTAGACAGTAAGGAAAGAGATCAGGGAAAACAGTAAGAAAAGAGCTTGAGGAAGACAGGAGAAAAGAGATCAAGGAAAACAGTAAGAATAGATATTGAGGAAGACAGTAAGAAAAGGGATTGAGGAAGACAGTAAGAATAGATATTGAGGGAGACAGTAAGAAAAGGGATTGAGGAAGACAGTAAGAAAAGGGATTGAGGAAGACAGTAAGAAAAGAGATTGAGGATGACAGTAAGGAAAGGGACTGAGGATGACAGTAAGGAAAGTGATTGAGGATGACAGTAAGAAAAGGGACTGGGGATGACGTAAGGAAAGTGATTGAGGATGACAGTAAGAAAAGGGATTGAGGAAGACAGTAAGAAAAGAGCTTGAGAAAGACAGAAGAAAAGAGATCAAGGAAAACAGTAAGTATAGATATTGAGGGAGACAGTAAGAAAAGGGATTGAGGAAGACAGTAAGAAAAGGGATTGAGGAAGACAGTAAGAAAAGGGATTGAGGATGACAGTAAGAAAAGGGACTGGGGATGACAGTAAGGAAAGGGACTGAGGATGACAGTAAGGAAAGGGACTGAGGATGACAGTAAGGAAAGAGATCAGGGAAAACAGTAAGAAAAGAGCTTAAGGAAGACAGAAGAAAAGAAGATAGTGTAGAGGAATTCTATAAGGATATAGAGTCTGCCTTAAAGAAATGTAAAAATTCAGAAATAAACATCATAATAGGAGACTTCAATGTAACAGTAAGAAATCAAGGTCATAGATACACAGTAGGAAACTATGGTTTAGGAGAGAGAAATGAAAGAGGATACAGACTCGTAGAGTGGGCTAAAGAAAAGGAAATTATTGTAGGAAACACCTGGTTTAAGCAACACCCGACACCCAAGCAGGATCATGAAACCAGATTGACTACATTCTGATTAGCAGAAGATTTAGAAACGCCCTAACAGTAGCAAAAAAGGTCCCAGTGCTGATTGTTATAGTGACCACAGACTACTTACAGGAACATTGAGGATAAAGCTGAAGAAAGTCAAGTGTATAACAGGAAACACTAAATATGATTTGTGTACATTGAGTAATGACAAGGAAATACAAAACAAATTCAACATAGAAGTACACAATGTGATATATTGTCTGATCTAGAGATATTATTCCAGGATGTGAATGATCAATGGGAAATGTTGAAGAATTCAATCAGTTTGGCTGCAGAAACAACTATTCCAAAATTAACGAAGATGGGTCGTAAGAAATGGATGACTGAAGAAATTTTACACCTAATGGAAACAGAAGACTCAACAAAAATAATCCTGCTAAATATGAAGAAATTCACAGACAAGTCAGAATATCATGTAGGAACGCAAAAGAATCATAACTTGAGGAAAAGTGCTTAGAAATTGAAAAACAACACAACAGTCAAAATACCAAATTAGTGCACAAAAGAATTCAGGAACTTACTAATAAAAGAACAAGTCCCATCAACTGGCTGACTAAAAACTAAAGATGGCAAAATCATAATAGAAAAAGATCAGATTCTACATGTATGGACAGATTATGTGAAAAACCTGTATAATGATAACAGAGAGGAACAGTATGATATTAGATTTAATAATGAAGGACCACCAATTTTAAAGATGGAGGTTCAAAATGTTCTTAAACATATGAAAGCTGGCAAATCCCCCGGTGCAGATAAAATCACAACAGAAATTATTACAGCTTTAGAAGAATTTGGATTAGAGCAAGTCACCAGACTGCTGAACACATTATATGATACTGGAGATATACCTTCTGCATTATGTAATTCTGTATTTATTGCAATCCCAAAGAAATCAGGAACCTTGGAATGTGATCAACATAGATCAATTAGTATAATGAGCCACATCACAAAGATTTTGTTACGAATTATCATGCAAAGAGTGAGGAAGAAAATACAACCTGAAATAGGGGAAGAACAATGTGGGTTTGTAGAAGGAAAGGGTACAGTAAATGCTGTGTATATGCTGTGAACAGTTATTGAACATGCTATAGAAGTGAACAAGGATATATATCTTTGCTATATTGATTACACATAGGCTTTTGAGTTAGACATGTCAACATGGTGGATATGCTTGGAGATCTACAAATTGATGGGAAAGACATGTAGAAGATATAAATGGAATCAGCATTAGAGGAAGAAACATCAATAACATTAGATATGCAAATGATACAGTACTGATTGCAGACAATGCGCAGGATCTGCAACAATTAGTAGACGCAGTTGTACACAGTGAGCAGCTGGGGTTAGAATTAAATTGTAAGAAGACACATGTTATGGTCGTCACCAGGAAGAATGAAGTACCACAATGTAATATACAAGTAAATGGGAATTTTCTTCAACAAGTGAATCGGTACAATTATCTCGGAACAGTCATAACATCTGATGGAGATGCCTTGAAGAGACTAGAACAAGAATCGCCATGGTGAGAGTAGCCTTTAGCAAGATGAAAAACATTCTGACCAATAAAAAGATGGGAGGCTCTTCCATTGCGAATAGAAAAAAATTATATTTGCAATGGAATTGCGAATGAGAACAATTATACTCGCAATCGAATTGCGGGAAGTAACAAACATGTCACAGCGCCTGCTCACTAGTCAATTTTAGTTTGGGCCATTAAGAAGTCTAAGAAGGTGGTTAATTTAAATAGGAATGGTCACAGTTGCGAGTTTAATTCTGCCGAATTCTCCGTATTTTTTAAGGAATCACTCTTCTTCTTACTTCTGTCCGTTGTTTTGGCATCCCGTTTTATTTTTATATTACGTTAGTCCTGTTCAAATACCAAGAATAATTTTTCAGAATAGGTATCTCCAATACAAATAACGATCCCTACAAATAATTCTGTCCCCAGGCGAGTTCAAGAATTGTTAATTTTCGTTTCTGTACACTTCCGTTACCAGGCATCCATGTTTGTTTACGTTACCGTTCCACTGTTTTAGTGTTTATGTCCTGATAATATCGCAGCAGTGATGATTCTCTTAATTTGACACTTTGTATGGCCTAAAGTAATATGCTTCGCCTCAGAGAGACATGATTAAGCAATTCAAACACCAGGGTTTCGACACCAGGCTTTCGGAAAAGAGAGAGAGAGAGAGAGAGAGAGAGAGAGAGAGAGAGAGAGAGAGAGAGAGAGAGAGAGAAAGAGAGAGAGAGAGAGAGAGAGAGAGAGAGAGAGAGAGAGAGAGAGAGAGAGAGAGAGAACTCATGTTCGGGTGGCTAAGTGCCTTTCCCAAGACAACAAAAGTAGGGAACAGATAAGAACAGAAAGACAAATGCGAAGGTTCTTGTGCAGCAAGATAAACAAACCTAATACACAAAATCCATAGAAAACATATGCCTAAAGCGAAATCATCAGACTAGCATTGGTGTCACCTAATTCCTGAAAATGAAAAGAAAAAAATGTTTCCTCCCCGGCGGGGAATCAATCCTCGAGCTCCCGTGTACCAGACGGAGACATTAACCACTATGCTACTGAGGACATGTTAATAGATCAACAAAATATTGTAATATGGAAACACGCATAGGAATAATCTCGTGACCTGCTTCCATTGCGAGTATAATTTTTTTCTATTTGCATGCGAATAGTCACTCCGTAAAAGGATGTCAATTGAAACGAGAAAAAGAGTGTTGAGGGGATACAAAGAGCCTTTTTTTTTTTTGTATGGATGTGAAGCTTGGACAATGTGCAGTCAAGCTGAAAAACATCTGGTGGCTGCAGAAATGTGGTTTCTGAGGAAAATGCAAAGAATACCATGGACATATAGAAAAACTAATGACCAAATACTACAGGAGACAAATGAAAATCGTAGATTGATTAGAGAAATTAGACGTAGACAGTCAAAATTTTTTGGAAATGTTATGAGAAGAAATGAACTGGAGAACTTAGTGACAACTGGCAAGATCGAAAGGAACAGACCAAGAGGAAGACCGAGAGGCAAATATCTGGATGGCTTGGCCACATGGCATGGACGAGACAGGAACACTGAGCTGATCCATGACTCTGGTGATCGAGTGAAATGGCGAGTCATGACCGCCCACACTTTCTGGCATGGCACATGATTGATTGATTGAGCTTTAACATGCTATAAATTTATACAACCATCACATTAGTTTTCTATTAGTATTTCTACTAGTAATCCTCAAAGATATTTACATATAAATAACGGAGGCCATTGCCAGCATACAAGACCCTCATGACTGGTTTCATGCACATGTGTCGATTTAGGGGGGGGGGGGGGGCTGTGTGGTCTTGAGGTATGGTTCCGCCTCGAGTGCTGGAGGTCCTGGGTTCAAGCCCCAGTGAGGAATGGGATTTTTTAACGTTGACTGTTCTTATCTGTCCTCTACTTTTGTTGTCTTGGGAAAGGAGCTTAGCCACCCGAACACGAGTTCTTCTCTCTCTCTCCACCCCCCCCCCCCCCCCTCTCGCTCTAAGTTTCGATCTCCCAACTCTCCCTTTCTTGTCTTTACCACTCTTTAATGTCTTTCAACACATCTTTCTCATATCTCTGTCTCTCACGCTTTCTTCATTATCTATCTCTCTCCTCTCTCTTTTCCACCTGCTTCAGATATACCGGGTTTTCCTGCACTTTATATGCGTAGCATTTGCTTATCCTTGTTTAATTATTAATTAATGAGGCCAGTCAATCGAAAGCCTGGTGTTTGAATTGCCTAATCATGTCTCTCTGAGGCGAAGCATATTACTGACTGTCAGTTTGGACTAGAACAGAGTCACTCAGAGAGGATGCAATAGAGGCCGTAGAAAGTGTCAAATTGAGAGAATCATCACTGCTGCGGTATTATCAGGACATAAATAGTAGGACGGTAACGTAAACAAACATTGATGCCTGGTATGGTAACGGTAAGTGTACAGAAACGAAAGTTAACAATTCTTGAACTCTTTGGGGACAGAATTATTTGTAGGGATTGTTATTTGTATTTGGGATACCAGTTCTGAAAAATTATTCTTGATATTTAAACAGGACTAACGTAAAATGTAAAAATAAAACAGGATGCCAAAAGAACGGACAGAAGTAAGAAGAGTGATTCATTAAAAAATACGGAGAATTCGGCAGAATTAAACTCGCAACAGTGAACATTCCTATTTAAATTAACCACCTTCTTAGACTTCTTAATGGCCCAAACTAAAATTGACTAGTGAGCAGACGCTGTGACATGTTTGATACTTCCCGCAATTCGATTGCGAATATAATTTTTGTCTATTTGCAATGGAATTGCAAATAGTGCCTCCCAACATATATACTAAACATATAGAAAAACCGACACATGTTTAGTCGATGGATCAACATCACGGCACACGGTTGCAACCCATAAGTGCTCCGTTCTCCTCCTAACTCAAACCTGAGTCGAGAGAAGCTCAGTGCACACACTCCGTATCACCGGCGAAGATCCAGGAATACTTTGGGTAGATTTTTAACTCGAAATTTGGCCCGGGCAGCTCCGTTAGGCTACTCTTTTTCGATTTCCAACTGCCAAGGGAATTTTTACGTGCGCAACAATACACACTGGCGTCCGATCTCACTACCCAGAAACAAGGAGAAATTTTTAACGTAGAAAACATATGGCCATATGATTAAAAGCGAAATCATCAGACTAGCATTGGTGTCACTGTCACCTAATTCCTGAAAATAAAAAAAATTAAAAAGTTGCCTCCCCGTCGATGAAACGAACCTCGAGCTCCAGTGTACCAGGTGGAGACCCTAACCGCTATGCTACTGAGGACACATTAACAGATCAACAAAATATTAATAAATATTGTAATATGGACACACGCATAGGAATAATCACGTGACCTACTTTGTTTGCGAATATAAGTTTTTTCTATTAGCAATTCTATTGCGAATAGTCACTCCGAATAGTCACTCAGATATATGTTTCCAATCGATCTATTTTCCCGTCCCCTGAAGATCTCCGTATTCTCGACATGATACATCATTTCTAATGCGGTGTATTATTGCTCCGTATCCTTCCTAGTGACACGACATAGCCATGTACATAATGTGTTGTATGATTTTGTCTGCTGTTTGGTCCCACCGATAAATTTCAGGCACATGTAAACATGTGTGATGTATCATCATCGTGTAAATAAATAACAAATTTAAAAATGTACTTATCCAACGTAAACACACAAATAAATTTGTTAATTAATTATCTACACATACCCAGTTTTCCGAATCCGTCGACCTCTATACCTGAACCGCGCTTGATATTAAACAATATGTGGTGAAATACAACCACTGATAATCTTCTCAATATGGGCTGTCCACACTTTCGGGCTCAGATCTACAAATGTCAACCGTTGAGTTTGTTGTTGCACAAGGTAATGACCCGCAAGTCTGTAGCCAGTCTGGCACTTTGACTAACCTGGCCACTTTTCTCGATTGCCTCCGTTCGGCCAAACTACATACAAACACTTAAGCTAAATTAATATTATGTTTACGATAGATATTTATTAATCAAACAAATACGGAGGTTATTTGTTTATTGTTTTGTTTTATAAATACTTGTCAGAGTTTACTTGCCAGTTTTCGTGGAAGCTCTCCGAAAGTTACGCAACCAGACAATCTGTTCCTATTATTTTCTTTTTAAATATATTGTATCAAGCCATATATGGCTTTTATAATTGTATAATATCGTGTACTATATTATTTTACTTAAAGAATGATAAGTCTGACCAATTATATGTTTAAACGCATGTCTCAAAGTTAGTGTATGTTTGTTATTTTTGACAGGTACACTCGTGTACCTAGTAATTGTACTCACCAATGTGGCTAACAATAACATGCGCTTGATCTTCTCAGGGCCAAAAGCAGATGTCAACCGAATGACACACGTGTACGTTGAAACCTGATGAGGCGACTCTGGCAGCTGCGGGAACCGCGATCCCCCATTAATTAAATCTAGTGGTAGCTGACATCATAGTATCGATTTATCTGCGCTTGATCAGGCCAGGGTGCGGAGGCGGTCATAAAAATGGTGAACTCGAATCACCAAATCCCTGTCCACTAACACTGGCAGGCTGGACTTGGTTGAACACAGTGGGCCGAAAGGCACATAGTGGGACTAAGATACCCTAAAAATTACATTGTAACTATTGAGTATAATGAAAAGGTGTCTTGTGCAGGCCAGATACGTCACCACCAGTGACCATCATTGCATAGAAAGGATACGGCAAAGAATCCACAACAATCTCCGCCATTTGGCGTGACACTACAATTAGACATTTGTTTGGTTTTTTAAATCGTAGGCTGTCTTTATGCCCTCACTCTTAACTGTGAGTGTGCGCGCTCAGAACGTCTACGTGTTCACTAGCGTGGGAAAGAGGGCTACACTGTGAGACAAAAATGGTCATTGTAATTGTGAGCTCATTGCTTCAGATCTACGTATAGGTGAATGTTCCGCATATCAGCATCACATTATTGGAAAATAGGTGAGCAATCAGAAGACGAGATGGAAATAAAACAAAAAAAGTAGCAATAAGGCAAACCCATACATTGGACAAACGGTACCAATACTCAGGCTTGTCCATGGGACATATTTTTCAGTCCAATCCCATCCCTTCCCATGGTAATTTATACCTGTCCCATCCCATCACATCCCATCCCATGGGACCTTTCCCATGGGATTCCCATGGTAATAACATTCCCATGGCCAAGCCAACGAACACTAAAAAACAAACACGCATCAGTAGATACTGGGAAGATAACCTAACAACACAATCTTCGACCTGACACTTCCAGGAGTTTCCTCTGCCTGACTTGCTGCCCTGTTTCTTGTTGATCTCACCGTGCATTTGATGCTGTGCACTCATTGACTTGCTGGTAGACATGTACTCATTGACTGGCTGGTAGACATGTACTCATTGACTTGCTGGTAGACATGTACTCATTGACTGGCTGGTAGACATGTACTCATTGACTGGCTGGTAGACATGTACTCATGTAGTTTGCCGTCAAGGGAGAGTATGATCACCGACGTCATTTGAAAAGGCACACGGTGATGATGATAAATTCTTATTTTGAAATATTAGTCCCACTGTTCACTAACATTTTGTCGTCTATTTCTGTTTTCGCAATAATGTGCCATCCATCCATCTCCATCATGTGCCATGCCGATATGCGTGGGCGGTCAAGTTCTGCCATCTCACTCGATCACCAGAGTAATGGATCAGCTCCGTGTTCCTGTCTCGACCATGCCACGTGGCCAAGCCATGCCATCCAGGATTTACCTCTCGGTCTTCCCCTTTGTCTCGTCTCCTCGATCGTGCCAGTTGTCACCAAGTTCTCAAAGTAATTTCTTCTCATAACACGCCGAAAAGATATTACTGTCCACGTCTAATGACTCTAATCAGTTTACGAACTCATTTGTGTTTTGGAGGACTTTTTCATTGGTTTTTCTGTCTGTACGTGGTATTCTTTGCATTTTCGTCAGAAACCACATTTCCACAGCCATCAGATGTTTTTCGGCTTGATTGCTCATTGTCCACGCTTCACATACATACAAAAGTAAAGGTGCACAACATGAAAATAAAGTTTGAAAAAACTGTAATACAGGAAATGAGTCAATGCGGGGAGACAAATATAATTTAAATCTATATTAATGCTAGCACCGGAGATAACATTAGCTATTTATTCTTATAACAAATTCGGTGGTTTTTTAATTTAAAAAAATATATTTATAACATATTGCTTGCATCGTATCATTGAAGCTTTCCGACCATTATACAATCAATCAATCCTTTTAGTTATTTCTACTATCTTATATTAATCTATGCATGACTCTTCTTATTATATAATATCGTACACAATATTAGTTTACTTAGAAAGTGATAGGACTACACAAACATCTGATGCATAGCACACGGCAGGAAATCAGTTAATAACATTTGGATTTTGGCAGGTACACGCGTGTACTTTGTAATTGTACACGACAAATTGTAAACACGTTGCAATGATACAGCCGGGGTTTTAATAACAAACAGTAATATACTTAAGCACATTAAGCACTCACCACCTGTATAATCCAGGAACAGAGTGTGAAAGGTAAATATAATTGTTTACACTTTAGAAATTTGGAATCTTTATTCATTTTCCTATGAAAACATGCTGGTAATACTGTCATGTTTTTGTCAGGTATGACTGAGCTACCGTATGAAAGTAGACAGTACAATCTTATTTCTGTCAGCGCTGAGTGCTGGGCGGCGCTTACCACCCGACACCCCACATTGTGCCAACGGCGTCAGGCGGAAGAGCGCAATTGGGAGAGTACAAGCCTTATCCTGGATGTGAGGAAATGCAACCTAAAGACAAAATGTCATTGCAGGACAGACCAGACAATAAGCCTTGGTTGGCAGCTGGTCTATGATCGAAGCTCCGACAGGCGTGTGATGAAAGGGACCAGATCTCTGGTCTGTACTCTGTATTAAATCCCTTTGGTCGGGATTAGCCGAGTCGTCTCCCGTCAGATACGTCATTAACTAGGGAAACCCCCGGCTAAAATAGTTCCTGACGGTAGATTTCGAGAATCTTCTCGATTAATCTAGAATATTCGAGAAGGTAATCGGCAGAGTGCGTACGTGATGTTTGCAGTCACGTTGGACCCACAATTACATCGGGTTGCACGGTATACTGGACTTCTCCATAACCCATGAGATTCTCTGGGCCCGTGTAGAATTTGAAACAAGCAAGCAGCTTGACAGTATACAGTACAATATTATTTCTGTCAGCGCTGAGTGTTGGGCGGCGCTTACCACCCGACTCCCCACATTGTGCCAACGGCGTCGGGCGGACTTGCTCAGCTGTGTAATACTGATGTTATGGTAGGAGATATCCTTATAGTTGTGATAGTAAAGATAGATCTACCTTGATTGTTAGAACTTAATCACATTCATTGTTAGTGCTGAATTTACTATGAAGTTATCACTGCTACTTGTGTGTGTAGTTTAGGTAATTAACAGCAATGTTTCAGCAAGTGTGTTACCAACTGTATTCAGTGATTACATCTTTAGATCTGTGAGAACTTGTGCCACTAGTTAGTCTGTGTGATGTTAGAGACATTACTAGTGATGAGTTATCGGCATGAGCAAACCAGTGATGTTATTTGTTTAGCTAGATATAGCTGTAACTTATGCCTTATATAGCTTGTGTTTATTAATTCCTGGAATCAAGGTGTTAGTATTTCCAACAGGATGTGGAGGTAAGTATTTGTTAAGTGAGGACGCCAGTGTTATTACACCTCTGTGTAGGAATGTCTTGTGGTTTCTTGATAGATATAGTTATGAATTACTTGTGGATTTATGATGTCACTGCATGTGTAATTGGCCTGCCCGACTGTGTATATGTCGCCGGCCTGACTGTGTGAAATTTGCATAGCCGAATGTGTGTATTACACCAGCCCGACCGAAGTGATTGGCATGACCGATCGAGGTTGTTGGCATGCCCGAACGAATTGAGTTGCATGTGCGATCGAGGTTGTTCGCCTGTCGGACATGTTGATTTTGCATGACCGCCGAGACCAATGTGACGTGCTTTCAGAGAGGCCAGTGCGTGTGTACCGATCCAAGCTGTGAACAGAACGTGGCTGTATGACTCTACGGTTCTTCTCTTCTGTAAACCTGACTCTGTTGGTGGGGTAACTCATCCACTAGGAAGTGGGAGTTATAATGGAGCCATTTAAACAACACTTGCGGGAGGACTGAAGATTTAGGGGATGAGGTGCTGGATGCCACTCTTAACGGGATGACGTGGTCTAATTCGCCACGGAACCAGGGTGCTCTTTTTCCACATCTTCTGTGGGAAAGATTACTCGGCGGATTGCCACCATATCTGTGATAGACCTGCACAGACTTGACCGTCATGGGAGAAGGTCAACTAATAAAGGTCAAACCTGTTCTGGGACAGAGATCCCAGGACGGAAAGCCGTTGCTTTGTTTATAAGTTGTTAATTTGTAACAGTGGGAACAATCTACAGAGATGATGGTGTGCGCGTGACAACAGACAAAGAGAAAGGGGAGAAATTTCTCCAGAGATTTTTCGAGCAGACCAATCATAATGATGCGGACACCAGGGATGCAGTTAGAGAGGAGCTATCTGGCACCACGAAGAATATGCCGTATGAAGACATCATACGGGTGGAAGATGTTAAACACATTTTGAACAAGCATTAGGACAGCATCAGTACCGCAGGATTGGGTGCACAGCTATCTCATCCCTCTCCCAAATCCATTCAAGGATCAGTCAAAGCTTAGCGGCTTTAGGATCATCACCCTTCAAAATACATTTGGGAAGGTTTTAGAGAAGATAGTCGCTGTTAAGCTGCAGGATTGTTTGGAAAGGGGGAAGCTTCTTCCAAGAGGCCTGGGGAGCTACAGGCCAGGAAAAGATACCTGGTCTACTGCAGCCACTTTTGCCTTTGATGTTTATGAGGGGTTCCAGAGTAGACAGGAAACGATGGCAGTAGCGCTTGATCTCGAGGATGCGTACAATAGAGTTCGATATGATATTTTTATGACCGCACTGATGGAGAAGGGGGTCAATCCCTGGTTGGTGAACTGGATAGCAGCCGTCCTGCACTCTCGTCTGGTTGCGCTCCGTCTGGGCGCATGGACCTCAGAGCCACATATGTTAACCCCGGGACTGCCACAGGGATCTGCAGTCTCACCGGTGCTCTTTAATGTGTATACGAGCAAGATTTCAAACCTAGAAGCACCAGGGGTTGGAAGAATACTAACATTTGCAGATGATATTCTTGCATATAGGCAGGGGAGAGATAGGGAGCAAACAGCCCAGGAGTTACAGGCGACAGTAGATGAAGTGATTGACTGGTGCACAGAAATGAGTGCTGTCATCCACCCGGAAAAGGCGGCTGTTTTGTGATGCTCTCTGGACAACAGGATTGTAAGAGCTGATGTCCCAAGCCTCTCGATAGATGGTAGAAATGTCAGCAGAGAGAACAAACTGAAGTATCTGGGGATCACATTTGACAGGAGCCTATCCTTCAAGGACCATGTGGAGACGGTCGTGGCAAGAACTCAAAAGGGACTCAATGCACTTAAACCTATGGCTGCAATGGACATAGAGCAGAGAATGCTTTTCACACTATACCAGCACTTGATCCTCTCAGTAATTGATTATGAATTAGGTCTGTTCACTGTCTCAGAGAGCCAGCTGGTAAAGTTAGAGCGCATACAGAACGAAGCTATGTGGGTCATTCTGGGATGCACTAGAGACACCCCAGTAGTGTGTATGCGTTACATCCTTGGTCTGCCGACTGTGGCTGGTAGGCTCAAGGTGATGCAGGCGAAGGCATACATCAGAGTAGCTGCAGACATAGACCACCCACTGCTTGAGGCGCTGGACGCAGTTAAGGGTCAGCGACTGATAAGAGGGAAATCATGGATGGCTCAGGCCGAGGATACGATCAGACAGGTGTGCCCCCTGGAGAACATTAGGCGTGGAGAGGAGTGGGTCAGAGTGCCAGCGGAGCAGTCAGACTTGTGCAGAGTTATAATCACATTAAGCCGGGAGTGCAGGGAGTGGCCAGCAGGGGCCACGGAAGTGGAAATCCAGCAACTAATTCAGGACAATGCTCACTCGAGTGATATGATTATCTACACAGATGGTCCGGTTTCAAGAGGTGAGAGAAGTGGCTGGGGTTTCATAGCCAAAGCTAATGGTCGATGTTTGGGACAGGAGAGCCTGGCATATGATACCACAACATTCAGCTTAAGAATGGAAGTGGAGGCAGTCACTGCGGCTCTCCGCTGGATGGAGAATACTACACACACACACACACACACACACATCGTGATTGTAACTGACTCAGAAAGCATGCTGACGAGGGTGAGGACGGGCAGACTTCGTGGGGAGTGGCTTGCTTCGCTTCGGAGGTCACAGGTGACAAGCACCGCCTGGATCTTTTCTCCGGGGCATGCCGGTGTGCTGGGAAATGAACAGTCGGACAGATTGGCTGGCTCTGCAGAACTTGGTGGAGTATTGATACATGACAAGGAAGACGCTCTTGCGGCCTTGTGGGAGCACGTGCACACCTCGGAGGAGCAAATGGAGTACCATGGTCTGGCAAGAATGAGACAACGAGGAGTGACGAAGGGATCTGGCCTACGCTCAACGCTCAAAGGAAAGGCGAGACGGACTTATAATCAGATTGCTACTGGTACTATTAGTGATGGAACTCTTCGCTGGCTGCTGAGGATGGGGACGGAGCACTTATGGGAATGCCCCGAATGCTGTGATGTCGATTCCTAAATCAATCAATCAATCAATCATGGGTTAAGTGATTAATTAATTGTTGAGTTATAGATGAGGAGGATATGTCCGGCTGGACACCTCCTAGATAATGAAACCGCTACACTGAAAGATAAGTGTCAAGATCCCACTTGAGTTGGCAAGGGACATAATATAGATAGAGAATAGACATAGAAACAGGGGATGAATAGGGGAGAGAATAGAAGAGAATAGAACAGTCTAGAAAGATGAGTCAGATCCCAGTACATTAACTACGCAGAACGTCCAGCCACAGCCGGCTTAAGCGTGAAATGTGAAACACCACGAGGTGCATGGAGGGGCGATCACACCGTGTCCACCTCACGAGAGAAGAGAGGTCAGACGGCAACTGTACATGGACGGAAGAATGTGAAGCTTCTAGAGGGAGACACAAGGATAGACATTACTTAGATCCTCAAGATATTAGCGATAGACATAGTTAAGATGTTGTGTATAGATACTTATATGCTTTGTGTGATGAAAATGTAAGTAATATACTAATATTGTAAATAACGTGCGAGAAGATTATACGCCAAATGACAGACATCGTAATAAAATAGTAACGACGATAAGTGAACTCAGAGTTCTGTCTTATTTATGCTCGCACGGTTCTACCTGTCTGAACCCGAGTTTCCTATCCCTATTTATGGCACGTTGACAGGTAAAATACATGGGGGATCCTGTCCGTTTTGGCAGTTTAATTGCAGTGTTAATTTTCTAAAGGCAGAAACAATTAGAAAATAACTACATTGACGGTTCTTGGCCTAGCCAAGTAAAAGAAAAAAAATCATACACGACATCGACAAAGCTTAAATATTATATATTAAGTACTTGTCTTTGGAACGACGCTATCCACTGCTCTCAAAGTATATTATCAGAATGCTAACTCTCACCATAAACATGACATTGATGTGACGTGACAAAATACTAATGTTTTTCTCTCTAATAACAGGTTGTTCCATAATGCATTTTGTATGATGTAAATTGCCAGAGAATCTCATGGGTTATGGAGAAGTCCAGTATACCGTGCAACCCGATGTAATTGTGGGTCCGTTTCAAAATAAGAATTTATCATCATCATCGTGTGCCTTTTCAAATGACGTCGGTGATCATACTCTCCCTTGATGGCAAACTACATGAGTACATGTCTACCAGCCAGTCAATGAGTACATGTCTACCAGCCAGTCAATGAGTACATGTCTACCAGGCAGTCAATGAGTACATGTCTACCAGCAAGTCAATGAGTACATGTCTACCAGCCAGTCAATGAGTACATGTCTACCAGCAAGTCAATGAGTACATGTCTACCAGCAAGTCAATGAGTGCACAGCATCAAATGCACGGTGAGATCAACAAGAAACAGGGCAGCAAGTCAGGCAGAGGAAACTCCTGGAAGGGTCAGGTCGAAGATTGTGTTGTTAGGTTCTTTTCCCAGTATCTACTGATACGTGTTTGTTCTTTAGTGTTCGTTGGCTTGGCCATGGGAATGTTATTACCACGGGATTCCCATGGAAAAGGTCCCATGGGATGAGATGTGATGGGATGGGACAGGTATAAATTACCACGAGAAGGGATGGGATGGGACTGAAAAATATGTCCCATGGACAAGCCTGAGTATTGGTACCGTTTGTCCAATGTATGGGTTTGCCTTATTGCTACATTTTTTGTTTTATTTCCATCTCGTCTTCTGATTGCTCACCTATTTTCCAATAATGTGATGCTGATATGCGGAACATTCACCTATACGTAGATCTGAAGCAATGAGCTCACAATTACAATGACCATTTTTGTCTCACAGTGTAGCCCTCTTTCCCACGCTAGTGAACACGTAGACGTTCTGAGCGCGCACACTCACAGTTAAGAGTGAGGGCATAAAGACAGCCTACGATTTAAAAAAAAACGAAACAAATGTCTAATTGTAGTGTCACGCCAAATGGCGGAGATTGTTGTGGATTCTTTGCCGTATCCTTTCTATGCAATGATGGTCACTGGTGGTGACGTATCTGGCCTGCACATGACACCTTTTCATTATACTCAATAGTTACAATGTAATTTTTAGGGTATCTTAGTCCCACTATGTGCCTTTCGGCCCACTGTGTTCAACCAAGTCCAGCCTGCCAGTGTTAGTGGACAGGGATTTGGTGATTCGAGTTCACCATTTTTATGACCGCCTCCGCACCCTGGCCTGATCAAGCGCAGATAAATCGATACTATGATGTCAGCTACCACTAGATTTAATTAATGGGGGATCGCGGTTCCCGCAGCTGCCAGAGTCGCCTCATCAGGTTTCAACGCACACGTGTGTCATTCGGTTGACCTCTGCTTTTGGCCCTGAGAAGATCAAGCGCATGTTATTGTTAGCCACATTGGTGAGTACAATTACTAGGTACACGAGTGTACCTGTCAAAAATAACAAACATACACTAACTTTGAGACATGCGTTTAAACATATAATTGGTCAGACTTATCATTCTTTAAGTAAAATAATATAGTGTACGATATTATACAATTATAAAAGACATATATGGCTTGATACAATATATTTAAAAAGAAAATAATAGGAACAGATTGTCTGGTTGCGTAACTTTCGGAGAGCTTCCACGAAAACTGGCAAGTAAACTCTGACAAGTATTTATAAAACAAAACAATAATCAAATAACCTCCGTATTTGTTTGATTAATAAATATCTATCGTAAACATAATATTAATTTAGCTTAAGTGTTTGTATGTAGTTTGGCCGAACGGAGGCAATCGAGAAAAGTGGCCAGGTTAGTCAAAGTGCCAGACTGGCTACAGACTTGCGGGTCATTACCTTGTGCAACAACAAACTCAACGGTTGACATTTGTAGATCTGAGCCTGAAAGTGTGATATAGCCATGACCCTTAAAGGGATTTTACAGTCTCTTCACAAAAGATCAATATAAAAGTTATCCGCAGTGTGAAATTGTGTATTATTTCCGGATTTAGTGGTGATATTCGTTGGTTTGTTTGATTTTCTGGATATTTCCCCGGAATTATTACCTGAAACAACACATTTTTCAATATGTATTCGAATATCACTGATGTCGGGATCTCGATAAATGACTACGATGTCCAGCTACTCCACCAGTCCGGAACGATAGTGTGTTCCATAACTGGTCCCGGGGCGGCTGCTAAAGCAACACCCGCACTTATTATGAGTGCCCTAACTGGCCCAGGAGGTGTACCCTTTGGGGGAGTCGTGGACCTGCATAGGTTCGAAATTCCCACTAGGTGGTACTTTCACCTGTCAGCAGAGGCTCAGAAAGCCGTGTATGACAAGATACACGGCAACAAACTTTCGCTACCAAGTCTAGGGATAGACATATCACTACAACATCTAGACAAAGAAAGGGACAGGCTGACCATCCACTGGCTACCTGTCACGATTGCTCCTCAAGGAGTTAAAAAACTGGTGCACAGTATTACAGGAGACGACCAGGCTGAGGTCTTTAGGATAAAGAATGGGGCTGGCAAGTGGGGAGCGCTCTGCAACCCAACAAAGGAAGTTCCCCATTACATACGGATCTACACTCCCGGTATAACGAACAATAACCACAGAGTGTTGATCACGATGCCGGGGAGAAAGACCGATTGTCCAGCTTGCGGCCAAAACAACCACTGGGCAAATAAATGCCCTAGTCGACGACAATCGACGACACCAATAGCAGCAGCAGTAAGGGTTCAAAGCCAAGAAGATTTCCCACCGCTCGAAAGAGAAACCTCTCCACAGGGAGAGATTGAACTGACACAAACCTTCAACAGTCAAATCAACACACAAGAAAATAACATACAAGAAATTAATACACAAGACATAAATCCAAGGAATGAAGACTCTGACGGTTTTCAAGTCGTCAGCAAACCAAAGAAGAGAACATGGGCTAACAGAAGACCGCAGTCAAAACACAGCGACGACACAGAAACAGACGATTTATCACTGCCAAAGAAAGAAAAAGTCAAAAACACTATAGGCAAGACAAAGGAAACTGAACAAGAACAACAAGAGGAGACACAAGTACAAGACGAAGACGACACATACAGCATACCAGACAATCTTTTCGTAGACACAGACACAAGTGATAAGAACGAGGAACAAGACGATCCTCCCACACAAACCTTTGACGCTACAGACCTGCTCGCCTAAATGTACTCAACAAGGATAAAAAAAAAAATTTGCGTGTGATTCTATACATTTATTATATCTCATTCATTTGATTTTACTTAAATTATAATGACTAGTGATTTAGTTATTATTACTTTAAACATTTGTGGTATACGTACAAAATTACAACATATTATCACACTAATAAACAAACACAAACCAGATTTTCTACTACTACAAGAAACAAATATATGTTCAAAAACATTCGCACAACATATCACCACACAGCTAGGCCTCAGACATTCATGCTTTAGTTTAGGCACACACAAAATTGGGTCAGGAACAGCTATTCTGCAGACATCAGACAGGTGGGACATAATTAAAACACACACGGATAACCATGGACGAATCTCCATAATACAGGTAGAAAACACTATACAAGCATACACCATAGTGAACATACATGCACCACCAAATTACAATCACCAACCAAACTTTTACCAAGAATTAGACACCTTACTTATACAAACATACAGAGGGCAAAATATTATCCTTGCAGGGGATTTCAATTTTGTACTCTCAGATTTGGATATCGTAGGGGCAGGCAAAGCAGGAATCAAGACACAATTAAGGAGAAATGACAGAAGTGGAATACATCAACTGGATATACTAAAGAATACCCTAGACACACACAATCTAATAGACGCTTTCCGATACAGACACCCTAATAACATTGCAACAACACACAAAAATAGGGCTTACAATAGATCAGCCAGATTAGATAGAGTATACTCACCTTCAACACACCAAATAATACACACAAAACATCTACAAGAGACATTACAATACACAGATCACAAAGCAGTACTAACACATATCACTACAGACACTACAAACACAAGACCATCAAAAAGAACATCACATTGGAAGTTCAATAACTCCTTACTCCAACATACAGGTTATTTACAACATGTGACACAACTTATTCTAACATACACTAATAGTACACCCACCGACAACATAACACAAATTTGGGATTTACTAAAGAATACAATACGGTGTAGAACACAACAGTTAGCATCCATCATACATAAAGACAGACTACAACAAGAACATATCATACAGACAGCAATACAACTCACAAAACAGACTGACAGGAATGCATCACACCTAAACACACTAGAATCACAATTAGAACAACACCAGCAACACACACTCCGCGGTGCACTCCTTCGAACTAAACTTACTAACATATCAGAAGAAAGTCCCAATAGACAGCACCTTGCATTAGAGCAAAACATTCAACGCAACAGACAAATAGGAGCAATAACAGACATGCAAGGAAACACACAAACAGAGACAGTACATATACTAGAAACATTCCAACAGTACTACACTGACCTATATACAGCAGAACCCGCCAACACACAAACACAAAATAGATTCCTAAAATACACAAAAAAACTGTCAGACACAGATAAAGACACACTAGACACAGAGCTTACATTAGCCGACATAACACATGCACTCAATCAAATGCAAAAAGACAAAACACCAGGACCAGATGGACTCACAGTAGAATTCTACCAACACTTCTTTCCTATCCTAGGCAATTTCCTTCTAAAAGTCTACCAAGAAGCTTTTCATAAACAAGAACTCCCAAACACTTGCAACATGTCATATATAACACTCATACCTAAAGACAACACAGACAAAACACAGCTGAAAAACTATAGACCCATCTCCTTATTAAACACAGACTACAAAATTCTAGCAAAATCACTTGCAAACAAAATTTAAAAACTTCATGCCATCACTCATCCACCCAGACCAACAGTGCAGTATTCAACACAGAAACATACACCAACATACACACTTCATTAGGGATTTCATTACATACACCCACCAGAAAGACTGTCAATCCTCTCTCTTATCTTTAGACCAGGAGAAGGCCTTTGACAGAATCTCACACTCATACTTACACAAAACACTAGCACACTGCAACATAGGACAGTACTATAGACAGTGGATAGAAATATTGTATAAAAATCCTGAAAGTAAGGTACTGGTGAATCATTCACTCACTGGCAGTTTCAAAATCAATAGATCTGTCAGACAAGGGTGTCCACTATCACCAGTCCTGTATGTACTCACACTAGAACCACTCTTAGAAGCAATTAGACAGGACACTAACATTAAAGGTACATTTATACAAGGGTCTGGAGAGCGGAAATTAATTGCTTATGCAGATGACACCGTTTTCTTCCCTACAACCAACACTTCCATAACGAACATACTTCACACCTTCAGACAGTTTGGCGAAGGAAGTGGGGCCAAAATAAACATACAGAAGTCTAAAATAATGGGTCTGGGGAAGTGGAAGAATAAAGCAGATTTCCCCCCGGATCTAACAGTCACAGATAACATGAAGATCTATGGGATCACTTTTCCATCCAATCCCAGAAAAACACACACAGGAACATGGCAATCACTGACAAAACAAATTATAGACATACTACATAGGTTCAAATACAAGACATCAACAATTTTTATACGAAGCACTATTGTTAACACCTTCATCTTTCCTAAAATACTATATTTAGCCACAGTGTTAGACCCACCAAAACAAACAATCACAGACATAAACAAACACATCAGGAAATTCATCTTTAAAAACACAATCCACAGTATTAAGCACAAGACTTTAATACAAGAGAAGACTAGAGGGGGAATTTCACTACAGGACCTTAACACAAAAATACAAGCATTAAGAATCAACCACATAGGACGCATCATCAATCATCCAGATCAACACTCCCTAGCTTTATACTATATTGCAATTAGATTACACAGAATTAAGAAAATAGACAAAACGACACCGCACTATTACGGCACACTACCGCACTTCTACAGAACATGTATGCAAGCAATTCAAGGTAATGAACACTTAATACAACAGACAACCAAGCAGATATACACATATTTAGTACTACAACAAGCCCCACCACTACACCTGAGAATCAAAAGAGGATACAAATATCACATGAAAGACTACAGTTGCACCTTCACTAACTTACACAACAAACATATCACATCAAAATCCAAAGAAATAACATACAGGCTAATTTATAATATGACCCCGACAACTGAGAGAGCCGCACAAACATTCAAGCAAATAGTGTCACCACCTCACTTTCCCATAGAGTAAAGGGCTGCAACTCCAGCCCAAGGGATACCAATGAGTCGCACAGGACCCGAGTAATCTCGAACCTTCTCGATAGAGTTGGTCACCTAGTCCATGATTCCGTGGACACTGATGTGGCCCGCCTAATGCGGGGTCCACGAGGAACTCGGACAGAGTTACCGCCCGTGTCGAGTTAGGACACGCGGAGACGGGCAGAGGAAAAACGGACTGGAGAGAGACAACAGGGCCTGCCTGAGAGGGACTCATAGATATTCGTAGATATACTTAGGCTAGATAGTGTGCTAGATTGTTGCATGACAACTATATGTTTGATGATTAACTATCTGTGATATGTATGATAAGAAAGCGCGGGTCTGTTTACCCACTGCGCCAACTGTACACTGTATGTAATAAATATTCTATATCCTAGCGAACAGTGTATTGTTGCCTGTATGAACCCGAACCATTATTTAGATAAGAGTAAGATGATGACAGGCTTTATGGGGGCTAGTTTTCCGGTTGTGGCATAGAATGTTTTCTTAAAAACCTGTTAAATGCCATGTAAAATTAATTATTTAATCATATCACATTGAATTTTGATAAAACATTGATTGTGGTAACACATTGATTTGCTTAAATCAAAGAAATTGTTAACGTTACAAATTTACATAAAACTAGTAGCTATCTAGCGATAAAATATAAATAATCTGAGTCCCTCGGCAATGTCTCACCATTGCCCATGCAGCGCCTCATTACTGTGATCCTGTAAACCATTTTTTTTGTTGACATGTTACTATTTTGACATTTTTTTTTTTGTGTGACAGTGACTAATGTTTTCTCGCTCCACGAGCAGATTGTTCCGCAACAAGTGCCGCGTCCAACCTATGAAACCGTTCCAACATTGACGAGAGTACAAGACAACATCGAGGAGTTCTTCAATTAAGAGCTAAGTTTCACCTCATACTCATTGTAAATTCTAAGCTGTACTTCTCATGTTTCATCAATGTATTATTTTGTATCATATTGATTTCTTTGCATATTCATAACCTTGTCACCAATATAACCTTGCATTTTGATTTACACATTAATAATTAGGGGAGTTAACCAAATTTTTGACCACACAACATATTTTTCTAAGGGATTTAACTCTATAAACTTAACAAACAAGTAAAACACAAAATGTCTAGTTTAGATCAATGCATTGAGCAAGGAATAAAGTTAGGTTATAAAGATGAAAAACTGTCAGAATGGGCACAGAAAACGCACGCAGAAAATATTGCCCGTGAAGAAAGAGCGATAGAACGAGAAGAAAGGAAACTGCAAATGGAAGCCGAAGAAAAGAAATTGCAAATGCAAATGCAAATGCAGGCAGAAGAAAAGAAATTGCAAATGGAAGCCGAAGAAAAGAAATTGCAAATGCAAATGCAAGCAGATGAAAAGAAATTGCAAATGGAGGCCAATGAGAAGAAATTACAGATGGAGATTGAGTCCGCCGCCAAACAGGCCCAATTAAATGCCGAGACACAGATTAAACTAAAACAGATGGAAATGGAGTCCAACACAGATATATCAATAAATAAGTTAAGAAGCAAAGAAGAGGAACAAAAATATAATAAATATAAAGGTCTCGTGAAGGCTTTCTGTTCTGGAGATTCCATCTCAGCCTACTTAGAAAATTTTGAGTGTCTCATGTCTCATCATAAAATCAGTAAATCAGATTGGGCATTTATTCTAATGAGGAACCTAGCTCTTGAACCACTGAAAGTAATAGAGAAAATACCACAGGAAATGCGAAAAGACTATGAGTACCTAAAACAACGCATTCTCCAACATTTTTCTTTAGACACTGCAGGTTACCAACAACAATTTGCCAAATTATCTCCTCAACCAAACCAAACCTTTATAGATTATGTCAGTACAGTCCAAGACATATGCACAAAATGGATTAACTCGGCTAAAACCAACAACAGCCATGATAAACTTAAGGAGCTTATTATAATAGATAAAATAGTCAGTACCATCCCCACACCTTTTGCCAAGTTCTTAAAACAAATGGACTGTAAGAACATTCAGGAAATCTGAATATATTTAGCCAAGACTCCGGTCTTGTTAACCCTCTATTATATAGGGGTTATTTGTCTGGGTACCATTTCGGGTACTATGAGAAGGGCAAGTTGTAAATACAACTACTAAAATGCCACGGAACTTCGGTCTGATAAGCATATTTAAGCACACGAGAGACAGGGATCTCTGCACCAAATCAGAGAAGTGTTGTATGGTAGAATACATGAGTTTTTAGTGCTAGTAGGTATGTTACCAGGTTACTATCCACCAAACTACAAACGCCAACTTTATGTGAGTCGGTGACAGAATTAGAACATATCTAATTACCCAACAACCAATCATATTAGGGGGAGGGGGGATCCTGTCACCACCTCACTTTCCCATAGAGTAAAGGGCTGCAACTCCAGCCCAAGGGATACCAATGAGTCGCACAGGACCCGAGTAATCTCGAACCTTCTCGATAGAGTTGGTCACCTAGTCCATGATTCCGTGGACACTGATGTGGCCCGCCTAATGCGGGGTCCACGAGGAACTCGGACAGAGTTACCGCCCGTGTCGAGTTAGGACACGCGGAGACGGGCAGAGGAAAAACGGACTGGAGAGAGACAACAGGGCCTGCCTGAGAGGGACTCATAGATATTCGTAGATATACTTAGGCTAGATAGTGTGCTAGATTGTTGCATGACAACTATATGTTTGATGATTAACTATCTGTGATATGTATGATAAGAAAGCGCGGGTCTGTTTACCCACTGCGCCAACTGTACACTGTATGTAATAAATATTCTATATCCTAGCGAACAGTGTATTGTTGCCTGTATGAACCCGAACCATTATTTAGATAAGAGTAAGATGATGACAATAGCCCCATGCAAATTATGTAGACAAAATATTCAGGAAACAGAGGATCATCTCTTCTATGAATGCCCAGCAATCACAGCCACTAAGATTGCACTGCAACAATTAATAGAAACACACACAAACAAGAAAACTGACGCTTATAAGGCCATTTTTTTTTAAATACAATACCCACAGCCACAAAAGACAAACACACTAAACTTCTTGTTGCACTGGCGGAGTATAGAAACGTAATATGGTCGAGTAGAAACTCGGCCACACACAATCACCAAACAATACAACCACACACACTAGCAAAGATTTTTCAACAAAAAATCGCCCAGCTATTCGCAGATTAATAAACAAGAGCCACTCCCACCAATTTCACACTACATAACATACATGTTCAAACACACTCTCACAGTATATTTCTATACTCCGCATGTGTACCACTAAGCCCAATCATTGAGGAACAAAGCGCCAAATAACTGAATAAATGTCTTTTCTTTGTTACTGAGTCCTGGAGCCCAATCTAGACAGAACAATGGGACGGTGGCCTTTGTGAGTCAGTGGTCTTGTCGACCGAAGTTTGACCTCGGTCTGAACAGCTCTCTCTCTCTCTCTCTCTCTCTCTCTCTCTCTCTCTCTCTCTCTCTCTCTCTCTCTCTCTCTCTCTCTCTCTCTCTCTATCTCGCTCTCTCTCTTTCTCCCCCCCCCACCCCAAACATGAATGACTATACGCTGTATTCGCAATGTAAAAGCCTGTTTTTGTACATAATAAATGGGATATTTATGTATACGCTGAATTCGCAATGGACAACTTAACAAATTCCAATCTGTTTACGCGCGCTCTCTCGTTATCCCTCCCCCTCCTCTCCCCCTCCCCAACTCCCTCTCTCTCCCTCCCTCCGTGTTGACCGCGTTCCTGGTCTCAACCCACCCCACCACAAGCAAATCCTGGGCACTCGCGATTAAGTCGAGGGCTGTCATTCAGCAATAATATTGAATCCACTTACAGGAAGTAAGCTTGCATGAGACTGCCTGCAGTGTAAAACGTGGGGCGGCTTTTGCCGTTTCGACCTTGACACCAACATTTCCGTTAATGTATATATCTTCGGTGTGGAAGAGAACGCGTGCTGTGTGTTGAAGGCTTATAAGCGTGTGAGAAAGATGGGTTTAGAATGAACGAGCGGAAGGAATCATCACCACACCATAGTCGTTGTTGTCTCCGTCATTATTATCACCATTATCATCACCATTACCATCACCACTATCATCATCATTATCATCACCATTATCATCACTATTACCATCAATCACGTTAGAATGGGATGACTGAAAGCGTACGCCATTATCATAACTGTATATGTATGTTTTTGTTTCATTAACGCATATGACATAACACTAACAAACGGCAACGCTCTGTAATATACACAAACAAAGAAACACGCATTGCACCTTGTAAATATACATTGCTTTGTATAAAATAAACGTATTAAAAAAAAAAAAAATATTGAGAAGATTATCAGTGGTTGTATTTCACCACATATTGTTTAATATCTAGCGCCGGTTCAGGTATAGAGGTCGACGGATTCGGAAAACTGGGTATGTGTAGATAATTAATGAACAAATTTATTTGTGTGTTTACGTTGGATAAGTACATTTGTAATTTTTTTATTTATTTACATGATGATGATACATCACATGTTTACATGTGCCTGAAATTTATCGGTGGGACCAAACAGCAGACTAAATCATACAACACATTATGTACATGGCTATGTCGTGTCGCTAGGAAGGATACGAGCAATACACCGCATTAGAAATGATGTATCATGTCGAGAATACGGAGATCTTCAGGGAACGGGAAAATAGATCGATTGGAAACATATATCTGAGTGACTATTCGGAGTGACTATTCGCAATGGAATTGCTAATAGAAAAAAAAATTATATTGGCAATGGAATTGCGAATAGAGAAAAATTATATTCGCAAACAAAGTAGGTCACGTGATTATTCCTATGCGTGTGTCCATATTACAATATTTATTAATATTTTGTTGATCTCTTAACGTGTCCTCAGTAGCATAGCGGTTAGGGTCTCCGCCTGGTACACGGGAGCTCGAGGTTCGTTTCATCGACTCCCTTCATGTCCACATCTTCAGTTATCAAATCGTGCCTCGTTGTCCATATTCTCTCTGTTGGTTTTCTTTCAATATCTTCATATCTTCCTTCGTCCTGTAACCAACCATCTCTTCCTGATGTTCACATTTCCACATAAGCTCTTCGAATTCTCTTGTGATGATCTAACTTCTTGTGTCCTTTGTTGATCTCTTCCCGTTCCTATCTCTCGCTCCCTGACGTCTCCATCACCAAGTCAGCGTTCGTGCGTTCACTGAGCACTATTTTTTTTCTATTTCCCGATTATCGCATTATTTGTCCTGCGACACATGGCACGTATGCCCCCTCGTCAAATTAAAATGTTGTAGACATTTTACCTATAAACTCAGTCTTCCAGTCTGTGACATGAGTCGCAGTAGTCGAACATACCTGTCATATTGGTCCATGGTCGCACATCTCCGTCTACATTGTCTACTAAAGGTCGCACATATCCGTCTACAATGTTCACTAAAGGTGGCACATAACTGTCCGTGTCTCTGCAATAAAGCGTATCCCTTATCCTTATAACCTATTCCATTGTGAATAGTTGAATTGTTATGAACATCATCACCCAAAAAAAAAATAATTTCTTTTATAAATCGGACACATCTCACATCTATCCCCGTAGACAATGTGTGGCTCCCAAACTCCTTTTTATCTCAGAGAATTGAAGTCCAGCATCACTAAGTCCCAATGTCTCCCCGGGCATCCCTAGTGGCTCCTTAAATGTGTGTGTTCATTACATCCAGCCTCCACTGACATCATTGTTAAGTGAATCGCTCTTGCCTTCCATGTGTATAATCATAGTCGACCTTCTCATACTCCAATGTGCGTATGACCAGTTGACGTAACTTCTGTGCTTCGACTTCGACTGTTTCGTGTAACGCTTCATGTGGGGTTTTCATATGTGTATATTTTTGTCGGCACTTTTTAATGTTGTTACTGTATATTCTTCGTTGACCTCTGTGACTTATGAGTATAGGTGTCTAATATTCACCTGCAATATTTAATCCTTCTCTATCACATAATAATAGCAATATTAAATTAATTACCAAGATAGCTAATATTCCTTTCATTCCCATTCATCCTTTTCATGAAATAACTACATGTTAAAGTTATGCACAATAACCCATGCAATAATACAATTGAAATGAAATCACCGAATAATCAAAATTAATCCAATTTACTCATAAAATTACATCAGTAGTAACCTTTGCATCAATCATGTGCCCTACCTATTTGATTTACTAAACATGTGGAGTTTGTGTCAAAATGTACATAATATATATATGTAATGTCATAACAAAACAACAATAATACATCATGTGATACTGAAAATGCATTAAACGAAATAATGACAAATCTTGTTCTTTTCACTTGTTTTGTCATGTCTTTTTTTTTTTTTTTTTTTCAATAATTAAATTTTTTTTTCTTGAATTTATTGTTTTCATTTTCCTGAATTTACTTTTTTCTTCAGGAATTCATCTTTTTCATTTTCCTGCATTTATTTATTTTTTTTTGGGGGGGGGGGGGGGGGGGGGAATTAATCTTTTTTCATTTTTCTGAATTTTTTCTTTTTTCAGGAATTCATCTTTTTTTTCTTTAAATTTTCATGAATTTCATTTTCAACAGCAATAAAATATCATTAATATATCTTAATAATTAATCTAACTTATCTGGAATATGACGATTTTGCTCGCAGATAACTTGCAACGTTGGATTACATTTCGTCTGCTCGACATGCTTCAGATCTTATTTTGATGACAATATTCGTAGTTACAACCATTCTCTTCATATACATACTGCCGTATTCTAACTATCTGTAACAATAATAACTTAAATATGTATGTATCTGGACAAATCAATTATGACATAGTTATAACATAGTTATTAACAATTGCAAACATCAATTACTATCCGCTGTTTTTCCGATAGTCTGAAATGTCCTAACAATTTGTTCAGAGTATCAGATTTGTTCAAACACTCTTTATGAGTTGCTATATTGTGTATGATGTGTACAAACTGTTCGACCATGTAAATTGTTGTATTGTATGTATATATTATTGACGTACTGTAGTGTATGTGGTTGACTGATATGTTTTATGTGTTTGACGTATTACGTGATTGTACAGAATTGTACTTCCTAAATCGTATATGTAACTAGTATTGTGTCGTTTAATTAGAATATAAGTGAACTTTATAGACAGAAGAATTTCGACAGATTTATAAGGACAGAATTCAGTGTTCAGAAATGCAATGCTCATTTGTCGCTGTATGTACTGCTTAGTTAGTCGACAGATCATCCTCGTTGCACATCGGACCATTCAGTCCATAAGTGCTCGGATCCCCTCCTCAGCAAATCCCGCAGCGTGTAGCGGCTAACGACGCCAGTTCTGTGTTGGTTTATCAATCTTCTTTGGCTTCCTGCGTAGTGTTCTTGTTTGGCCACCCCTCTTTTAATTTGCTGCTCTCGCAGTCTGGCCATTGTTGTAGATTCACAGTCATCACTTGGTTCTTGCAAAAGTCTCACTTCTCGTAGAGCATTCAGAATGTCAGCCTGGTCCATGGCGCGTCCGCCCTCAACAGTAGCCTCACCTGCGAGCTTGTCAGCCCGCTCATTTCCTTGTACTCCCGCATGCCCTGGCACGAAGATGAAACTAATCTTTGCCAGCCGAGACCGCTTCAGAGGCAGCAACCATTCTCTTCGAATCGACCCCTCCTCTATCCTCTTGATCATGTTCATTGAGTCGCTAAGGAAACAAGCCCTAGTGAATGTCTGTGTCTCGAGCCACGTTATTGCTTTACTTACTGCCATGACTTCCATGGTCAGGCTACTTGTGGTTTCAGTGAAAGCACCAGAGTCCTCCTTCACAATTCTCCCTCCGGCCCGAGCTGTAAAGGCCCATGAGCTTCTCACATGTCGGACGACCGACCCATCTGTGTAGATGACCGCGTCACTGTCTAGCGAATTCTCGAAAATCAACGCTTGTACTTCAGCCTCAACAGCAGCCGGATTTTCTTGTCTGCATTTTCTATCTAGTTGGATGCAAACTGAAAAGGATGTGCAGAAGTCTGTTGGCACTTGCACCCATTCCTCGCCAGGTTCTAAGTCCTCAAGTGAACACACCTGTTGAAGAATGTCCTCGGCTTGACCCATCCACGACCGTCCTCTTTTTAACCTGCTGCCCTTCACCTTCCTAATTTCACTATGCAGTGGATGCTGTGTGTTTGCGTTAATTCTGAGGTAGGCACGTGCCCTGCAAACTTGCATTCTCTCTTCAATGGTTGGAAAATCAAGAAGGTAGCGCATCGCCCTGCATGCTGTATCTCTTGTACATCCAAGAATAATGCGCATAGCTTCATTCTGTATCCT
The DNA here is from genome assembly GCA_963921405.1 of Cepaea hortensis. Lineage (NCBI taxonomy): Eukaryota > Metazoa > Mollusca > Gastropoda > Stylommatophora > Helicidae > Cepaea > Cepaea hortensis. The sequence goes on along the minus strand of CAWUFQ010000007.1, from coordinate 511,806 downwards.
TTCCATCCTTTCTATCTGCTTATCGCTGACAGTCAGGATTGCCATTGCATACTCCAAAACAGACATGACCAGCCCCTCGTACAGAAGACATAGATGGCGCTGCTCACAGTTTGCTGCCGCCATCACCCGCATCGCTGCCAAATTCCGCTAGGCCTTTGTTATCACCTGGTCTATGTGCACATTATAAGCAAGGCTTCGATCAAACCGTATCCCCAGGTAATTCATTGCCTGCGTTCTTTCCACCGTCTCTGAACACAGCATTACAGTTGGTGTTGGATTGTTGACAATATGATTATTCAACGAGAACCAAGTCACTGTTGCCTTTGTTGGGTTGACCATTGCCCCAGCTTCATCACACCAAGTACTTATGCGATTGAGTTCGGTTTGTAGTTCCACAGCAACCTCCTCTCTATCCTTACCCTGACGATACACTAAAACATCATCGGCATATGACAATGTCCTGCCAGGTCCAGTGATCTGCTCACTGGTGATTCTCACTGTGTAGGCGTTGAACAGTACCGGAGATAATGTTGATCCCTGTGGTAGGCCAGGATATATTGTTGTTGGTTCCGAAGTCCAACTGCCACATCTAAAAACTACTTTCCGTTGGAAGAGAGCTGCATCGATCCAACTAAGGAGGAATGGACTTACGTTTAGTTCAAGAAGCTGAAACATTAAAAAATCCAGTGGTACTCTGTTGTATGCGTCTTCAAGATCAATCGCTGCAGCAACGGTTTCAGTGCCTGAGTGTATGTACTGCCTGTGAATCTAATGGATGTATCTGTCTTGGTTTGTTTTAATAAATTTAATCTATGTTTCTTTAATGTGTAGAACTGGTCAGTGATTCTCATCTTCCTGTGTGACATATGTTGTTACTGATTTATAGTCATCTATTTGACGTGTTCTTTCCTTCCGTTCTTCATCGGACAAACCTAGATATTTCCAATACCGATTCCAATTCCTTATTTTCACATCCCGTATTCTTTTGTCAATATGAGTTTCGGGAACACTTTGTTGTTTCCATTCTGTTAGTAAAGTGTTTGTGTTGGTATAATGGGTTTGTGACATCTTTGGAGGAGTTTCTTCATGCCAGTTTGCTTTTGTATAGTCAGCCATATCTGTTTGTCGTGGTTTGGCTATCTTTTTCAACCGACGTTGTTGCCTGTTGTTCCTTCTGTATGACTCCTCATCATCTGAGCTCGACTCATATCTTTTAGCTGCACATCCGTGTATGTGATCTACGTTACCATTATCCAAGTATGGCGCAAACATTTGTTTAATCATTGCTGTGCTGTCACCAAATGAAGGACTAATACGTCTAAGATTGTCAATACCAAATTCAACTTTCTTAAGTTCTGCTTGAGTTAAATTCGATCTTATTGGTAATGAATCCCAAGTAATTTCTGACTGTGTTAACTCTTGTAAATTGTTATGGGATGTCTTTTGTGTTCTGTCTTTACTACTATATGTCAAGTCAGTGTCCATTGCTTGACTGGTTTGCTTTTGGTTTCCAGTGTAGTTTTCTTTTATTTCATACATGTTGAGTTCTGAATCATCGCTTGCGACAGGTATCTTTTTGTCTTCTGTCGGGAAAATAAATTCTGTGTAATTTCCTTCATATATTTTCATGTTGTCTTTTTCCCATTGTTCTACTTCTTGGGCGGTACACTCTTTTACTCCAGGAATGCTTCCCACAATTAGTTCCGTCGTTGGTTGTGGTAGTACTGCCGCTGTTACACGTCCTTGATAGTATGGGCAATTGATGTCTGTCCAAGCCACATCAAATTGTTCTAGTGATCCACCAAATGTTCTACATATGACTTTCTCATTGGTGTAATCCTCCTCTTTGACTAGTTTTCTGTCCAGCCCAATAATCGAGGTCCCCGTGTCCCTCACCATTCTGACTGCTAATTTATTGACAATGGCACGTTCAACGTTGAGTCTTCCACCGTTTATATAAGCGGAGTTTGCTTCTTGTACATATGCTCTGTTTGGATTGTTCTCCGGTCGTGCATACTTGCCAGACGCGCTCTCGTATTGCTGTTCATCGTCGTCGCTACTTGAAATAACGTAGGCTAAACATGCATTTTTGGTCATCTGTCGCAATCTACATGACTTGACCACGTGACCAAAACTATTGCACGCAAAGCATTTTAAGTTGTTTTTGTAGTCTGTATATTTATGGTTACGTTTTGTAGCCAGCTCTTTTATATATGATTCATAATCCGGGTTGGAATCACACATTTCTGATGTTTCGTGCATGCGTCGACAAAACCTACAATGTACTGTCAAAATCTTTTTTGTGTTAGACCATTGTTTGTTCTGTCTGTATTTGTCCTGACGTTGAAATTTGTTATGCGAATTGTCATATCTGTGACTAGACACTCTGGCGGATGCTCCTATGATCAGTTATGGCTGAGTAGTCTCTGCGAAAATGTCCTTATGGGCGTTGAAAAATGACTCTCCCTTGGCTTCCAGTTCTGTTACTGAATCACACTTCTGTTCTATAAGGAATGTTGACATTGTTTGTGGTACTGCGGAGATAAGTTTATCCCTGAGCATCAGGTCTCTAATTTTGTCAAAATCCCTACCTACCTCAGTCGATTTCAGCCACCTGTCAAACAGTATTGTCGTTTCAGAAACGAAATCTAGAAAAGTTTGATTTGATTTAGGTCCAAGTGTCTTGTATGCTGTACGCAGACCTGCCGTGTCCAATGAGAAATGTGCCAATAGTCTTTGTTTCATGTATTGGTAATCTGTCCGTCGTTGTTCAGGTATGAGCTCGATTACCTTTAACGGCTCCCCAGACAAGTACCTATGAAGTAACACTCCCCACTGGTCGGACGGTACCTCATAATGAGTCAAGAGGACTTCACAATTAGTCAGCCATGCAGAAATCGAATCTCCTTGGGAAAAATTTCTAATAATCCCTTGATATCTTTTGGCGGGATCCAGCGCTTTGCATGCCAACGTATTCTTGGATATTTCTGCCTCTTTCTCCATCTCCAACATCTTTACCTTAATATTTCCCTCAACCTCTTTTTCTTTTAATATTTACTCGGCCGCTAACTTGTCCAGCTCAAACTCAAGTGTTTTCTCCTGAAGAGCTAATTTTTGTTTTTCCAGTTCTATTTTCTCTCCATCTTTTGTTTCTGTAATTCCATTTATTTTTCTCTCTGTTTTTCTAGAGTCAACATTCTTTCTTTTTCCAATTCTCTGGCTTCTTTAACTTCCTTGGCTGCTGCTTCTTGTGCAATTCTGGCCTCTTTAGCTGCTGATTCTTGTGCTTCTCTGGCCTCCCTAGCTGCTGCTCTCTCCTCCCTCTTTTGTATTTGAAAATCGGACAACGTGGCTTCAGCCCAAGCTATTAGTTCGGGTCCAGTTAAGCCGCACTTTTCCCCTAAAGCAATAAAGTCACCTAATGTGGACATAATTAATGTACACTAAATTAAATCGCTGTGTTATAAACTACAACAATATTATCATCAATATATCCAAATAAATATGCGTGATACAGATCAATTTACACCGACAATCTAAAAGGATTAGCACCTTATGTATCTGCTCCTGTCCTTGTTCGTAGTGATCTGCAGATGCTAGTACTTGCTCTTTCAGATACTGTCCTCTGTCACCTTGATGTCTTTCTACAGACAGGATGATACGCCTCTTCGGGTCTTGGCTGTTGTCTGACTCACTCCTCTGCGGACGTCAGTTCTTGGATACAGAGCCTGCTTTCTGCAATGAAAAATGTCTATACACCGTCAAATTACCACACAATATCACGGATTCCCTGGACACAGTTGCTATAGTTTGAAGTTGTGTCTGTCTCATGACAGCGACAGATGTCGGATCTAATTATGTATGCAAATTCCTGCCAGTACACGCTTATCAATATGTCCGTCTTGTGGTTTACAATGTTCCTTTCAGTGTTACTCGTAGTGATGATGTACAAACAAACAAGACATCTGGTTGATTCGTAGAAAATACTTCTATGGTCCTGATGGGTTTGTGTAAAAGATCCCAAACAAATGTACGTATTGATATCAAAAGTGCATTGCCGTTACATCCTTGTTCTGTTCGTAGGAACGGCTAACCTCTTCCTCCAACGGCACAGCTAATCTTCTAATAATCCTGCAACACTGCCATACCTCTTTTCACCATGACATCTAAATGTAATGCGATCTGAGCAGGCTTTCCTTTAGAATAGCTAATGTTTACACACTGTTACTATCGTCACTTATGTCCTGGGTTAATTACCCACCGAGACGTGCAACCATATCTGCCATGTTGTGATTCACTATCTTCATTGGCAGTATTAGCTCGTTTTCTCATTTGAATATGAACGGACCAACTGGTCAACTCTAACAGTGTCTATCAATAACGCCGGACAAGCGATTCCTATTCTGTTTTAGTTTTATTTAGAATACAGTCTTCAACGATCCTTACAACATGCTCAAGGATTCAAATCATCCATACTCGCATTCCCGTTGTACCTGTCGTTCTGCTCTAATAACTAAATACGAATTAGCATCAATCTTGCCATAATTACTTTGCACTCACCTATGTTGACTTGTATCCATTAATATTACCTGTGCAGCAGCTGTTTATCAGGCGATTCCCTATACTTCTTCTGAGTCGTTGGTTATCTTCAATAATGGCGCATCAGCCCTACTTGCCCTTCATGTCTACCTCTTCAGTTATCAAATCGTGCCTCGTTGTCCATATTCTCTCTGTTGGTTTTCTTTCAATATCTTCATATCTTCCTTCGACCTGTAACCAACCATCTCTTCCTGATGTTCACATTTCCACATAAGCTCTTCGAATTCTCTTGTGATGATCTAACTTCTTGTGTCCTTTGTTGATCTCTTCCCGTTCCTATCTCTCGCTCCCTGACGTCTCCATCACCAAGTCAGCTTTCGTGCGTTCACTGTGCACTATCTTTTTTTCTATTTCCCGATTATCGCATTATTTGTCCTGCGACACATGGCAGAATTATTGGTAAGTTATAAGTCAAGAATGGTAATTGTAATTTTGAGCTCATTGGCTCAGATATACCTATAGGTGAATGTTCCACATATCAGCAAAACTGTATTGGAAGAAAGGTGAGAAATATTACAACAACAATCGTGATCGCCATCACCATACGCCTTGACAATTGAAGCAGCATTGCATTTATCTCCACATATCTTCCTTCTTGGTGCTATGAATCAACTCTGTAATGACATTCCTCCGTGATACATTCTTAGTCAATCCAGCATCATTTCTCTTGGTATTTCCCTACCTCTTCTGTTGCTGACTGTTCTAGTGGTTATGACGTTCTCCACTCCCTCTCTTCACATTATCTGGCAAAGGAACCACGTATGCCTCTTTCGTATAAATGCGTCAACTGGTCTAGTTTCGTCCGTTAACTCGGTGTGAGCAGCTCTGGCAGTCCAGGCTATCAACAACAATCGTCTTGAAACCATATTTCTGCTGCCCCAAACATTTGTAATAATTTGTTGGTTCATATTTTGAGATTCACTGTCATAGTATTTACTGAGCAGTTAAATTAGCTGGGATATCATAGGGCGGTTTTAGGAGGGAGTTTAGAGATATATCGACAAAGAGAGGCATATAGTTTTATAGAGCTATAGAGAGTGTGGTATATGTGCAAGAAATAGAGACATAGATAGTCATATAGTTTCATGGAGCTATGGTGTAAGTTATATGTGCTAGGCAGTGAGACATAGCGAGTCATATAGTTGCATGGTGCTATATTGTCAATTATACAAGTATGTGCTAGAAAGAAAGTCATATTGTCAGAGATCAGGTCAAAGAGATCGTATTTTGGGAGAAAAATAGACTTTGTGGCAATCAACATTGGAAACCGGCGAGGCATATGCAGTGGCAGAAGAATGTAAACATTTCTGTGACTATGTCGCACTATGTAACTCTCTGTCACAATCTCTCTCTCTCTCTCTCTCTCTCTCTCTCTCTCTCTCTCTCTCTCTCTCTCTCTCTCTCTCTCTCTCTCTCTGTCTCTCTCTCTCTCTCTCTCTCTCTCTCTCTCTCTGTCGCTCTCTCTCTCTGCTCCTTGTCACTATGTCTTTATGTTTCTTTCTTACTCACTATTTCTATATCATCCGTATCTCTCTCAACTTTTATCACCAAACTATCACCAAACCTCTCTAAGACAGACCAGGGGAGTTGCACACTACTTCTGAAAGAATATTCAACCATTTTCTCAAACTATACAGGAAAACTAGGAAGAACGAAATACCACAGTGTAATATACAAGTAAATGGGAATATTCTTCAACAAGTGAATAGGTACAATTATCTCGGAACAGTAATAACATCTGAGGGGAGATGCCTTGAAGAGATTAGAACAAGAATCGCCATGGCAAAAGTAGCCTTTAGCAAGATGAAAAACATACTGACCAATAAAAACATGTCAATTGAAACGAGAAAAAAGAGTGTTGAGATGCTACATAGAACCTGTACTTTTATATGGATGTGAAGCTTGGACAATGAGCAGCCAGGCTGAAAAACATCTGATGGTTGTAGAAATGTGGTTTCTGAGGAAAATGCAAAGAATACCATGGACAGCCAGAAAGACCAATGAACAAGTCCTTCAAGAAACAAATGAAGATCGTAAACTGATCAGAGACATTAGACGTCGACAGTCACAATTTTTTGGGCATGTTATGAGAAGAAATGATTTGGAGAACTTGGTGACAACTGGTAAGATCGAGGGGAACAGACCAAGGGGAAGACCTAGAAACAAGTATCTGGATGGCTTGGCCTTGTGGCATGGTCGAGACAGAAATACGGAACTGATCCACGACTCTGTTGATCGAGTGAAATGGCAGAACATGACCGCCCACGCTTACCGGCATGGCACATGATGGATGGATGGATACAGGAAAAACTGACTTGCTGAAACATCACAGCATACTTACAAGTCAGACATCCGTAAAATGCAGACCTTACTCTATACCATTACACTAAAGAGAAAAAAACTACACCGAAATATTTTAGACCATGGGAAACATAAAATCATCAGAAAATCGCATTCTTAATATTGCTATCCAGTTGTGATTGTCAGAAAAAAGGACGGTTCAGCACGCCTCTGTGTCGATTACCGTAAACTAAATGTCATCACTCAATTATACTCCGAACCTATTCCAAATTGTGAAGACCTTCTTACATGACAAACTCCAGATTCTTTTCTAAACTTCACAGGACGAAAGGCTACTGGCAAATACCCGACGATTCTATCTACCTGACAGCATTCGTCACACCATGGGGCCTATATGAATAGTGCTACCTTCCTTTTGGGTTAGTCAATGCCCCAGCGACTTTTGTAAGGATGACAAGACTACTGTCACGAGACATACCCCAAGTACAGACGTACATCGATGACATTTTCATATACACCAACAATATAACACGACACATATCGACGTTGCGATAAACCTTTGACCGCATCGGGCAACACGGCCTGACTATAAAACCTAGCAAAGTCAAATAGGTTTCCAAGAAATAAACTTTTTGGATTATAATATTTCTGATGGCAACATCTCAAGTGACGGCAACATTGTTTCCAACATTCTGAATTTGACTACCCCAACCACGAAGAAGGAGGTACTAAGCATGTTGGGTTTATTGAACTATTACAGAATGTTCATTCCAAAATTTTCAGATGTAACAAAAATTGTTACCAACTTGAAACCAAAGCACTTGTACAAAGTCTAGACCTAACAAGTGCACTTGCAAAAATAAAAAAGTGTATTTTTCAACTCCTCCTATTCTCAAATTACCAAATATTAAATTACATTTTACAGATGGAACTGATGCACGCGGCATCGGCCGTGCAGGAGTTCTTTTACAAACGTATGACAATATCATACGCCCGGTAGCATATGTCAGTCGCAAGATATCACCATGCAAACGAAAATACAGCACACCGGAACTGGAATGTCTGGCACTTGTTTATACTGTTACGAAATTAGCCAGATATTTACTTGGCACACATTGTATAGTCCAATCGGACAATAGTCCACTCAGCGTCCTATGCCAAGGTAAACTATCAAACCACCGCGTTGCCAGATGGTCACTTCTACTTCAGAACTACAGCGTTGAGATATAACGCCTCAAGAGCACAGATCGCAGACCCACTATCCAGACTTCCGGTCGATAAGTCAACCAGTGCTTCAACTACGCCTGCAACTCATTAGCGGCATGCATATAGGCATAGAACATTTAAATCACATACTATTGCAACCAACTATCCGGTCAAACGATAGCGCCGACAACACTACTAATTGATGCGATTTAAATTATGTTGTGTTTTAACGTAATCTCAGGTACATTGTTAATAAGTGATGAAAACCTTTTGAGTAAGTGAAGTTATTCAGAAGTAGACATTGACACTTGTAGTAGCACTTAAATGTGCCAAGGACTTAATCTTAATTTAGAAATTGTATTACATTTACTGACATTCCAATAACTTACATTCGGGTGGACAGACAGCACTTAAACGTGCGAAAAACTTTAATCTACATCATAAACTGTGTTAGATTTAGTGACACTGTTTTCCTTTATAGTCTATATTAACATATCATGTGTACCCGAGGATTGTCGTCAGCCTTTTTGTGTGTGTGTGTCATCTCGACCGCGTGAAAAAATTTTCATAATACATTAATTAACTCAATTATTTAAGTATAAATGAGAGAATGAATGAATCATATGACACTTAAATTTGCATACAAGGATTTGAGTGAATGCATGTAAATATTGTAATCTAGGAATCATCGTTCGACTCCAACATTCAATTGTGCCACTCGTGTCACAGTTTTGAATAACATAAAGCCAAACGTCTGACTCTTAGACTAAACATACAAATGTAATAACTTATTCAGTGTAATATTATAAAAGTTACCATACAATGCAATTTATGATTGTATCCAAGGGAAGCAATCTACCCATCGCAAAATTGATACATTCTATATATTATTCAAAGAGTCAAATGACTACGGCGTACCAGATATGGTCATCTAGATATGGGCTAGTGGTACTGAAATTGGACCATGAGTTGAGTACCTGGCCATTATGTCTAGTATACTTTTCCTGATGCTGTCACACATGGTGATAACATGACGCCTAACATGTTTTTTGTTGAGATTAAGGACGTAGTTTGACAGACAGCGTAAGTCGTCGTTTACTTCCGGTCTGTGCTGAGACCAATAGCCAAACAAAGTACCAGTCCAAACAGAGGACCATACACCATACTAGCTGGCCAAATGACAGCAATGAAAAAGTTATATAGTTTACACCATTTTCTAACAGAAGAAGCACCTTGCCATCATACAATTGTATGAGACAACCATATTAAATGCAAGTAAACAACACCGTTGGTTCTTGACAATTAACTAAAATTTGAAAAAAGTGTGACTAACCACACACAAAATGATAGTATACCACTTCCATAGGGAAGAGGGGGAGAGTGTTAGGGACCCACGGTACTGGATAGCCAGTGTTAGACAGGAGACTGGTTAGCTGCGCGTACTGAAACATAGCGGTAACAGGTAGCCAGATGTCCTCAAATGACGTCATGGTTGTTTACATACAGTGCGGGAAAACTGTTCTCGGGTCAGACCGGTGTGCATCTGACCACACCAAGCGCCACGGGATGTAAGAATCTGTGATCCGGCTGAACGTACCTGTTTTACATAGACAAGTTTAGGACTGCGACACGGACGGACGCATAGGGTTGTAGCTGTGATTCTTGAATGTATCGTTCTGATAGTAGGAACAAGTGTGTGACAGAGTGTGTAGAGTTAACTATGGTTGAGTTGGAATGTGTGTATTGAGAGGCAGCGTAAGCTTTGTAATATAGCATGGATAATTATAATGGTGTTACGATATTTGTGTGATTGTTGCGTGTTGCTGAAACGCAACCCGTGCGAGATTGCGCACATGTAAATTATTACTGATTAAACGTATATACAATTGCAACGGCTGTGCGTACGAGTTCTGTTTTGAATGCATGCAATTGTTCACCTCTGTCCTGAATTGCGAGCCAGATTTAGAAGTATGTAAGAACACGACAGGTTTCTTAGATTTCCAGTATGTGAATTCATACTGATATATAATAGTTCACGTATGTTTACTTTGCCGATGCGAAACTATATTATGTGTAATATCCATTTAATTGCATTTAAGGTTCAGCTTAGGACTAAAAGTGTTTGGCTGGCACATCTTAATATGCCTTATAATGATATCAAATATACTCGTCGAGATCATGTAAATTAGGAATGGCTAACGCGAAGACCGCGGGCCGCTTGCGGTTCGCGGAGCTAGGTCAAATGAACATAAATGTTAACTTTGTTGTATATACCACCAAAAGAACATTACATCATGAGTCGTTCATGTCATATATTTGTTAATTATAGCTAAGAGAAATTTGAAATATCTCGCATTTTAGGGAACTAGGTGTTGATAAAATTAAATATGAGACTTCATATTTTGATATATAAATGTTCTGTGGTCTTCGGCGTCTTCGGGAAGCTCGCAACGCTATCGGGCTCATACTACTTTGAGTCTAGCTTGACAAAGTTCCGTGCTATTCTGTAGTTTCGTTCTATTATCTCCACTGCGTCAGGAGACATTTTGCGATGGACGTTAAAATACATATTTATCATATTTATAATAAGAGTTCAAACTACTACAACCAAGTATCCTGTCTACCATGTCGATTCTATACGCAAGTAAACCCTGAAACGTTTCATTTATGTAATTTAACTTAATTAATTATTATTAATTTGTATTACCCCCAGTGTTTTATTTATGTTTGTTTCAGTTAAAAACGAAGATCTACCATGGCGTCAACTAATAAAATCATTGGACCAAAGAATAGAAGAATCACAGAAGAATTAAGAAGTTTTCAAGACAGGTGGACTATGAACTATTTTGTTATTGAAAATCAAAACAAAGCCCTTATGCTTGATATGCAAAGAATCTGTTTCTGTTTTTAAAGAGTATAACGTCAAACAGCACTACGAGACTAAACATGCAAATAAATTTGATAAGAACAAAAGGCATTTTCGACAAGACCTAGTAAATGACTTTTTAAAACAATGACTGCACAACAAAAGATATTTACTAGTGCGGGTTCAGAGTCAACATGCTATGTAAAAGCTAGTTATGCAGTAGCCATGATACCAGCAAAAAAAAAAAACCCACATCGAAGCTATATTCAGATGGTGAAATGGTTAAGCAATGTATTTAGAGCGTCATTGAAATTCTGTGTCCAGAAAAGAAGAAAAATTTCTCAAAAATAAGTCTGTTTCGTCAGACTATAACTAGGCGTGTGAAAGACAATTGAAAACATATTGAAGAAAATTTTAAAGTCGAGTATCCGAGTTTATATTTTATGCTCTAACATTAGATGAATGCACAGATATGGCAGATACTGCCCAAATGGCAATTGTTTTATCAGGGGTGTTGATGTCCATTTTAAAACGACAGAAGAATTAGCGGCACTGTATCAACTTAAGGACACTACTAAGTCACGAGATTTGTTAAGAAGCAGTTATGTCGACATTAAATCGCTTCTCATTACAACTTAACAAATTATCGGCCTTAACCACGGATGGGGCTCCAGCATTGGTTAGGAAACCCGAAGGTTTAGTAAAATTGATTGAAAATGAGGCCTCCAAAGTCGGTAAACTTCAATGCTAAATTTTCATTGCATTATTCATCAGGAGAATTTATGTTCGAATTCATTCAATATGCACCATGTCATGAAAGCGGTCTTCAAAATCGTGATATCCATTAAGTCGAACGGGTGAATCACAGTCATTACCAAGAATGTCTAAAGTCTATGGACTCAGATTAAAATGGCGTTACATTTTATGCAGAAATAAGATGGCTGACCCATGCCAAAATGTTGAAAAGAGTGTTTGATTTGCAGCAAGAAACACAATCATTCTTTGCAAGCAAGTCAAAAAGTATCCCAGAGTTTTAAGACAAAGAGTGGGTTTGCGACTTTGCATTTCTGGTCGATATAACTAGCCACCTAAGTGACGTTAATACTCGTCTGCATGGGAAAGATCAATTAAGTAATAAGATGTATGATTATATTTCTGCATTTCAAATGAAACTTGGTCTTTGGGAACAACAGTTCAGGATAAAAGACTTTACTCATTATCTTACATTGTCATAGCAACCAGACGCCACACAGGAGGTGGCTGATAATTACGCTTCTTTACATCTGACTTAAACCTCAAATGTGAAAACAGATTTAAGGATTTAAAATAAAAATCATCATGTGCTTTTTTGTGGCCTGGGAACGCGATTCGTGGTAGACGTGAATTTACTACCAGAAAGATTACAAATGGATATGGAAATGGAAAGATAACACATGTTACATGTTTGGCGACTGAGATTCATTCCAGGTGAACACCTCATACGGAGGCTTGTCCTTGCTAGGATAAGAAACGACTGCAGCGGTAAGGGAAACAGTGACTACCGTAATCCACGTGTCTATCAAAGACGGGCATCGATATCACCTGTTTCTTCGCACAATTAAACATCTCTACGACCATATTTGATATCATTATCAGGCACATGTACATGTGCCAGCCAAACAATATAGATGCTCTTTGCTAAACGTGGTTATAATTAATTCCAATTCCAATTTTCAAAAACAAAAATTCCAAATTCGGCCTCGTTCACCCTGCTTCATCAGCTGTGGTTATTGTTGAGGTCCGTGGTTTTTGTGGGTTTATTCACCCTAATTCTTGTCTTGTGAGTTCAATCTCGGACTGGTTATGTATCATTTGTGTCTGTGACATCAGCTGGGGGATCGGTCGGCGGCTGTCCTTTGTGCTCGTCTGTTCTTGTGGTTTTTTTTTGTTGGTGTAGGCTCCTGGCTCGTCTGGCTTGACTTGCTGCATTCCATATAAGGACTTTTCGTTATCCCACTCCATGCATCGTAAGCTGGGGGTTCGGTCGGCGGCTGTCCTTTGTGCATGTTTCCTCTTGTTGTTTTCTTTGTTGGCGCAGGCTCCTGGCTTGACTGGTTGCAGTCCTTAAAAAGGACTTTTTATTTGGTATTTTTGCCTCTTGTTCTGTGTATTGCCCGTAGAAGCTTATCGTGTTATTTACCTCCTTGCGTTTTCTTTCACTATCGAGTTTAAGTTCGTGCTGTTTTTCGACTGATTCATCTGTGGTCAGCCATGGGACTATCTCTCCTTCCTCGATGTAGTACTCAATGCCGATGTCATAGTCAGAGATTATCTCTGGGTATTCTATGGGTTACCCCTTGAGTTTCTTTACCTTCTTTCCTTTTGCTTCCTATCTCCTCATGTATTCCTCGTGCCTGAGTTCCTCTTGCCTTGCTCGTTTCTTTTCTGCTTCTATGTACTCGTCCATTCCCTCCTGGGAGGTTCCTTTGCAAACCATTTGTCAGCGTCGAAGGGTTCCACGTCTTGTCTTTCTTCGGCTGTCTGGCTGGATGCTGGTTTCCCCTTGGATGTTTCGGGCGTCGTGGTTCGGCTGCGGGTTTTATCTTTCGGCTCCGGCTCGGTTTTTTGTTGGGTTTCTTGCGGCTTCTTTGTGGTCTCTCGCATGGCTTCTGTTATTTGGTTTTGCGTTGATTTCGTTTCGGCTTTTAGCCGCTCTCTCTCCGCTATTATGGTACGTAGTATTTCTTCGTTTTCCTGCTTTAACGCGGTCATCTGTTCCACTTCTCGCTTGATATTTTGCTTATCTCCTTTATTTCCGCCAGTAGATTCTCGTTGTCGCTGGTCGGGTTAGGCGTCAGCAGTGCTTTGAGTTGTTTCTTTAGCTCGTCGATCTGGCATTGTAGTTGTTGTCGTGTGTAAAGAATGAATGTCGTAGTAGTTATTTGTTCTTCTTTACCACTTTAGTGTCGTCCCTGGAGTGAGGGGAATCAACACACACATTTGTCTTAATTGAATATCTCAATCCTGGAGATATCCAGAAGACTCCGTCCACAACACTCCATCAATCTGAAGACACCTTCTTCTCACTCTTACTCACCCCTGAATCACGCCCCCTCTCATTCTTCCCGAACATAACATACTTGACAACTCTAGCTTCAACAAATAAAAAAAGAAATTTTTTAAAGCAAAGAGTATATGTAGGAGAAGTGTGTGTGTGTGTGTGTGTGTGTGTGTGTGTGTGTGTGTGTGTGTGTGTGTGTGTGTGTGTATAAAGTGTAGAATGTGTGACGTATATTCTAAATAGTATATAGACTCAGATCAGTGTTCAGGAGTATAGTCATTCTCATCACTGTGCTGAGAACACACCAGCACCAGGTATTCCAGACAAACAACCTCACCGAGCTGATGCTTCTCCAGTCACGTGAAGACTTCCTCCGTAGTCTCTTGAACCACTAGGATGCTTGGACACCCATGACAAACACTGTCTAATGAGAGTCTTCAATCTGATTCACACTATGAATTTCCTCTGTTATTTAACTGATTGTTAATTAGAGAATTCTAATACTATTGTCACTGTTACTGGGGAAATCTTAATGGATCTAGTGTCACTGGTTTTAAAGATTCCCCATATTAACACCACAATCTGAATGTTCTAGGTATTTCTATAAATTTGTATGAATGTTCCTGGTATCAGTAGTGTATATATACAATGTTCTGACTGTTCAGTGATACAACTATCACTTGCTAAACATAAATCTCATCAGCATGTCCTGCTCAGCAGATGCAAGGTTCCCGCAACCAACTTGGGTATAAGCCTAATGTAGCGGCCTCTCAGCAACTTCTGTCTTCAAAGTCTGAGCCATCATCTTCTAAGATGTATTCTAGCTTCACTGTTGGATATCATAGCACACCTACGTGGACCTGTAAATGGAACCTGTAGAATAGAGAATACTATGGTGAGGGCAACTCAATCCTGGCCGGAATTAGGTGAGTGTAGGCCAATAGCAGCACTCAGATCTATAACAGAGATCCGATCTCTGTCATACGGCCAAATAATTCATCACATGATTTGAGACATGGCAACACCAGGAAAGAATAAAGGAACGGGTAGAAACCCAGCAGATGCCCTACTGGAAGATCCTACCATTTCACATTCCTCTCCTCCCTCCCAACCATCCTCAATCTCTCTGATTATTATCCCACTACATTGTCCTCAACTCCCTGAGTAAAATGATATATCACACAAGCTAGTTGAAGCCACACAATAGGATACTAGTGCTGACCCTCCTATGATACTTTCTATTACCGCACTTATAGAACATTCTATCACTAATCATAGTACATTATATCACCACACCTATAATACATTATATCACCGCACAGTACTGTACTCTATTCCTAATCATACTCTAAGTTAGATATGATTAATAGCCTACCATATGCCTGTTCCGGTTGCTATTTGAAACTAGGCAATCACAGACTGGATCTATGTCCACCGATAAATATCAACAATTTGACACCCTAGTTTCTTTCATTGAACACAACTCGGAAAACTGCACCGATCTTTCCAAACTTCAGAAATCGTGACCGACTAACTCCACTTGTTTACCGCAACGCTTTTTATATTGGGCAGGAGTGACGTCACCAAAAAGTCTAGACGCCGATCCGTCCAGAATCTGGTTTCCTCCTCCTGTTCTAGACTAACTGGAGTCAGTCCGTCGTCAAATTTGCTTTCATTTGGGGAAATTCTTTGTCCCGTACCACAATAGTTCAGTTTGTCTGTGAACCCGAGAATTCCCCACATCACAGAATCCATTCCGCGTCTGGCCAGACTTTCCGTCTAGCACTTCAAAGGCTACTACCGCCTTGGCAGACGTTTGGCGTTGTTATTCGTTTCTCGAACAACCCACATCATAAAGATTCGCCGACTGTGTGTAGACATTTTGACGCGACATATTCTGTTTCTCAGTTAGAAATGCCGATCGTGTGTAGACAGTTTTAACGACGTATTTTTCTCAGTCTGTACAACATCAAAGGGTCGGTTGTTTTTGCAGACTAATTTCGGGTCTTGTTTGTCATCGATCGCAACTAACAAGTTTATTTTCCGTGACATAAGCCCCTCCTAACAGAGTAGTCCGCAAGAACTCTTTCTTCTTGGAGGTTCGATCCGGATGATCTATTCCTCTTCATCAGGAGCTGGATGTCTAGACAGGAAATCCGCTCCAACATTTTCCTTCTCCGGGGCCTTTTCTTTAGAGAATGGCACTGGGTAAACCTTTTCGCGACAGGCTCTTGAGTGGTCAAAGTCATCTCGAACTCCACCAACCTCGTTCGTCCTGGTTTATCAGTCAGTATCTCCTTATGAGACTCGAGAACCTGGGTTATCTTTTCCCTCTCCTGGGAAGTCAGATCAGGGTTCACCTGCACATCCTTGTAGGTTTCCTTGTGTACCAGGGGATATTCCCTGCCCTCGTTGGTTCCCAATTCAGTCTCCACTGCAACTGCCATTGCCATGAGGTGAGCTGCTTTTTCTCCGGGTCTCTCTTCGTATTTCCGCAAGAGATTGATATGGAAAATCTTCGACTTTCCCCGGATGCGGATCTGATAGTTGGTTCTGGATATCACCCTTTCCACGGGAAATGGTCCTTGCCAACCTATCTCCAGTTTGTTGTTTCCCGTTGGGAGTAGCAACAATACTTTGTCTCCCACCTCTAGAGATCTGTCTTTAGACCTACGGTTGTAGTAAGCCGCATGTCTTTTGCTGGCCTTTTTCAAGTTTTGATTTACCAGAGTCCATCCATTGTGACGTTTTTCTTTCAGTTCCTCCACATATTTGTAAGAAGAGATCACTTCTTCTGATGTCCCCTCAACATGGCTTCCAACGGTCCTTTGATTGGACGACCAAACAGCAACGTAGCGGATGGTAGTCCTGTTGAGCCATAAGGTACTTCCCGATAGGCAAAGAGTGCTGCTGGGATATATTCATCTCACCTATCAGGTTTTTCCTGTGCCAGTTTCCTGAGCATTGTCATCAACGTGCCGTTGAAACGCTCTATTTGTCCATTGGCTTGAGGGTGGTAAGGGCTGGTATGGATATGGTTAGAGTGGAACACCCTAAATACCCCCTCCATACGTTTTCCACAAAACTGGGACCCATTGTCCGTCAGTATTTTATCAAGAAAGCCCAATCTAGTAAAGGCCTCCATCAGTGCGTCCGCCACTCGTTTCGAGTCAATTGTGGTCAACGGTATGGCTTCACCCCACATTGTACAGCAATCCACCATTGTGAGTATATACATGCTCCTCTTCCTAGTCCTAGTAAGTGGACCCACAATATCGATGGCTACCCTCTCGAAAGGAGAGTTCATGATGGGCATTTCACCCAAAACAAACGGCGCTGTCCAGTGTTTTGGTGCCACCCTCTGGCACACAGGACATGACTTCACATACCGACGCACATCACCTGTCATTCCCGGCTAATAGTAATTGCAGGAAATTCGCTGCATCGTGGCGGCAATACCCATATGCCCACTAAATGAGATGGTATGCCCCATATGAAGAATCTGGGAACGGTGGGCATTTGGGACCACCAACTGACCATGTAGGTTGTCTCCCCTTCCGGCTCTCCTGTAGAGTATCCTATTCTTCATATAGTACTGCCCGCGTTTGGGTGGATCAGCACTTTTCTGCAGCTTTTTGTAGCAAGGACGTAGAGTAGCATCCTCACTCTGGGCAGTTCGCAACTCCCCTGGCAGTGGGTTAGTCACATTTGCTTCTGCCTCATCCGTTCTCGTCTGAGAGCGAGTCTGTATTGCTCCCATGTGGATTGGCTCCCTGGGCATTCCAAGAAAGACATACCGGCAACCGAGGATTACGGGAAAAATGGGATCGGTCAACACTGCGGCCTTGATGTTGCCGGTGACATATCTTGACCGAATCTCCACTCTGGCAATGGGCAATTTCATGGCTACAGCACTGTTCTGTGCAGGCTGTATCTCCATGGTTTCACCTGTGAATTGTTCTGGATGTATCAGATCCGCAGAAATCACGGCCTCCCCGTCCAGTCCTGTGTCGCACAAGCACTCCACTTGACGACCGTTAACTTCTACCAATTCCACTACAGGTAGTTTTTCCAGGTCTGGAGTCTCTCCCTCGGCCTCGACCTGTTTAGTGGGCTCCACCTTAGGTTTCCCGGGGCACACGACGAATTGAGTGTCTCCTGACCTTACCCTGCAGTCAATAGCATTGTGCGTATTTGACCTGCAGTGGTTACACCATTTCCCTGTCCTAGATTTTCTTGTGTCGGACTTTATTGAGCTCTCCTGCTGGTGAGCATCCTTGTCGACCTTGGCATTTTCAGTGTCCACCTGCTTTGAAGTCACTTGACATGCCGCGAAGAGAGGGTTCTTAGCCTTTGATTTGCATTCCTTTGTATTGTGAGAAGGTGACTTACAAATCGAACACCACTTCTCCGACCATAGTCGTTTTTGTGTAGAGCTCGAAGTGCTCTTGCTTTCCCCCTTGGTCTTCTCCAAACTCTCCTCTGAAGTTTTGACATATAGTTCCACCTTCTTAGATCCTGTGCTCTTGGCTTTCTTCAGGTTATGTTTTTCCTGACTTTTAGTGTTGGTAGAAAGGTTTTCTGCTGCCTCCCTATGGACCGTTCTGCCAATTTCGTCACCATGTCGATTCGTTCCGCCCCTTGTTCTCCCAAGAATGTCCTGAGAGTTTTCGACATTTGCTTCCGCATCTGGTCGACTACCATGAGCTCTTCCAGACACTCATAGTCTTGCACGAACCCAGCCAAATCCATCCACTTATGGAGATAGGCTTTCAGACGCAGACTATAGGCGGCGAACAACTCCCCCGGTTCTCGTTTCGCCCCTCGAAATTTTTTCCTGTAGGTATGTGACGTAACTTCGAATCGTTTCAGCAGAGCCGTTTTCAATTCTTCATAATTGTTCTCATGTCCTGGTGGCAGGCGAGAATAAACCTCGTAACCGGTCCCGCGTAATCCCTGGGATAGCTTGAGATTCCATTTATCAAGCTCCAGACCCATAGCAACCGACATAGCCTCAAAGCGTTGAAAGTACTGGTCAATCTTCTCTTTGTCCTCCTCGTAGATCGCTAGAGGGAACTTCATAGCATGGTAGCTATGTCCACCTACTGGTGTTGAGCCAGGGAGAGAGGAACCTCCCACGGCTCCCTCAGTTTCCCCACTAGATTGCCTCTTGAGCTCGAGTTCCCGCATCCTGTACTTGTGCTCCCTTTTCTGAGCTTCTTGTTCAGCTTCCCGTTGCTTAGCAGCTTGCTCAACCTCAAGTATCTTAGCAGCTTGCTCTGCTTCCAGTTTTTTAGCTGCCTCAATCAATCAATCATGTGCCATGCCGGAAAGCGTGGGCGGTCATGATTCGCCATTTCACTCGATCACCAGAGTCGTGAATCAGCTCAGTGTTCCTGTCTCGTCCATGCCATGTGGCCAAGCCATCCAGGTATTTTCCTCTCGTTCTTCCTCTTTGTCTGTTCCCTTCGATCTTGCCAGCTGTCACTAAGTTCTCCAGTCCATTTCTTCTCATAACATGTCCAAAAAATTTTGACTGTCTACGTCTAATTTCTCTAATCAATCTACGATTTTCATTTGTCTCTTGTAGTACTTGGTCATTGATTTTTCTATCTGTCCATGGTATTCTTTGCATTTTCCTCAGAAACCACATTTCTGCAGCTTGACTGCACATTGTCCAAGTTTCACATCCATACAAAAGAACAGGCTCTATGTATCCACTGAACACTTTTTTTCTCGTTTCAATTGACATCATTTTATTGGTCAGAATGTTTTTCATCTTGCTAAAGGCTACTTTCGCAATGACGATTCTTGTTCTAATCTCTTCAAGGCATCTGCCATCAGATGTTATGACTGTTCCGAGATAATTGAACCGATTCACTTGTTGAAGAATATTCCCATTTACTTGTATATTACATTGTGGTACTTCGTTCTTCCTAGTGACGACCATAACCTGTGTCTTCCTACAATTTAATTCCAACCTCAGCTGCTCACTGTGTACAAAAACAGCGTCTACTAATTGTTGCAGATCCTGTGCATTGTCTGCAATCAATACTGTATCAACTGCATATCTAAGGTTATTTATGTTTCGTCCTCCAATGCTGATTCCATTTAGGTCTTCTACATTTCTGAAAATATTTTCACTGTATAGGGAAAAAAGATCTGGAGACATTACACATCCCTGCCTAACACCCCTCTTAATATGTTGATATTGTCCTACTTCATTATCAATCCTTATGGCAGCTTGTTGTTTCCAATATATGTTTTTTATGAGTCTTATGTCTTTCCCATCAATTTGTAGATCTGCAAGCATATCCACAATGTTGACGTGTCTAACTCTATCAAAAGCCTTTGTGTAGTCAATAAAGCAAAGATGTATATCCTTGTTTACTTCTAAAGCACGTTCAATAACTGTACGCAGCATATACACAGCATTTACTGTACCCTTTCCTTCTACAAACCCACATTGTTCTTCCCCTATTTCAGGTTGTATTTCTCTTCCTCACTCTTTGCATTATAAAGCGTAACAAAATCTTTGTGATGTGACTCATTATACTAATTGTTCTATGTTGATCACATTCTAAGGTTCCTGATTTCTTTGGGATTGCAATAAATACAGAATTACATAATTCAGAAGGTATATCTCCAGTATCATATAATGTGTTCAGCAGTCTAGTGACTTGCTCTAGTCCAAATTCTTCTAAAGCTTTAATCATTTCTGTTGTGATGTTATCTGCACCGGGGGCCTTGCCAGCTTTCATATGCTTAAGAACATTTTGAACCTCCATCTTTAAAATTGCTGGTCCTTCATTATTAAATCTAATAGCATACTGTTCGTTCCTCTCTGTTATCATTATACAGGTCTTTCACATAATCTGTCCATACATGTAGAATCTGATCTTTTTCTATTATGATTTTGCCATCTTTAGTTTTTAGACAGCCTGTTGATGTACTTGTTCTTTTATTAGTAAGTTCCTGAATTCTTTTGTGCACTAATTTGGTATTTTGACTGTTGTGTTGTTTTTCAATTTCTAAGCACTTTTCCTCAAGCCATGATTCTTTTGCCTTCCTACATAATATTCTGACTTGTCTGTGAATTTCTTCATATTTGGCAGGATTATGTTTGTTGAGTCTTCTTGTTTCCATTAAGTATAAAATTTCCTCAGTCATCCATTTCTTACGACCCACCTTCTTTAATTTTGGAATAGTTGTTTCTGCAGCCACATTGATTGAATTCTTTAACATTTCCCATTGATCATCCACATCCTGGAATAGGATCTCTAGATCAGACAATATTTCAAATCTGTTCTGTACTTCTATGTTGAATTTGTTTTGTATTTCCTTGTCATTACTCAATGTACACAAGTCATATTTAGTGTTTCCTGTTATATACTTGACTTTCTTCAACTTTATCCTCAATGTTCCTGTGAGTAATCTGTGGTCACTATAACAATCAGCACTGGGAACTGTTTTTGCTACTGTTAGCGCGTTTCTAAATCTTCTGCTAATGAGAATGTAGTCAATCTGGTTTCTAATTCTGCTATCAGGACTCCTCCAGGTCCATAATCTTCTAGGGTGTTGCTTGAACCAGGTGTTTCCTACAATCATTTCCTGTTCTTTTGCCCACTCTACTAGTCTGTATCCTCTTTCATTTCTCTCTCCTAAACCATAGTTTCCTACTGTGTATCTATCCCCTTGATTTCCTACTTTTGCATTGAAGTCCCCTATTATGATGTTTATTTCTGAATTTTTACATTTCTTTAAGGCAGACTCTATTTCATTATAAAATTCCTCTACACTATCTTCACTGGACTCTCCTGTTGGGGCATATACTTGAATAACATTTATGTTAAAAGGTCTGCCACTCAATTTAACTAGTAGAACTCTGTCCGACACGGCCCAATATCCCTGAACAGACGTTGATGTTTTCCGGTCCAAAATTATTGCCACTCCCCTATGTCGATCTTCACCTCCAGAATAAATAATCTTAAAATCTTTGTGTATCTTGATGCCTGCTCCTGTCCATCTCGTTTCGCACATACCTAATATATTAATTTTTTCTCTTTGAATTTCTTGTGTTATGTTCTCTAATTTTCCGTCGTTGTTTAACGTCCTAATGTTCCATGTTCCTAATTTTAATGTCTCTGTCCTTGTCTTGCGATGATCAGTCTTTAAGCGAATCATAATAAACTAGGCACTTTCAAAGAGGTAGTTTGCCATTGCTTTCCTCTATGGCAGTGACCATACTGGCCGGATGACCGCAATCATTGTCTCTCAAAAGAGATCCTCTGCTTGCCGTCGCGAAACTCGAGACCATAACCAACAAATATCTGTCGGCTGCCCTCAAAATTTCATCCACCACCTGCCTTCCGTGGCTTCTTTTGAATACTTCCAATAAACGAACACGAAATAATATCACATAATCCAAAGGAAAAACACTATCTACACGAATTCCACGGGAATTTCCATAGGAAATCCACAGAAAAACACCGAACAGCGTCTCCCCTAAGAACAACGCGTCATCGCGTCGCCATTATACCGGAACACTCTGCTGCCTGCTCAGCTACAATTTCTAGCCTTCTCATGGCTTGCTCTGCTTCCAATTTCTTAGCAGCTTGTTCTGCTTCCAATTTCTTAGCAGTTTGTTTTGTTTCCAGTTTTTTAGCAGCTTGTTCTAACTCAATCCTTCTCAATTCCAACTCAGCCTTTCGATCTTCCCTTTCTGCTTGACGATACTCCCTCTCCACCTCCTGTACGTAATCTGTTAGTGCAGAACCAGACAATCCCATTTCTTCCCCCTTTGCCCATAGTTCTGCCGTAGTTAGTTTAGGAGTGGCCATTTTTCAGAGAGGTAACTCAGCAGATAGAGTATAGATTATATCTAAACAAATATATAGATAATGACCAAATACAATTAATCTATATATTTTATAACACACCGCACAACACAACACAATCACTCAGTGACAAGAGTAGAATTAGGACCACAGACTTATGCAGACGTGTGAAGTGTGAACAGGTAAGATAAGTCTTAACCCCTATCCACATTCACTCTAGCTGGATTCTCCCTAATAGGATATCTCCATCCTCTAACTAAAGATCCCGTGTCAAAAGATCCCGTGTTAAAAGACCCCGCTTATGAAAGATCCCGTTGTCTAAAGATCCCTTGTACGAAAGATCCCTCTGTCCAAAGATCACGTTTACGAGCCCCAATAAATGTCGTGTGTAAAGAATTAATGTCGTAGTAGTTATTTGTTCTTCACTATCACTTTAGTGTCGTCCCTGGAGTGAGGGGAATCAACACACACATTTGTTTTAATTCAATATCTCAATCCTGGAGGTATCCAGCAGACTCCGTCCACAACACTCCATCAATCTAAAGACACCTTCTCACTCTCACTCACCGCTAGATTATCCCCCTCTCATTCTTCCACAACATAACATACTTGACAACTCTAGCTTCAACAAATAAATACAAAAAATTTATTAAAACAAAGAGTATATGTAGGAAAAGTGTGTGTGTGTGTATAAAGTGTATAATATGTGACGTATATTCTAAATAGTATATAGACTCAGATCAGTGTTCAGGAGTATAGTCATTCTCATCACTGTGCTGAGAACACACCAGCACCAGGTATTCCAGACATACAACCTCACCGAGCTGATGCTTCTCCAGTCACGTGAAGACTTCCTCCGTAGTCTCTTGAACCACTAGGATGCTTGGACACCCATGACAAACACTGTCTAATGAGAGTCTTCAATCTGATTCACACTATGAATTTCTTCTGTTATTTAACTTATTGTTAATTAGAGAATTCTAATACTATTGTCACTGTTACTGGGGAGATCTTAATGGATCTAGTGTCACTGGTTTTAAAGATTCCATATATTAACACCACAATCTGAATGTTCTAGGTATTTCTATAAATTTGTATGAATGTTCCTGGTATCAGTAGTGTATATATACAATGTTATGACTGTTCAGTGATACAACTATCACTTGCTAAACATAAATCTCATCAGCATGTCCTGCTCAGCAGAAGCCAGGTTCCCGCAACCAACTTGGGTATAAGCCCAATGTAGCGGCCTCTCAGCAACTTCTGTCTTCAAATTCTGAGCCATCATCTTCTAAGATGTGGTCTAGCTTCACTGTTGAATATCATAGCACACTTACGTGGACCTGTAAATGGAACCTGAAGAATAGAGAATACTATGGTGAGGGCAACTCAATCATGGCCGGAATTAGGTGAGTGTAGGCCAATAGCAGCACTCAGATCTATAACAGAGATCCGATCTCTGTCATACGGCCAAATAACTCATCACGTGATTTGAGACATGGCAACACCAGGAAAGAATAAAGGAACGGGTAGAAACCCAGCAGATGCCCTACTGGAAGATCCTACAATTTCACATTCCTCTCCTCCCTCCCAACCATCCTCAATCTCTCTAATTATTATCCCACTACATTGTCCTCAACTCCCTGAGTAAAATGATATATCACACAAGCTAGTTGAAGCCACACAATAGGATACTAGTGCCGACGCTCTTATGATACTTTCTAGCACCGCACTTATAGAACATTCTATCACTAATCATAATACATTATATCACCACACCTATAATATATTATATCACCGCACAGTACTGTACTCTATTCCTAATCATACTCTAAGTTATATATGATTAATAGCCTACTATATGCCTATTCCGGTTGCTAATTGAAACTAGGCAACCACAGACTGGTTCTATGTCCGCCGATAAATATCAACAATTTGACACCCTAGTTTCTTTCATTGAACACAACTCGGAAAAGTGCACCGATTTTACCAAACTTCAGAAATCTTGATCGACTACCTCCACTTGTTTACGCTTTTTATATTGGGCTGGAGTGACGTCACCAAAAAGTCTAGACGCCGATCCGACAGAATCTGGTTTCCTCCTCTTGTTCTAGACTAACTGGAGTCAGTCCGCCGTCAAATTTGCTTTCATTTGGGGAAAATCTTTGTCCCGTACCACAATAGTTCAGTCTGTCTGTTAACCCGAGAATTCCCCACATCACAGAATCCATTCCTCGTCTGGCCAGACTTTCCGTCTAGCACTTCAAAGGCTACTACCGCCTTGGCAGACTTTTGGCGTTGTTATTCGTTTCTCGAACAACCCACATCATAAAGATTCGCCGACTGTGTGTAGACATTTTGACGCGACGTATTCTGTTTCTAAGGTAGAAATTCCGATCGTGTGTGGACAGTTTTAACGACGTATTTTCTCAGTCTGTACAACATCAAAGGGTCGGTTGTTTTTGCAGACTAATGTCGGGTCTTGTTTGTCATCGATAGCAACTAACAAGCTTATCCGTGACAGTTGTGCTCACGAGATTTTATTCTTTGATTATATTCTAATATATTAGAAATAATAAGAGATTCTATTTCTTTTTCTAGCAGCTTCTTTGCTAAGTTTACGTCTCAAATAAGGGAGCTGCCATCCTTGAGGACCTGCAGCAGAGATAGAACATTTGTGATACAGACTGCCTCGTGACAAGCAGAGCTAGTACCATTTATCATTGTTTCAGCCTGCTCTAGGATTATTTATCTTTGCTGCATAGTTTGAACATAGTTTACCCGTGTGTACATACATTATGTTATTGGTATTATCTGGAACTAAGATATAGATTTTCGCACCTCTATTTAAACTGCATTAATTACCGTTACATTTGTAAATATATGTATCCATGACTGTTGAGAATTGTTATCCTGGAGCATACTATGGTCGCAGTTCTTGTTTGGAGGCCTGTGTACTCAATCCCCGTTGCAAAACCACTAATGAAGATGATGGTTTATAGGGTGTAGCCAACTTGTTCCCAAAGTACAAGGTATATATACTATGGGTGTAAGCGGTATTGTTTTTGTGTGTAGTTATGATTGCCGTTATCTTTTGGGCTTTTATTTGACTTGGGCATTGACATTATGTTTTTAAGGTAATTCTGATTGCTACTATCTGTTCTATCTTATATATGACTGTGGACTTAACTTGGGAAGAGAACCCGGCGGCCAATATATTGATGCAGTGATGAACATGCTGATGTTAATAATCATGACGGCACAGATCACAGAATGCTTAAAGATATTTACTGGATATAAGCAACTGCAATTACAATTGGAAAGAAACAGCAAGAATAAAGTGATAAACCGACCTGACAGATACGGGTGTGTTTTTCTACCGGATTTCTTCATATTGTGTGAGGAACCAATAATGAATGGGATTAGGAATAGTCAAGACTCACGTTGGAAAAAAAAAATGAATATCCGCCATGTGTTGTTTAGATGACACTGTAATGCGGGCTGAAAACGCAAAAGTTATGCAACCACCGTTGGTCATTGCAGCAACATAAAGGAACACACACATGTTGTTCTTGAATGACAAGAAAGCACACCAAACAAATGTGGTTGTAAATTGAATTGGAACAACCCCAATGAATTCAATTATCCTGTGAACGTATATCTGATGAAAGATGAGTGACAGTGATTAAGCATAATAGGATACACATATTTATTTGCCCTCATTTGGCGCTAGCATATAGTTTGTATTGCAACCGATGATTCTGTGAGTGTGGGTCTGGGTGGCTGGTATTGACGCTTGATAAAGTCGGCTCGATACCCTTTAGATTGTAAAGTCTGGTAAAGGCGGTTCAGTTCTTCGTTTAGTGCGTCATAGCAGCACATCTCCCTAGCTCGATTAAACAGTATCCGTATCTATTGGACAGGTGCAAATCTGTTGGAATGTAGATATTGAATCTTTACTGTTTCCTTTCGATAGACTGCTCTTTTGAATGAGACATCATCTCCACAGCGGATTAGGATGTTTAGGAACGATAAGATATCATTGTCTTTCTCCAGGTTACATGTCGGCAGGCCTAACTTCAGTATAATCTCTTTTATGGTATCCGAGATGATATTCACTATTTCTTCCAGGGGCTCTTCGTGAAAAGAGATGACACCATATACTTCTGTTTAAAATTATTTGTGTCGAATAATTCGACCAATTTAAATGGATCATTTTAGTATTAATGGGAACAATTGATTGTCGCACGGGCTTGATAATTTCGGCAAGTCGTTTCGCCTTACCTGTTTTAGACAGGGCTCATTATCTCTCTCTCTCTCTCTCTCTCTCTCTCTCTCTCTCTCTCTCTCTCTCTCTCTCTCTCGCTCTCTCTCTCTCTCTCTCTCTCTCTCTCTATATATATATATATATATATATATATATATATATATATGCGTGTGTGTTTGTGTGTGGGTGTGTGTGTGTGTGTGACTCTCAGTAGCACTGTATCTGCGTCTATGGAAGGTTGTAACATACAATGAGATTCTTTAAGTATGAACGTTCCATTATATGTTCACTTTACATACGCCAGTAACACATCATTTTGTGAATTGTTGAAGTACACAATACCTCTTAATCTAAAATAGTTAAAAATAATATATAATATTCTGATTGCCTTAACACACTTGTCAAAGATCTAGATAGGGATGAAGAGAGTTTAGACGGAGCTTACAGGGAATACTAGACAGGGGAGACACAGGCGCTATATTTAGCGTCACAACAGGACACCCTTGTGTCAAGAAGTGCTTATGAGCGAGAGTATAGGAAACTCGCCGTGCAACAAGTAACTGGGGAATACCAGTAACCTCAGTTAACTGACCAAGCGTGCTAGGACTCTATGAACGGAAACTCGCAAGCACACGCAGGACTAATGTCCGAAGTTGAACGCGCAACTAGAAGCGTGCCTCAGACGGGGGACAAGGACTGAGAGAGAGAGACGTGTTCGCTAGGAACCATATGTAGTTTATGGACAATAGTGTTAGCTAGACCTTAGATTCCAATTAGTGAATAGTATCATTATTTCCACCTCTTCATTTCATCTGTGAATCATACCATGGTGTTGATTAATATTGAAGTAATCCGCTAGCCGGGCTTATGTGTCATAAGCTCTAAATAAAAATGTATCCTTTTGCAAACCACACGAGTTATTGATTCGTGTTGTGCGAAAGTAGGGAGTCCTGAATAATCCAGTCACAAGTAGGTTGTTGACAAGCAGGACCCATGTGGTGTCAGAAGCTTTCTGAACCAACGTCTTTAGAGATTCTAAATTTAATTTGTGGTGTTAATATAAAGTTTTGAAATAGATTTTTTTGAGAATGAACACCAAAATACTTTAAAAAGTACTATTTGTGGAGCTTGTATCACAATTAACAGAAAAGAATTTGTAAACTGTGTAATTCTGTGAAGATTATAAGAAATGTGTATGAATTTGTTTAAATGAATATTGTACAAATATGTTGCAAAGTTTTCAAGCACACCATCGTGTTCACTACATTTTGTGTAATACAACCATCGATGTCAACATTTTGTGTGATATAGCCATCAATGTCAACATTTTGTATGATACAGCCATCAATGTCAACACTCATCACATTTAATAGATATTAGCTACTAAACGGAATCGAGAGAGCGTAGTATACCAGCTAGAAAGGAAAGGGAAGACAAGACAGTGACATTCATACGACGCATCATCTAACTAATCATGACGTTCATTAATACTATCATATCATTCTTCCATTACATCATCCATCATTATCAAAATCACAGTTTTTGTTGATCAGCCACATGAAAAATGAACATGTATCTGTAAGATAGACATGTTTTTCTAAACTGTTGATGCTCTAACAAACAGAAGCGTCAGTTTTCCAATCAAGTCGATCGTTATTTTGAACAGAAGTCAGCGATGGAACATCCCAAGTGCAAGTTTTTCCAACCGATTAGATGAGTATATTTTCGAACCATTTTGATACTAACCAATTTAACGATGCATCTTATTTTTCAGCAATGATATAATAACTAATATATAACTGTACAACTATTGTGTGAAATTGAAATATTAACTTTGTAACATAACATAAGATCACAAAATGGCATCGTTAAATGACTGTATCCAGGCAGGCAAAGCACTAGGCCATACTGGACAGGAATTAGAGAGATGGATTGACCAAAGATATAAAGAAGAAATTGCCCAAGCAGAGAGAAAAGCTGCTATAGATAGAGATGAACGAGCATTAGAAAGACAGCATCAAAAAGAGCTGAAAGAATCAGAAGAAACAACGAAGCGAAATAACAAAGAAGCAGAAGAAGCCACGAAACTGAAACAGTTGGAGTTAGATCATGCCAACACACAAGCAGAGGAAGCTACCAAACTGAAACAGTTGGAATTAGATCATGCTATGAAAGAGAAACAGATTCAGGTAGAGTCAGAGACAAAGCTAAAGATGAAAGAGTTAGAGGTAGAGTCAAACATTCAAATAGCCTCTAGTAAACAGAAGAGCCAGGAAGAACAGAATAAGTTTAGCAAATATAAAGGCCTCATAAAGCCATACAGTGTAGGACATTCCATTTCTGCATGGACGGAGAATATTGAGTTCCAACTCAAGACCCAGAAAATACCTTTAGAGGACTGGGCAATGATTTACATGCGAAATCTCAGTGGTGAGCCTTTAAAAGTGATAGAATCAATACCTACAGAACTAAGGGGTAACTATCAATACATCCACGATAGAATCATGCAACACTTTCTGCTTGATGCTCCAGGGTATAGAATTCAATACTCACAAATAAAGCCTAAACCTACATAAACGTTCTTAGATTACGTCTCTAACGTGCAAAGCACATTTAATAACTGGCTTAAAGCGGCAAAAGTGGGTAAAAACTTTGACAAACTGCAAGATCTAATTTTAATGGACAAGGTTATAGCTACAGTCCCTACCCCATTTGCAAAGTTCTTACAACAGTCAGACATAGAATCCATTCAAGAGCTAGAAAAACGGGGGTCGGCTTATTTTTCGGCAAATCGTGATGTCTTTAAAAGCACCATCCATGATACTGAGATCACTGCCTTTGTGAAAAATGAACCAAGTAAATCTTATAGGCAAAAAGAGTATCGTAAGAAAGACCAGCCTTATCAAAAGCCTCCACTGTGTATTTATTGTAAACTGTATCATCCATGTTACTCGATGTGTGAT
This sequence comes from Cepaea hortensis, assembly GCA_963921405.1. Classification (NCBI taxonomy): domain Eukaryota; kingdom Metazoa; phylum Mollusca; class Gastropoda; order Stylommatophora; family Helicidae; genus Cepaea; species Cepaea hortensis. Next base: position 481,727 of record CAWUFQ010000007.1, on the reverse strand, counting down.
AAGAACCCAGCCTATCCATCTCACTTAGAAACAGTCATAAAGAAGCAAGAGAATAGGAGAAATTCTTTTAAACGTGCCATCAAAGGTTATTTTTGTTCAAGTTATGGCCATTATTCGGCAAAGTGTCTGGGCAGACAGAGAATGAAAGCAAACAACGCAATGCTCATCGATACGTCATCTGATGATGAGAGTGTCATTTACTCTGAGCTTGAGAATGTACTACCAGAGAATGTGTGTGAGAGTGTGGCAGTAGTTACTGATATATTTGATTTCAATAAATGTCTTACATGTCATCAATTTCATGCGGATGGAAAATTAAAATGTGGTCACGTTATTCCATATGCCATCGAAGATGCTAGTGCAGTTAATGCCTCCAGAGGTAAACTGAAGTTCTACGATGCACTGGTCAACAATCAACCATGCCAGTGTTTGGTAGACAGCGGGAGCACTTTACTTGGCCTGAGAAAAGAACTGGTAAGACCAGAAGATTATACGGGGGAACTTGTCAAATGCCGTACTTTCTCAGGAACAATTGAGAAATATCCACTGGCAAAATCGCATATAAATACCCCATTTCTTACCGGCACATTTACGTGCGCTATCCTTAAAGACCCATGTACGGATCTTATTTTAGGATGCTTGGCTTTACTAAAGAAATGTACTGACGATGATATTTTAGCCTGGAAAGAAACGAACCTGGCTAACGCTGTAACGAGGTCAGAAACTCAAACACACTACACTGACCCACAGAACGAGATGTTACAGCTGTTAACACCTTGCGGTGCTACTAACACTAATACCCGCCAAGAATTTATCGAGGCACAACGCACCGATCAAATTATCGCACCTTATTTTAGATTGTTAGGTGAGCGAGCGAAAGTCACTAAAAATGCATCTTGGTATTTTAAAATACACAACGGAATTCTCATGCGTTATTACACAAAGAATAACCATGAAATTCAGCAAACGGTGTTACCTGTAACATACCGACAAACGGTGCTAAAGATCGCACACGAGTCACCGTTTGCTGGGCATTTGACCTATGACAAGACCAGAGCCAGAATTTTGTCACACTTTTACTGGCCTAAATTCTGTACTGATATAAAACTTTTCTGTCGTTCATGTACTATTTGTCAACATCTTGTAAGAAAGGGTAAGCATGTGACGGCCGAAGTTCAACGGTCACTTTTGGCATCACGACCATTTGAGTGTGTAGCGGTCGATATTGTTGGACCCCTGAGTCAGGTGTCGATCAAGGGAAACCGATTCATACTGACACTCGTGGATACATGTTCCAGGTGGATCGAAGCAATTCCACTGAAGTACATCACCTCCAAAGATGTGGCAAATGTGTTTTTACACTTATTTTGTCGCTTTGGTTTCCCGCGAACGATTCTATCGGATCGGGGAACTCAGTTTATTTCGGCTGCTACGCAAGCCTTAACAAAATTGTTAGGAATAGAGCAGCACTTCTGTACCCCCTATCACCCGATGAGCAACGGGATCATAGAAAAAATTAACGGCGATCTCAAACATATGCTGGCAAAAGTAACAGCAGAAAACCCCTCTGATTGGGACACTCTATTGCCAGCAGTGCTATTTGCCCATCGAGAAATTCCGCACTCAAGTACGGGTTTCTCACCTTTCGAACTAGTGTATGGTGCGAACCCTCGTGGACCCCTATCAATATACCATCAGCTAATTACTAGCTTATCAAAAAATCCAACAGCAGTAACACCATACGAGATGGTAACAGACACACGCGATAGAATCATGAAAGTGCGTGAAATAGCCAAAACATCTTTGGAGAGTAAAGGACAGATGTACCGCGAGTATGCAAATAAAGGTGCTAAAACAATAAACCTTGAACCTAATCAAAAAGTTCTCCTGTTACTACCTGATAAACGAAATTTATTGCTAACATCACGGCAAGGGCCATTCAACGTCGAACGGAAAGTGTCGGATGTTGACTATGAAATATCGAAAAAGGGAAAATTAAAGATATTCCATATCAACATGCTGAAACCATATTTCTCACGACAGGAACTACAGACAGACGAACAAAATGCACCCACACCAAGTAATCGGACGACAGGCGAACATAACACAACTACATTAGATAGGGCGACACACGACAGCGACATCGCAAATATACTTAGCCAGATAACAGCATACACAGCGAATACCACTACAGTACTTAACCAGACAGATGACGACGGATTAGAATTACCAGTCCCTACTGTAGACACGACTGGGACCATCGACAGTATACAGATGGAAACCAAACTAACGGACGAGCAACGACGACAGATGATAGATTTAGTGACAGAATACAAGGACATTTTCTCCGACATCCCAGGAAAGACAGACAGAATAGAGCATTCTATCATTCTGACTGATAACACCCCGATCAAATGTCGACCGTATTCCATCCCTCAGAATTATAGGGAAAATCTCGACAAAGAACTACTATCTCTTGAGTCGAGTGGAATAATTCAAAGATCACAGTCGGAATATTCCTTTCCTATCGTTCTTGTCGATAAAAAGGACTCTACAATTCGCCTCTGCGTCGATTATCGCCGTTTAAATAGAGTGACGAAGATCGATGCTGAGCCAATTCCAGCATGCGAGGATCTGATTCTAGATATGTCTACATCTCGTATATTCTCTAAACTTGATCTCACTCGCGGCTACTGGCAAGTCCCGATGGAACAAAATTCAATTCATTTGACAGCTTTTTCCACACCTCTAGGACTCTATGAGTGGCGCTTTCTTCCTTTTGGCCTTCGTAATGCTCCTGCCACTTTTGTACGTCTTACTAGAAATCTACTCCACGGGGTACCCAATACATCTACATATATAGATGACATTTGCGTACATACTGAAGACTGGACGTCACACCTACAGAAACTGAGACATGTCTTCGACAGGTTACGATTATTCGGTCTTACCGTCAAACCAACCAAGGTTGAGTTGGGCATGGAACAAATTGCCTTCCTAGGCCATACCATCTGCAGAGGCCAACTCAAAACAGACGAGAAAATAGTCACAAAGATTATAAATTTGACTATGCCTACGACCAAGAAACAGGTCAGAAGTCTGCTTGGTCTTGTAAACTACTATAGCAAATTTATTCCCAACCTGGCGGAAATCACCAGTGTTTTTTCAAATATTTTGAAAGCTTCGGCTAAATTGGATGTGAAAGATGCAGCGTTAATTGGAACGCTATCAAAATTGAAATATCTATTCAGTGTACCACCTATTTTAAGATTACCTAACAAAGATCTTACCTATTTTCTCCGCACAGACGCAAGTGCGATTGCCATATCCGGCATTTTGGGCCAGTTTTACGATGGGAAGTTCCACCCAGTGATGTTCGTAAGCCGTAAAGTCACCCCTGCTGAATCAAGATACTCAGCTACGGAATTGGAGGGCCTCAGCGTAATCTATTGCATTAGAAAACTACATAGGTTTTTGGCAGGTACAGAGTTTGTCATCCAATCCGATAACTCGCCCCTTGCAGTAATGCAATCTGGCATCCCTCAAAACAACAGGATTTACAGATGGTCCTTGATATTGGCAAACTATGCCTTTACAGTCCAACATTTGAAGGGATCATTGAACTCGTTAGCAGACGTTTTAAGTAGACCTTCAGATATAGGAATACCTGAAGTACAGGCAAAGAACGACGACTTATCACCAGAAACAGTGACACTGTAAGTTATTAATGAAAGCAGTGCCGTGTGTGATAGAAAGATACACTGAAGTACGTTCTGTAAGTGCGTTAATATCGCCAGTCTACTAAACTGTGAAATAGAAACAGTGCCATTAAGATTATATGAACCGGCACATTAGTAACATTGTTACAGCGCTAACACGTAAATAAGCCATGATTACATCGAAAGTGTTAGATTTGAACCTACATGATCTAGTAGGGAACGTTACATATAAACACTATCCTGAAAGGAGAGCAGAGAGTACTGTGGTGAAATGAACTATGTAATGAAACTAGTCTACCAGGAACATTGCTCGAACATTACACCGGAAAGGACAACGTTAGTGTAGTTAGATAGTAACGTAATTGTGTTATGTATATTACATTGTGATTTTTTAAACAGTGCGCATAACCTTATTATGTATAGTTATAAGTGAAATGCAAATAGTCAATTAATTGTATGACATTATTTATGTTAGTTCATAGATAGAATATCATCTCATTTACAAATAATACTATAAGGTAACTAACCCACTTTGCTTAGAAATAGTTAATTAATTAGGTTATTTCCCTTTAGGTTAATTTAGGACAGCACACGAAATTACTATAGCTTAGTTAGTTTAGTTAGTAACACATGATCGGTACCTAACCATCATTGCAAACATGTATAATAGGTTGTATAAATATGACGCGTGCAAACTCATAGCACAGTCATGTGGCATGAAAACTTCTACGATTCAGCCAATCTTTTAATGTAAATATGTATTGTTCATTTATGGAATATCATGAACCATATTTTAAAGACGAATGAATGGTATGAAAGTTGAGCGCAAGATGTATAGATGAGAGGAGTGAATGAAAACAAAGTAACCATTGAGAGAATGAGAGAAAGAGAGAGAGAGATTGAGCGGAATTTTTTCTCCGCGCAAATCGTCTTATTATGACTTGTCTTGTCAATCTGTGTAAGCAATGTGTTGTTCAGTTTTAAGTGTGTAACTGCCATACTTTAGAAATAGTAGTAATATATAGAGAAAGTACTTTGAGCATCTTAGAACGAAATTGTGGTCATAAATAAAATTAACCAATATTTGTAGCCACAATAATCCGATTTACGGCGCTCGAAGGAATACATACATGTAGAATACTAACACACACACACGTTAGCAAGTTTAGTACATTGTAGTTTATTAAATAACACGCAAACAGGAAAACAAACACATAAAAGTTGCAGTCACCATTTATTACAAAGAACGGTAACTGAAAACAGGGGACACAATTACTCCTTTAAAAAAACCTGAAGGTAACATTGAAAATATTTATTCAAAAACGGAAGTTAAAAGGTGAAGAGTAGAACATAGAGCATACGTGTTGGTACTAATATTATAGGGGAACATGAACAGTGATGCTCATGTGTTGTTCTCTTAACAGAGATTCAACGGGTTGTCAAAATGGGCAATTGGAGGACAGGTCGAGACAAAAGTCAACGGGTGAAAGACAAAAGACATAGGGTCAAACGACGGAAACCAGGACACAAGTCAGAAGGCCACGGTTCCGGATCAATACAATCCCCAAGAATATAATAGAGGTTTATAGCCAACTATATTGATGTGATGCACTACTCAATTAACCGAGTGAATCAATATAACAGTGTGAAAATGGAAAAGAAGAGAGTTGTTCTATCCCTATAAGAGATACTTAAACTGATATCTTTGACAAAAATTGGACAGCCAATTTTTCAGTGACTAATACGTGTTACATACGAGAGTTAAACAGTTGTAACACTACACACCAAGGAGGGGAGTGTGTCAAAGATCTAGATAGGGATGAAGAGAGTTTAGACGGAGCTTACAGGGAATACTAGACAGGGGAGACACAGGCGCTATATTTAGCGTCACAACAGGACACCCTTGTGTCAATAAGTGCTTATGAGCGAGAGTATAGGAAACTCGCCGTGCAACAAGTAACTGGGGAATACCAGTAACCTCAGTTAACTGACCAAGCGTGCTAGGACTCTATGAACGGAAACTCGCAAGCACACGCAGGACTAATGTCCGAAGTTGAACGCGCAACTAGAAGCGTGCCTCAGACGGGGGACAAGGACTGAGAGAGATAGACGTGTTCGCTAGGAACCATATGTAGTTTATGGACAATAGTGTTAGCTAGACCTTAGATTCCAATTAGTGAATAGTATCATTATTTCCACCTCTTCATTTCATCTGTGAATCATACCATGGTGTTGATTAATATTGAAGTAATCCGCTCGCAGAGCTTATGTATCCTTTTGCATACCACACGAGTTATTGATTCGTGTTGTGCGAAGTAGGGAGTCCTGAATAATCCTGTCACAAGTAGGTTGTTGACAACACTACTGCGTTTGAAAGAAAAATGTGACAAAAAATAATAATTGTTTTGGGACTGAGAGAATCATTGCCGCTGAACATCTCAAACAAGAGCGATGTTCTTGTCTATGAGGGATACCCAAAGATGAGCTGAAAGACGTTGTGTTGTAAGTTAGTCATTCCAGCTGGGTGCCTGATCATTGCTAAGTGCAAACATGTCTGCAGCGTTAAGGCAAACATCAGCCAATGCCGTGATCTACTTGTGTATCAAAGAGGGACACCCATCTCCTCTGTTTCTTCGCGCCATTAAAACACCTTTTAGACCATATTTGATATCATTATCAGGCACATTAAACATTGTGTATCCCTCGTACATAGTGCATATTTATATTCAATAGATTACATCATTCCAAAATTGTGTTGGTATAGCACAAGTAACGATTCTCATCAACATCACGTTATTCAACAGAGGACATAAAACCGCATGTTGTGTATGATATAGCACATGCACCTATTCTCACCAGCATCACGTTATTCAATATGCGATAATGCGACACCAGATGTTGTGTGTGATATAGCACACGAAACTATTCTCATCAATATCACGTTATTCAACATATGACACCATCCCACATGTTTCGTATGATATACTACATATAACTTTTATCATCATCACATTTTTAAACATATGATACCATTCCAAAAGGTATGTTTGCCATAGCACAAGTAGATATTCTCTTCGACATCACGTTATTTAACATTTGACACCATTCCAAATGTGTGTGATATACTACATATAACTATTCTAATCAACATCGTGTGTTGAAACAGACAACATCATTTCAAATGTTGTGTGTGATATTGCACAAGTATTTATTCACATCAACATCACGCTATTCAACATTTGACACAATTCCTAATGTTATGTGTTGGTTGTTGTTTGTCCATCAAGAATGATGATGACCATTCATTTCATCCAGTGGGGTTGACGGTGTGGAGCCGTGGGTTCTAAGATGGCTGATAAGGCCTATTTTGGCTCGAAATGTTCTTTGATAATGTGGGCAAAGAATACTTGACGTCTCTGGAGGAGGATTTCCTGCAGTGGTTTTTCTGTCCTGCCTTTTCTTCACAGCGCTTGCAGTCCTTGTTGCCTCACATATGACTGCACCTTTGCGCAATGATGCACGCCACGAATTTCGGTCTCTGGCTGCAGCCTCCCAGGTGTCATGATGAATTCCAAAAGCATTCAGTGAAATTTTCAGAGTGTCTTTAAAACGGGAGCGGTTACCACAACGCAGTTCGCTGTAAAAAAATTCGTTTAGGGAGCCTGTAATCTGGCATGCGAGTCAAGTGCCAGACCAACGAATTTGATTCTTCATCAGTATAGTGTGGATACTGGGCATGGATGCTCTGTCTAGGACTTCAGTGTCTGGAATCTTGTCTTGCCATTTAATCTTCAGTAGCTTCCTTAGGCAGACTGTGTGGAAGTGGATTAATTTCCTAGCGTGTCGCTGATAAACAGTCCAGGTGTCACAAGCATATAGCAGTGTGGATAATACAACTGCTTCGCAGACTTTTAGCTTTGTTTGCAGGCTTATTCCAGTTCTGTCCCATACATTCTTGTACAGTCTGCCAAAGGCCGCACTGGCCTTGGAGATTCTTGCATTCACATCGTCATCGATTGTGGCAGCTTGTGACACGGTGCTGCTAAGATAGGTGAATTTGTCCACAACACTTAGTCTATGATCATTCACTTTGATATTCGGCACAGTGTAATTATTCCCTGGAGCTGGCTGGTACATAACTACAATCTTCTCCAAGTTGATATTGAGCCCAAAGTTGGCATAGGCATGTGAGAAAGCTGGAACATTATGTTGCATGTTCGCCTCTGAGTTGGCGTATAGAGCGCAATCATCAGCAAACAGGAGCTCTCTGACGGTGTCGCTGTTAATTTTGGTTTTAGCTTTCAGCCTTCTGAGATTGAATAACTTTCCATCCATACGGTAGTTGATGTCTATTCCAATGTCGTCGTTCTCGAAGGCATTCATCAACATGGCTGAAAACATGAGGCTGAACAGTGTTGGTGCCAGGACACATCCTTGCTTCACTCCACTGGTGACAGGAAAGGGTTCAGACAGTTCACCTTTTTTCTGTACTCTTGCCGGCATGCCGTCATGAAATAGCCGCACTATTTGGACAAACTTTCGTGGACAGCCATATTTTGCCATAATCTTCCACAGTCCTTCTCTGCTGACTGTATCAAAAGCCTTGGTAAAGTCAATGAAAGTGGAGAACATTTCGCAGTTCTGTTCCTGACATTTCTCTTGCAGCTGCCTTGCAGCGAAAATCATGTCAACAGTTCCACGTTCTTTTCTGAAGCCACATTGACTCTCAGGAAGAAGACCTTGATCGAGATGGGCTGTGAGGCGATTGAGAAGAATTATGGCGAGTATCTTCCCTGCAATTGAAAGCAAGGAGATGCCTCGGTGGTTGTCACAGGATTAGCGGTTTCCTTTACATTTGTAAAGGTGGACTATTGACGCATCCTTAAAATCTTGTGGCATGGTCTCGTTCATCCATATGTTTGTGAAGACTTGGTGAAGCTGCTCTGTCAGGACCGGCTCACCTGCCTTGTATATCTCTGCTGGGATGCAGTCAGGACCAGGTGCCTTGCCGCTGGAGAGTTGCTGGATGGCTTTGTTTACTTCCACTATGGTTGGCAGGTCATCAAGTGTCTCATTGGTGGGAACTTGAGGAAGGCAGTTGATGGTTTCATCATCGAAGAAGGAAGTTGCATTTAAGATTTTGCTGAAATGCTCTGCCCAGCGTTGAAGGATTTGTTTCTTATCGGTGACCAATGTTCCCCCATCTACACTGAGGAGGGGAACTATGCCTGGTGATGTAGGACCATAGACCGCTTTCAGTGAGTCGTAGAAGTTTTTCATATCATGTCTGTCAGCAAAGCCCTGAATTTCATCAGCTTTGCTGCTCAGCCAGGAGTCCCGCATGTGCCGAAGTTTCTGCTGCACTACTCTCTGAATTTTCTTGAAAGCATCTTTTTTTGATGTTGAGGAGAAGATGTTTCTCGGCCAGCAATTGGTTGATGTCTTCGGAATTTTCATCAAACCAGTCTTTATGCTTTCGGGGGGCTGGCCCCGGGATTTCCATAGCAGTGTTGTAAATTTTGTCCTTTAGGGCTCTCCATTCTGTTTCTGTATCCTGTTTAGCTTCAGCATTGGGCTTGAGGCGGTCTTCCAGCATATTTTCAAACGACTGCTGCATTTTCTTGCTGTTTAGGCGGGTGACATTTAGCTTTTTTTGCATTTTCGCCCCCTGAGGACGCCGTGGTGGCCTGATGTGGATGTTCATTTTCGAGACAATGAGACGATGGTCTGTCCAACATTCGGCACCACACATGGATTTTGTCACTCGAACGTCTTGTCTGTCACTCCTCCTGATGATGACATAGTCTATGAGGTGCCTGTGTTTCGAGCGAGGGTGCATCCACGATGTCCTATTTCTCATGGGGAGACGGAAAATTGTGTTCGTAATCAGGAGATCATGTTCGGCACATGTCTGAAGGAGGCGGAGTCCATTGCTGTTACAATTTCCGACTCCATGCTTTCCAATAATGCCACTCCAAGAGGTGGTGTCCGTGCCTACTCTGGCATTGAAATCCCCAAAGAGTATAAGTTTGTCTCCTTTGGGAACAGATGTAAATACTTTGTGCAGGTCCTCATAGAACTTGTTCTTGACATCATCTTCGTTGGTCATAGTTGGTGCGTAGACACTCACAATGGTTGCATGCTTCCTTCCATTCATCAGGGGCAACTTCATGGTCATGAGCCTGTCATTTATAGCCTTTGGAAATCCAGCTAATTTGCCGACCAGGGTCGACTTAATGGCAAATCCCACACCGGATTGGCGTCTTTCCTCGCTTTTCCTTCCACTCCAGAAAAATGTGTAGCCGGCACCTATTTCACAGATTTGGCCTTCTTCTGCAAGTCGTGTCTCGCTCAAGGCTGCAATGTCGATGTTGTACCTGCCCAGCTCTCTCCCAATCAGTGCTGTTCGTCTCTCTGGACCCGACGCGCCGTCTCTGTCAAGTAGGGTGCGTACATTCCAAGTTCCAATTGTTAAGGGAATGTGGTTTACTCTTTTAGCTTTGCTTGTTTTATCTTTGTTTGTATGCCGACCGCAGTTAGGGTACCCACCAACCGCGGCTAGCTGGTTAGGTAGTGATGAAGCAGACAATGTTTAGGGCACCTTTTCTAGCCCCTTCCTCATGCTATGGAGGTGAGCAGTGTGTTCCTATAGAGGGCTGCTCAGTTGCTCAGGGGGCTGCCGAATCCAACTGCTGCTCCGGTCAGTAGAAGACGACCATATGGCCTGAGCCGCTTGTGTGCAGGTCTGCGACTGGTCTGGGGTGTGGGTTGATGGGATGTGTGGTGGGTGAGATGTGTGTGTGGATGGGGAGATGTGTAGGTGTAAGGATGTGGTGGATGGGTGGCTGAATGTATGTGTGTGTGGCTTATGTGTGTGGTTGGGTGGGGGAGTTGGAGTGAATGGGGGATATGTGGGTGGGTGGTGGATGTGTCTCATAACATAGTAGTATGCATTGTTTGTTTATGTTTACAAAATTCATTTGACAAAGTTTTTTCCTAAGCACTGTTGATGAAAGAAAGATGAGTGATTGGAAGGGCCGAATGTAAGACGGGCCTGCGTGCCCAATTCGTTACCCTTTGAAAATAAAGTCTGTTTGTTTGTTTGTTTGTTTGTTTCATGTGCGGTTTTCTAAAATAGGTGTTGTCGCGAGCATGGAAATGACCCTTATAATTAAATATAATGGTGTCCGAAAGCGTTAAAAGAAAGTAGGTATATCCACCATAAGGATTTACTTCGAGGTCTCATTATCTTAACGGTTGACATTTACCATTAGTTAACCGACTATCTTTAAACTTTAGCAAAATAAGTCCCTCAATTATTGTACCAGTAGATATATTTTGTCGCAGCAATCCGTACCTTGTCTTTAAATAGTCAATAGTTGGCGCAGGTGTGCTTCCAACTTTATATCCGTAGTATTTGCATAAGCATGGTACATTCTGTTGCAACAAAAGTTCTCAACAATGAACTTAGTCTGAATATCAGAAAAACAGATGATTGCTACAAATGACAATTTTATCCCCAAGTAAAATATCGAAGCGCACGGAACCAGTCAGGAAAAGTCAATGTGTTTAAGTATATGGGTACTGTAATAACATCAGATAAAATGGCATCGCATGGCATTTGATCGTGATGATCATGATCATAATGAGATACCATGGCACTGTCCACCGCCCCTGAAGCATATTGGCGAAGAAACACAGATACAGGAAACACAAGTACAAGGTATAAACATTAAATAATGTTCAGTAATATATTGTATTCTATGTACTACCCGCATGCCTCATTGCTTCATGAGTATTGCAACTTATTTCCATCATTATAATGTTTTATAGGTAAGTAAACACGTAGAAATATATATAGTAGGAAATCACAATCTCAAGGGACACAAATAGAAAGGATGTTTTTAAGCAACAAGGGAGACAAGAAAAATAATATCTTTCAGTATAAATTAAGGCTGTGTAATGCAGCTAGTTAGTTTGGAGAATGTCTCATCTCATCTCATCATGTTCCTCTTGTACCTTGCGGTGTCGAGGTGAAGTATAAACTTCGTGAGAGTGCCCGGTTATGGGCTTCGTATATCGACATTCCCATGGATTCTGTTATTCCCTCAGTCCAACGTTTACGTGGTCGGCCTCTTCCTCTGTTTCCATCTGGTCTGTACATCATTGCTTGTTGTGGCATGCTGTTGACTGGTAGCCTACTTGCATGGCCAAACCATTTGACTTGCTGCTTTCTAATAAAATCTAGAGCAGCTTTAACCCCTACTTTAGTCCTGATTTCTTCATTTCTGATCTTATCTCTTCTTGATACGTTGAGTATTCTTCTCAGAAACCTCATTTCTGTTGTTGTGATTTTTCTTTTCTCTTTTTCTGTCATTGTCCAGGTTTGGCATTGGTAGCACAGAGTTGGTAGGAAGATTGTGTTGTAAAGTGCTTTCTTAGTAGTTATTGATACATGTTTGTTCTTTAGTATTGGTGCCTTTTGTCCAATGAGTTGATTTGCCTTATTGCACCTATTTTCGATCTCGTCTTCTGATCTGCCATTTGATGATATTATACTTCCTAGGTACTTGAAGCTCTTTACTTGTTTCAAGGGATGTTCGTTTAGGTGAATTGTTGCTGTTTGTTCTTCTTTAGTTATAGTCATTACCTCTGTTTTGCTTGCGCTAATTTTCATGTTATGTTCCCTACACATTTCGTTTAGACTATTCATGTGGTCTTGTAATTCAGCTTCTGATTTTGCTATTAGTGCTTGGTCGTCCGCAAACAGGAGTTCTCTAATGGTTAGATTTGCAGATGGTTCTTCTTCTGTCCGTTTATACTTCTTGGTTTTTCTACGAGCAGTATGAAGATCCCCTGCCGGCTTGCTAGGCCAGTCGCAGGTTTAGGACACTAATCTGACCACAGGGAGTCCATCCCCTATGGCGAGCCATAGCCCCGTTAGCCCATGACCTCGTGGAGAATGTATTGTATGATTTCTAAGAAAATATATTGCCCTCATGAAAAATAGCTACACAGAGAAATTTAAGTTATTGGGATATCTTATATTTCCAGTATGCAACCACACGAGGCAGATAATATCCAAAAGGAAGTGCAGTCTACCTACGAGATTATATAGCTGTTGCAATATCTGTTTACGTGCATCAAAGTGTGATCTGTTTAATACAATATTCTTTTGGCTGGCACATATACATGTGCCTCATAGTCACATCAAATATGATCGCAGAGATATTTAATGGCGCCAATAAACATATTGTTTCGATGTCCGTCTTTGATACACAAGTGGATTAAGGCAGTCGCTGATGGTTGCCTTTACGCTGCAGTAATGTTTCATTCTTGCAAAGACACCCGCCGTTTGAGGTGTTCAGCTGGAATGACTATCAGTCGAAAAAACAGTCATTATGTTTTAATGTAATGTTCTTTCTAATACAGGAATTTGGTGACAAATCTCATCCCAGTCATACCCATTACTCTGTTCATCACTGTCAACTGTATGGTATGTATGGAGGATTAGAGAAAAAGCCGCATACGATGGCAACATTGTATGTAGAGTGAGCATACAATAAAGGTAACTACGATGTTTTGATGCAAACGGTTTTGAATATGGTGCAGGTCTACAGCAAGATGGTGAACTAGATTGCAATTGCCCTATATAAAAGACAGGTTCTTCTTCGTGTGTTCTTGGAACTCTGGACCACACATAATTGCACCAGGTGCTACGAAGATAATGTACAATTTTACAGGGAAGAGCAGATAATACAAGGCATAATTAAATGGATATTTGATTCGGTTGTACTTAGAACATTCTTTCCAATAGAGAGATTATGTTTTCGCATATCCTTTACAGAACATCGCTGTCAACATCAACATCTTACAGCTGATTGTTGATTTCTTGGCAAGATTACGCTCAGTAGTTTATCATTGCTTTTTGAGCGACCGCCGCAAATACCCCGTAAGTTACCGACGTTGAGAGAACCGCTACCAAATCGCATGCAACGTCACGTTACCTACGAGAGTATACGAGATTATGGAGAAAATCGTGTAACCTCTAGACCAGAGAGACAGGCCCAATAGAGAGTACGTACATACATTAAAACAATGGCCAATGCAGCTACATTCACAATCTTGCTTTGGTTTTGGGCTATATTTCACCACCCCCCCCCCAATCTCTCTCTCTCTCTCTCTCTCTCTCTCTCTCTCTCTCTCTCTCTCTCTCTCTCTCTCTCTTCTATCTTTCTCTCTCTCTCCTCCGCCATCTCAATCTTACGCTCACACTCACGTACGAGCAAAGGCCACACATGCCTGTTTAATATTTACAGCGTAAAATGGGAAGCGTGTTGCGATGTTTAATGTATGATCCATTCAGTGATATTTTTAAACTTGTTAAAACAAAACTAAGTGTTAATGAGAATACATGCAGTATGAATGGAAGTGTTACTTGGAGTAATAAAGAAGAGGTTTGGAATAGTGTGTACGATAAGGCAGTCGTATCAAGAAAAGTCCATTTGAGGACTGGAGAGTAGTCAGACTGGCTCAACCAAAACAACCTTTAAACACGTGTGTATGTAATCGTGGACAGAAGAACTGTTTACCGTCAGTTGAATAAACAAGTCCGGTACGGTGACGTATGTGCTTAAAGACGATTCTGGGGAGGAACTACAATATCCACTCTATAGAGGAGAGATCCAACCTGTCGGAGATAAACAAATGTATCGTATCGAAACAATCTTACAAGAAAGATAAAGGAGAGGCAGTAGTAAAGAGTATTTAGTGAAGTGGTTCGGTTATAAATTCCTCATTTAACAGGGTCGGAGGTTAAAGACCGACGTTTGTCAAATATATAACAATACAGCCGCCCTCGTGCTGGGTATTGTTTCATGATTCACAACCCGACTCTATTTCGAGAGATAAATCGCCAACTGACACAGCAGTGGATGGGTCGCACTAAAATCAAGGCAATGCATGCAACTGGGAAGAGGGAAGCACAAGCCAGGAATACACGTAGCTGCTGATCCTGTGGCGAAATACAGAATTCCAACATTATCTATACAAACGTAGACAGATAGAAACGTCAACAAGGAAAATAATGCTGCATATATGCATTACTGTAGACAACATGATATGTTCATTTAAGGGTGTGGATCACACGGCCAGTCTTGTTTGTGAACAATAAGACAAGTTTACTTGATAGACAATATTTCACAGCTTCTTGGTCACCGCAGGACAACCTTAAAGTTTACTGTAAACTGAGACGCAAGCGTTCTGAGTCATTTTGTCTCAACTGTGAACTATCATAATTGTCTACTGTTGCCCTTTGTTCTGCGAGTCAGTATACCCAAATCAAAGTAAACAACAGTATGGCAGTGCTGGTAATCCTGAAACACCATGGCACTGACAATCACCCCTGCAACATATCGGTGGAGAAAGAAGGATGCAAGAACAACAAACAAAAATGACAGGATTGAAATAACGTACAATAATTTCCACTAGCCGTCTCCGTGGCGTTCGAAACGCAGGCGCGACCGATTTGTGCAGTAGACCGTGTCACGTTGTGTTATAACATTTTGGTATGGGAGCCGGTCGTTCGGAAAGCAATGGCAAAGTACTAAACGCAAAATTTTCCTAGTATATCAACAGCAGCTGAAAAATTATAGTGTTGACAGCAACGTCCTTCAAGGGATATGGAACATTAAAAATTGCCACTAGTAACTTCTGGTATTATGTTTGATACCCGCTTTATCATTGCGTTATGAATATTGCAATTGGTTTCGATCATTGTAATGTTTGACTGGTGCAAACTTAGAAATATGTGTATTTGATTGAATTATAGTATGAAGGGACATAAATATAACTGATGTTTTAAGCAACAAGGGAGTCAAGAACACAAATTTTTGTTTGGGTACAAATAACCGGTACAAGGTGTTGTTTATTTCTTGTGTAGGTGAATCCATTCATTGCGAAGATGTTGCATCTTGTTGGTCTGATTGTAACCAGTACAAATGTGTTGTTTATGCATTATGTGTTTACTTACATACACTTTATAGGACGTCGTAGTCAACCCCATCATTCCTAGATGTTTGTGATTTCATGGCAAGTTTACATTCAGTATATTGTCATTAATTTCTAACCACTGGCACTCATAACAATGTAGGGAAAGCAGCGTTATGCAGTCTGCTGCCAAATCACCCGCAATTGTTTTTCGAAAGACGTATGAGGGACTACACATTGTGTTCATAAGCCCTTCGTCACACAGCTGGCTTACGTTGACAGGCTTAGTTAGTGTTGATTTTGGTTTGTTAAGTCATTGTGCTAAAATGTTTTACTGGATGCATAATAATTTGTTCAAGAGAAGTGTTGTGTCTTGTTAAGTCATCATGCTAAAATGTTTTACTGGATGCATAATAATTTGTTCAAGAGAAGTGTTGTGTCTTGTTAAGTCATCGTGCTAAAATGTTTTACTGGATGCATAATAATTTGTTCAATAGAAGTGTTGAGCTCGTGTTTTTGTATCATATTTCAGGCATAACTGCTGTTAGTTAATGTTATGTTTATCTATAGGAAAAGCGAATATTTGGGTGATGGGTTTTCATGAGTTGCTAGACCTTAAAATGGTTTGCTCGTTCTTACATTTTGTCGCTCATCCCAACAATTTTAATGAGTCTTATATTATCAGTCATAGGATAAGTTAATAAACACTATGTTTTTGGTCATACCTTACATACTATATGGTGTGTTTGGGAGTTACATTCCACTCACTTTAGGCGTTTAACCAATCAGTTGGTGTACCTGACAGATTGAGAAAGATTACTGGTTGTTTACTAGAGACCATTCATAGTTAGTGTTTTATTTCAGAATACAGTCTGTAGTGGTTTTTTGTTTGTTCTTCAGAGTTTGCATGAACACATCAGTTGTCCCTGCAATTGTAGAAGTTGATAAATAGTTGTTATTGTTGTTCGCGACTTCGTAGTTTGATATGTGTAAGATTAGTTTGTACATTCACTATTGCTGTTACAGACTAATAGTTTAATTCATTGTCTGAACTGGGACATACCAATAGTCCCAGTCTCTGTCTCTAGAACCCTTTCAATTTTCTTTCTTTTTACTTGCCGTTTTCTTGTAATTTGAGGGCGGTGAGAGGTTTCCTCTCTTTCTCCTCTTGGCCCGAACGCAGTCAACGAGGACTTCTCTACGTCACATTAAAAGATTATAGATTATAGTAGTAGTTTATTCTAATATCAGAATACTTTTCTTTTTTCCCCTCTACTCAAGAACAAACGGAGGTCACTCATAATCCCTCACCATATGATCCGCAGTACGACATGGGTGTGTCATTTCTCCTTCTTGTTCATAATATACAGAAACCAACCAAAGAGAGACCGTAACAACACGACATTAAGAATAACCCACAGAAGAAGAATCAATGGCAAATTATATCATTACAGAACTTGTATTTGCTGATGATTATTAAGCACTAATAGCAAAGTCAGAAGCATAATTACAAGCACCCGAATACGCTAAACAATGGTAAGGAACATAAAATGAAAATTAGCATCAGTAAAACAGACATAGTGACTATTATAACAGATGTAAAGAAAAAAACAGAACAAACCCCCCCCCCCCCCCCAAAAAAAAAAAAAACAAACAAACAAACAAAACAACAACAACAACAAAAACAAATATTCACATATAAAACACTCCCTGAAAAAATATAAAGAGCTTCCAGTACTAAGGACTAATAATGTCATCATACGACAAATAATATTATGTGATCAAAAATAATGATAGATGCAATAAGGCAAACCAAGTTATTAAACAAACTGTACTAATATTAAAGAACTAGGACGTATAAGTATATACTATAAAGCACTGTGCAACACAATATTCCTACCCACTCGGTGCTACCACAAATCACGATTAAGGAGGGGGTTATAGCATATCCAGATTTTATTAGAAAATAGCAAGTTAAATGGTCCGGTCATATAAAGGCTACCATTGAACAGTATACTACAACAGGCAATGTTGTACAGACCAAACGGAACCAGAAGAAGAGGCCAACCATGTAAACGATGGACACAGGGAACAACACCTCCGTGTTGAGCGGACCAAGCAAATCATTTTGTAAGTCAGCATTACTGCCGAGACAGTGATGAGCTGACCAAGTAAGGGGCAAGACACAGATGTCTTTTGTCACCAAATTACTGCAATCGCAAAAGACATTAAGGTAAAACATCTTAAATGATTGGCATTGCAACTTAACACATCAAACGGCGGCGTGTCTTTACTAGGATCAACCATAAATGCAGAGTTAAAGCAAACATCGGTGACTGCCGTAATCCACTTGTTAGTCAAAGACATACATCAATATCATGTTTCTTGGTGCCATCAAACACACCTACGACCATATTTGATATCATTATCAGGCACATGAACATGTGCCAGCCAAAAATTAATGGTTGAAACACCTATTAGCGTACACGTAAACACGTATATTGCAATCAATATTTCGTTCCGTAGATAAATTACACTTTGTTTGAGATATTAACTACAATGTAGGTTCTGGTACTGGAAATCTAAGATATCACAGGTACTTAAATTTAGTTTAGTAAATGTTGATCACAGATAGAAATAACTTTCTTAAAAATCATGTCATATTTTCCTCTAACTAACAATATGCATTACACAAGCTTCAAATAAACTGCAGTAAATTATGTTTCTTGTCTCCCTTGTTATTTAAAAACGCCATCTTTATTTATGTCCCCTGATACTATGATTCCCCATTACACAGATGTCTACGTTTTTTTAGCTATGAAACATTACAACGATTGAAATATTCATAAAGCAGTGAGAAAAGCTGGTAGAAAACAGAATACCAGAGGCGACTAGTGAAAATTACTGTACATTATTTCAAATCTGTACTTTGGGCTTGTTGTTTCTGCGTTGCAATTCTCCATCAATATGCTGCTGGGAGTCAGTGCCACGGTGCCTCAGGATCACCACCATAATCAGATGCCATGTTAATAAACGTAGGCGGTGATATTTCGCTATCTTATACGATCACTAGAGTCATGGATCAGCTCTCTGTTTTTGTCTGGTCCAAGTCTGTGGCCAAGCCATATAGATGTCTGCCTCCCCATTGTTTATTACCTTCAAGCTTAGCAGTTGTAACCAACTTCTGTACTCTATTTCTTCTCGTGGGCTGCCTATAATTCTTACCTATCGACGTCTTATGTCTCTAATTAGTTAGGTAAATGAAATTTAGTTTAAAATCGTCTTTTGAAACCACTAATGTACAAATCCATAGATCATGACAAAATAAATGTCCGTTAGAGTTTGTTTATTGTAAAGTTTTGTACATACTTTATATAATATAAATACCTAATGTAATAATGTAAATACTTTATATTTATAAATACTTTAGTAAATACTTTAGCTTATACTTTGTAAGAAATTATGTTTTGTTTTCTTTTTATGTTTTGGTTTGTTTTTTACTTCATTTTGTTTAAGCTATTCAAGGTAATGCATTCATTGCAGAGGATTCGTATGTGCATATACATAAGTGAGCCTCATTGCCTCCCCTGTTGGGTATAGCATCGATTATACCTGTACCCCTTGATACAATGCCGTCCTGTTTTACATTTCTAGCTATGGATATTAGGGACGACCGACACAAATTAAACTCATTAAAAAAGAAAGATAGAATTCTGTTTGGAGCTAGTTCTACTGCTAGTTGCGTCGACAGGTTATTAGATGGTGGAGTGACCTCTGGATATAGAGGTTAGCCGTGTATATCAAATAAGCGGACGTGAACCAGCACAGCTGATGGCCATTGAGAGAAAGGAAATTAGTTGTATGGAGCAGCTAACTGAATAAAAATAACTAAACCCTATGTAATATGATCACAAGTAGGAGGTGAGAGTGGATATAAACACAACCTTAGATGCAACCTCTGGAAGGCGAATGATACGCATACACTATGATTCGATGATTCTATTCACAATTTCAGGCAAACGCTTACATGAATGCTTTATAATATCAACATCATCCAGTAGAACAAGCTTGTGTTCCAGTTTACTTCAGATCGTCAGCATGGGACTTTTGCACAAGAGTTACCATGTCTTGGGTAGTGACATGGGCTATTGGTATGATGACAACAGACGTACATAAATGTGTTGGGGTAAGCAGGACATGATAATCGTGAACATTAACACATACGACTGTGTGAGATCAGGTGACGAATAGCAATAATAGCGACACAGCCAACAATTCAATTATCCATTCAGGGGGAGAAGAACCACCAACGTGGTGTAGTCACTAGAAATATCAAAATCTGTTAAAGCAATCTTGACAGTCTCAGGCATCACGTTAGTGATACAGTGAGATGGCAGGTCGTTTAATGTCAACATCATTTAATCATGTGCCACAGCCACAGAAAGCACTGAAGATAATGTATAAGTAGTATATATTCATTTAGACATTGCCACAACAACAGAAAGCACTCAAGATAATGTATAAGTAGTATATATTCATTTAGACATTGTCACAACAGATTTCTGTGATCTTTTAGCTTATACTTTGGTGGAAACATACAATTCCTGATATTATTTGTACTAACACCATCATGACCTGTATTATGCACGATCCAACACTTGCATTTGTTATCTACCTATAATTACTTTATGATGAATAACCAAAACTAATAAAATATTGTTGATGCCAGACCCATGTTGATATAGACCACTCTATCTATGTGGGGGAGGGGGGCATTTGTTGTATCACGCCGATTTCTAGACTTCCCGAGACATTTCCTGACAACTGCTGTGTATACTTCTCATTGCCAACAGTCAGTGAGGTCATGGCTAGACTACTTGGTACACATTATATTGCATGTGATAATCCAACACACTGTTTTTTTTACACTTTTCTTAGGTGGTATAAAGACCCAACTTATTTGTACACTTCGGAGACACGAGGAATTTATACATGTCTGTTTTCCGAAATCAAGAGAAACAAGACTGCACTGTACACTGTTTATTGTTAGTGGCAACTCATTGATGTATCATGTCAGAAGTGGCGATGCGCCAGCGACAAATTATGTACTTATCACTGGCGAGCAACCCCGATTTATCAGAAGTCGCAGGGTTCCTTCTTTCTTGGGAAAGTGGATTTAAGAGAATCGGCGACACTTGGCATGACGCTGAAATCATATACTGTTGGTGCTATTATCATCACACCATTCAGTTGTTCATTGACGCATTTAGGACTCGACAATATAGCACACAAAACATACCTGCGGATACTCTTTCTCTCTCAGCAACTGTCGTCAGAAAAAGATCATAATCGCTGCAGTGGCAAGCTTGCTGTAAATACATACAATCAATGTTGTGTTCGTGTAAACATGTGTGGAGGTATATTTTCATTGATGTCCGCTGAAACACTGCTGGATTCTCACCCATGAAACTCAATAATTCAGTCATCCCATTTTATGCTGCAGCCAGATCTCCTACAAACTTCTCTATTTGTTTCAAGTGAAAACCTTACAAGCTGTTATGATTGTGTGTGTGTGTGTGTGTATGTGTGTGTGTGTGTGTGTCTGTGTGTATGTGTGTGTGTGTGTGTCTGTGTGTATGTGTGTGTGTCTGTGTGTCTGTGTGTGTGTGTGTGTGTGTGTGTGTGTGTGTGTGTGTGTGAATGCATTATAAAAACAAACAAACATAAGGAACACATTTATAATGTTTTCGATGTAGTCACTAGTGTGTTCAAGGAAAATCCCCAAGCGCCGACAAAGTGCGTGGATTCATGTTGTCCACTCTGAGGTTACTACTCGGTGTGTCTCAAGCGGTTTAAATCTTCCTACTCTACTCATACACTTGCTGGACTGACAGGCATGCATCGCCATATTGGACCTTTATTGGCTGATGAATTTATATAGGTTCCACCCTTTCACTGATTAAGAAAAAAGAACAAAAAACGGATAGCAGATCGCTGCACTTCTGTGGTATACGTCACAAGTGGGGCGGCCATCTTTAAACTGTTGTTGTGACGTCACCATTTGCGTCTGCATCGTAATGTCATGTGGCAAAATCTCAATAATAATATTAAAATGTTTTAAGACAATGGTATTGTTATTGTATTTTCTTTCAAACTTTCAAGGTTTACATTTGAAGCCCCCTCGTTTACACCCACACACACACAAACACACACACACATATATATATATACATATACATATACATGTGTCATGATCTTGCATTCAGCAAGTACTCAGGCTCGTATTCGTAGACAAATGTGATACAAAAACACGGTCACAGAATGACTTGACGTGACACGATACAACTACAATTTCAAACACTTTATTCTTGCAGCTCTTTCATCGCAACAATTATATACATCGCACAATTACAACAGCGATGTTACAATACAATCAATGAATGCATATAAATACAATACAACTTACAATCATCCTACAACCCAGGCGCACGTCCTCCTATTCACACACGCGTTCTATCAATACGCTTTCAGACACACAAGCGGAGCACCATTCAAACGTCCGTCCTGTAGCACAACCCCAGCTGTCTGAAGGTTAATCCCTATGAGCACACGCTATTCGGAGTGGTGTCCCTTCGTGGCCTACATGTTCCACGCTTACACCAACTGACCCTCTCTGTCACATCGTGGTTACTATAGCTCATAGTTTGAATCTGGCCGTAATAGCCAGGCGCCGTTAAAGACGACGCGGCATAACTGGGGGAGATTATGACATTCTCCCCGCCCTCCTTTTCATGACAGGGAAATCCTTTCATGTACATTATACACATTTTACTCAACCTGCCAGAATCGACCCATTGTAAGTCATCTGACTTTGGTGTACATTGAAATATGCAGGCAATTGCAAGTTATATACATACATTCTTCAGTGTTGCCATCTGGCAACTCCTCAAGTACAATCCCTTAGATGGATTTTTTTTACCTTCGCTGTAATATGACACAGCCAGTCCGGTAGCTATCAGCGATCACGCAACTACCTATCAACCAAAACAAAATACTAAAGTAACAGGTCAGACCGTGAGACGTCTCTTTATGAGATGACTCCATCACTTGACCCCAAGTTTATACTGTCGGAAAGTCTTATGACGATCTACAGCTTCGGCAATACTCTCCATACATAATTGACGTCATCCTGACGTGTTACGCTTCTGGCAACATGATGATAGTTTGTATACTTGTTACACATTACAAACAATTTCAATTGTCTCCCTTGGTGTAATCAGAGTAATAATACAAAATTTAAGGGAAATAATTTTAACATGCTTTCAAACAAAATAAATTACATTCGTAACTTCATTTCTTAGTGTCATAATTTGATACTTATTGACAAAAGTGAACTAAATGTTCCTGTTGTGAACAAGTAAATAAATTTACGATCTTAAGATTACATCTACCGATATACTCACATACAATTCCGTATATGGAAAATGTGAACTCACAACGTTTGTATATAGCGTCACCTCTTTGTGAGATTTAACTATCGTCTGCTAGTTTTCAGACTAATTTACATAAACACCGGAAATACACAGTTGTTATTTTCAGTTGTAATTAACACAATGTTTTCCCTCTGGATGTTCTGTAGCGACACGGAGTACTTGGTTCTTGAAAACAGCTGTTAGATCGCTTTTCTGTTTCCCGGTGTGGATTACTAGTGTTGATGTAGAGTTCAGATGTCACAGTTCCTTTCGCACGGATTAAAATAAATAGGAACATTCCGTAACCGCCGGTTCTCTGGATACTCAACAGTTCAACTTTGTATGGATATTTTGCCCTGTCCATGCGGGGGTACGGGGGAATGAACATACTGATAGGTTAGCAGGGAATGCAGCTCTTGGTGGAATTTTGCCTATGGACAAGGGGGAGGTGGTAGTGCGCTTGTGGGACCAGATGGAGAAGGCGTGGGAACAGATTGAGAAGCCATATGTGGAAAGAATGAGGTTGCGGGGGATCTTCAGGGGTTCTAGAAGAATCTCAAAACAGAGAGGGAAGACCAGGATAACTTTTATACAGATCGCGGTGGGAACGATTAGTAGTATAACTCTGTGCTGGCTGTTGAACGAGGGGACGGAGCACGTATGGGAATGTCCTGAGTGCAGTGATGTCGGTTCTTAACTCAACTCAACTCAACATTCAAGTCACCAAAGTATTTCAGTGTCCTTTGTTTTATCGCCTTGAAAATATAACCTTCTTTAATATTCAGCTCTTGGGGTATTGATGCATTTGTTCTGTTCTTTGTCCAAAATATTCTTAGAACCCGTCTATAACATTTGTATTCAAAAGCTTTTATACGCTGTTCAGGTGGTTTGGTAAGTGTCCAGGTCTCAAAGGCGTATGATACAAAGGGAACGAATTCTCTTACAAATCAAATTTTTGTAGTTCTCTCTGTCCCACTCCATAATTTATTCATTTGTTTTAGTCTTGAAGAGCAATAGATATTCGTCTTTTAATTGCTTTCATTGTGTCACCATTGTTGGTAACCAATGACCCAAGATATTCGAAATATGTCACCACCCCACATTAACATATATTTCTTTCCCTTTATTTTTTTCTTCGAGGTTATTTGGGTTTTAATACCCTTCTGTGATGTGGACAGTAATACTGTATCATCAGCATATCGATCCTTTATTATTTAATGATCACCCATATTTAGGGCATAATATTGCTCCCTGGCAATATAATCTCTGACATTTCTCATTATATTGTCTGCATACAGGTTAAACACATTGGGGACATCACACAGCCCTGACGGACTCCTTGCTTGATGTCAAACCAATCTGAGTATCGCCATCTATTCTAACCGCTGCTTGTTGGTCTAGATAGAGCATTTAATGAGGTGCACTCATTGGCACTTTGCCGTCTTGACAGACGATAGTTTGTGCTTCAAAAAGGCATAACTTTTACCCATGGCGGTAGCGAATGTGACTGCTAAGACCAATTCACGCTGTAAATGTTCGTTCACAGTGTGTGCATGTGAACACGTGGTCATTTACACAATCATGCACCATCTTACGTCTCACACGCTCGGTGTGTTACTTATCTGCAATAATTTTCTCCTTTGTCTTTATCCCATTTCTGATGTTTGCCCTCAATGCAACACGTTCAGCGGCGACTTTTCCCTATGTGCTTTATCAAAGGAGGTGCACTACAAGTGATGGAAATCCTTTATTTATCATTATTTCCCAGTCTAATGCCTTTGAATAATCCGCAGAACATGAGAACAAGTTTACATTAAATTATATGCACTTCTCTATTATTAAACGGATGTTGAGTATGGGATCTCTTGTTCCTCCTCCTTGTCTAAACCCAGCTTAAATCCACTTTAATCTCTTCTTTCATTTTCTTACGAAGTCTTCCCATCATGATGGGTAGTAGAATTTTACTTGCATGTCTGATCAGGGCAACAGTTCTATAGTTTTTGCATAATTTCAGGTTGCCCTTTTTGGTATTGGAATGAAGATATATCTCTTCCAATTGTTTGGCCATATACCATTTGTTCATACCTTTTTACATAATAGATAGATCGGTATTTAGATAGTAATTAGTTCAGCTGACATCTCATCAAATCCTGGTGATTTACCATTCTTCTGGTACTTTATTGCCCATGCACTTTCATGTAATAAGGGTTTAGGTTCTGTCTCTGTTGTCATTGTTTCATGTATCTAGTTCATATCCACACAGTCATTCATATCATACATTCTACTGCAGTTTTCCTACCATCTTTCTATAATTTATCGATATTATGTTAAAGAATTTCCCAACTTGTCACAGATAACATTTAATTGAGGTTGCACGTTTCTTGTCAATAACTTCATTTCTTTGAACAATTCGTAGTCTCTTCCATTCTTATGATATTGCTCTTTTTTTATACAATAATCTTTTATGTATTGGTTTTTCTCCTTTCTTGTGTACTTTCTTATTTCTCGTGTCAAAGATTTATACTTCATCCTACCGCTATCGGTTTCTCCTCCTTTCCCTTTCAGTTTCTTTCGTTGTTTTATTAATTCTAACGTGTCAGATGTAACCCATGGCTTATTTTGCTTTGTCTTGGTCGAAATTAAATCTGTGGCTGCTGTTATCAATTGGGCACCTAAACGTTAGTGTTAGGTAGTGCTCTTTAGTGTCGATTATTTAATAAAGTCATGCTCATTCCATGCCTATGCATCATAGTCTACATTGCGTTGTAAATACAGTAACTTGTGTATATTAATGTATTGTGCACTAAAATACCGAGTGTAATTTTCAAAATATGCACACTTGTATCAAGGTAGCGAGGTAACCGTTGGATACGAATTCAGTCGAATGTGTGAGCAATAAGGGAGACAAGAAATGGGAATAGTAATGTGTGTCATGAAATAATGAATTTAAGTGTTAAATAATGAAAGCAATTGTGCTTCAATGTCTGGAATCAATAAACTGTTCACGAAAACAAAACTGTGCGCAACATTATTTACAATGTCTTTTATTATTACCAGTACACACTTTCCCTTGATACCTAATATATCACACCATAATTACTTAACTAAACCGGCTATATATCAATTGTAGCAGACTTTCAATTACGGACAATGTAATCCTTATTATGTATTATATATTTGGCTGATGTATACATAGGTATCTTGTAATAATATTACCAACATAAATAAACACATCATATAATTAATCTTCAGCAACACTATACACAAAATGAACATAAAACACCAATACAAGATATTAAACAAGGATGACTATCACTACACACATTCAAACTCAAATATGTAAGACACATCATTAGTCACCCGTTACAACATTCTTTGCCGTCATACTACTCTGAAATTAGAATATATTTAAGTAGGAAAATAGACAACACAGCACCGCATTATTACGACACACTACCATAATTCTTCAGAACATGTATGCAAGCAATGCAAGGCAACGAACATTGAACACAACAGACAGCCATGCAGTTTTACAACTACTTAGTAACATAACAAGCACAATCATTACACCTGAGAATTAAAAGAGGCTACATATATTACATGTACTATTTAGCTGTGTACTTTCACTCACTTACAAAACAAACACAGTATTGTCACTATCAAGAAGGAAAACAATGACAATCTACCTTATTTTCAGATGCGTAGAACATCATGTCTGAACAAAATATTTTCAACGAAAACAATGTCAAGGAGGAGCTCAAGACATTAATCAAGAGATACAAACACAATTGAATTTTCAGCAGCAAGGCAGAGAAAACAACGTAATATATGTGTAGCAAATGTGAAGTCGTTTTGGTTGAGAGACATATTTCTTTACATTAAGAATTAATGACGTTTTGAAAGGTGTACATATTGTGTTAGAGTTGTGCAACTAATTTAAATGTAGATTTGGATTAATTACTTAGATTTGTGAATATGTGATGTCACTTGCTATCTAACAATAAGTGGACATTATTTCAAAACTGCGATGCGTTTAATTACGGGCATTTCACTTTCTTTTCTAAAGAATTTATTGCTAGCACAAAAGAATGTGCTTTGCAATAATAGCGTAAATGGTCACAGACGTTTAAGTCTTTATTGTTTGCCTGTTATCTACGAAGGTGATATAGGTCTTCAACTAACTAACCGCACGCCGTCCTAACCTCAGCCATCTCGGCTTGCTCTGTCTACATGCCTATGCAGATATACAACCACAAGCCACCGCGACTCCCATTTAGCTACAATGTCACATTCACTCAAAGGCATTCATCAAATTACACATATGTGTCACATATTTGATAGAGAAACATGTCTCCTTCTTGAGCATGACGATCTACATTCTACTAATAAATCGCTACCGTGCACGTTTGTGATTAAAGGCAAGCTGTTTTGGGCCAATGCCCTACACACATCCCTATAGTGGAGGTCACAATAGTAATTGTGTATGCAGCGCCACGACGGATGTACAAATCCACGGTTATTTCATCAACAGTGAGTCGCCTCTTGCCATTTACTAACTTGTCGATCTGCCGTGTTACTGTGTCAGTTGCCGCACTTGAAGGTCTAGGGCGTCAAGGTTCATCAATGACGTTGTCTTTCATTATGACATCTTAATGCCATTAATACATTCTCTTCTGACTCAAACTGTTCCCATAGTGAGCAACCATTCCTGTGTAGATGTCACAAAGTTTCAAACTCTCTGACCACAAACATAACGATCGAGGCCTAGTTGTTCGAATGATGAATCATGTATTTAACTGGCTGCGATAATCACAGAAGTAAAAGTTTCCCATGTGTAAATAATCAGCTTGCAACACCAAAACTCAGCATTCACGCCCTTCTACATATGTAATAAGATACAGGCACATTTCATCAACATTACGCTTCCTGTAGATGTGAGTACATCCATGTCTACGTGATATTATAACTATTGGGACTCATGTTTATCTCTATAATGTCAAGTAAACTATGAATATACATGGGGGATTTATATGAAAACATTAGAAGTGTGATGGACATTAAATATCCACGTTCGTGTCTTGCAACCAATCAATTTTGTTGTTCAGGATGTCAAGAGGGTTAATCAAGTGACATCACGTTGCAGACGAACACAGTTTAAATATGGCCGTCCAATCTTTGACATGCACCAAAGAAGAGCAGCGTTCTGTTATAATTGTATGTTATCAGTGAAAGTGTGAAACCTATAGGAATTCATCAGCACGTGAAGGTTCAGTATGGTGATACATGCCTGTCACTCCAGCAAGTGTGAGAGTGCTATAGTAAGTTTCAGTACAGCGTGACTTCTGTGAAAATGGTGCACGAGTGGTTACACATGCGTTTAAGAGAATTTTCTCTACAGGAATCCAAGCACCTTATTGGTGTTGGAAGACTTGCAACGAACGCAGTGGTGATTACATAGAAACATGACACATTTGTTCTTTACTTTTTTATTCCAGAATATATTCACTAAAACAAAACAAAACAAAAAACAAAAAACAAAAAAATCATTTACGTTTTTCTTTTGTAGCCCACTCGAACATTTTCAATAACTAGGGTCATCTAAAATGGGAAATATTTAACCATGGGATATAAATAATAGATTAAGCCGCTAGGGTGACAAATACCGTGATTACGGAGGTGCATTATAATAATGTGCAGTGATTTTCACTGGTCACATCTGGTGTTCTGTGTACTAATCGCTTTTCTCATTCTGTTATAAATAGTGCTACTCGTTTCAACCATTGTAATGTTTTATGGGTAACACATTAGAAATCGGTTTAATATGAAATTATTGTATCAACGGATATAAATATAAATGAAGTTTTAAGCAACAAGGAAGACAAGAAAGTTGATGTATTGGAGTATAAATGAAGGATGTTTAATGCACATAGTTAGCTTGAATGCCTTATCGTGTGAATTATAAGTAAAGATAATGCGCTTATGATAAATATCAACTAAAATATATTTAGGTAATTGCAATATTGTACATCTCCAGTGTGTAACCTCATGTGGTATATAATATCCTAAAGTATGTGTCTACTCACAGGATAAAGATTCTACGGCGATATCCGTTTAACAGGAGCGTAACAAATTAAGCAGCAATTATATTTTTGTCTGGCGCATAAACATGCGCCTAATAATGATGTCAAATATGGTCGTAAAGATATTTAATGGCACGAAGAAACACATGATATTGATGCTAGTCTTTGATACACACGTTGACTACGGCAGCCTCTGATATTTGTTTTAACGATGCAGATGTGTTTGATCCTAGCAAAATTAACCCGCCTTTTGAAGTGTTCATCTGCAATGGCTCTCAGTCATCAAACATTCGAGAACACGTTTTACCTTAATTTTATTTCTAAAACGAGAATTTGGTGACAAACCACATTCTTGTCTTTCCACTTACCTGGTTTGTTCATCACTGTCCGCTTTATGATATACATGAAGGCTTAGGGGAAATGCCGAATATAGTGGCAACCGTGTAAGTAGAGTATGCAAAGCATATAGATAACCACGATGGTTTGATGCAAACGGTTTTCATATGGTGTAGGTCGGCAACTATATCAGGAACTAGATTGCAAATGTTCTATATTAACGACAGGTTCTGCTTCATGGGTTTCTTGCAACACTGAACCACACATAATTGCACCAGCTTCCGGTCCAATATGGCTGATAGGTCGAAGATACGTTAAGGTATGTGTGTGATTTTACTTCTGGAGAAGGTTTGCTTACTCATATTTCCTCATTTTGGACTTGTGTTACGTGATTACATTAACACGCTACTGGACTGAATGTTTGGCTCGAAAATGAAATGTGGTTATAATGTAAAATGCTTCTATTTGCAAAGTAAACATTCTGTTGTTAAGGTCAAGAAGAGACTCATGAAGGAATTCAAAAGTAGCATCTGTCCATGTCGCCGTCTCTATGGGTTTATTTAATGGGTTCAGACAGGCAGATAATGCGAGTACAGATGAGGCATGAAAACATGAATACATCGTGATACACTTTAATGTTTATACATCATTACGATAATATTTACACAATATAATTTACAAACCCGCACAGCTCTTGCAATACTTTTGCTCGTTTACAAGAATAACGTAATCGTGCTTCAGCACCCACACTAACACACGACTAATAGCGCCACATTCACTCGCATGCTCGAAATACTAATATCTAAGCAAATAGTCTATTATCTCTCTCAAACACAGTCAGGCATCTTTTCTCATCCACAGTCCGAGTCCCGTCTGAGGCGTTCAACTCAGTTTGGTGGTCACGAGGTAAGTCCGTGAGGTCATGCTAGTCGGGTCTGTCGCCCTCTCCTGTACTCGTCTGTTGATGCAGGCGTACTGTGTCATCCCGTCCAAGGTGAGCCTGTCCTGTCAGTCAAGGGCACAGTCCTGTCCGTAACCCCCTGTCATGGGCGTAGGGACCTGTCTACTATACCCGTACTATTCCCACGTCCTAGGTCCTTCTTCTATCCTCTCCGTCATGTCCTTTGGAGACCTTGACAGTCCACAATATATATGTATTTGGGAATGATGAGTTTTGATTAAGCAGTACAGAATAAACATAATCGTGGAGGCAATTATGTAAATCATGTACTTCTTCTTTGCATATTTTGGATGTTTCATACCACTGATTCTTGTACATACGTCAATACGTATAATTAACTTTACTTCTGGAGTAATCTTTTACTCGCTTGACTAAAGCTTGTGTGCACTGGCGGTGACGTAATTGTTTTGGTTGTGTTTATAAATAACAAACATCCGGGGAAGAACAGCTGCAATTATGTGGACTTTGTTGACAATCAAATTAAGGACTCCGACCAACACCACCATCAATTGTAAACAACGCCATTCTTCTATAACAGATCATAACAAGATGAAATTCGTATAAAATACAAGCCAAAGTCAAATTATATGTCAACCAGATTTATAAGATCGTGTGTCGAGTAAAACCACAGTCTGCTCTAGCATTGGAAAGGTGGTGAAGACTGAGGTAGCTAGCCAGTGGCGCACCACAAAAATCAGACTGCCATGCAATCACGCTAAGAAATATGTCGACTACTGCTAAATGTTATGGTGCTCGCCCTGCTTTGGCCACCAAGGCAGATACAGTGCCTATCCCTATGCCTCGAAACGGTCTAACCACAATTACTGGAGGTCCTTCTCAGATGTCCCGTGGAACCAGGGGACCTGAGAATAATCCAACATGCACAATTGTAAAACATACAATAGACATAACACATCTATGTTGTCATAAATCATGATCATAAGAATCATCCAAGGAAGCGCTTAGATAATTATATGATCGTGTCAATAAATGTTGGAACACACTGAATGTAAGATTGCCTTTTCCAGGTCATCTCTATTAAATGGGGGTAAAAGACACAAATCCGAACAATTGTTCCTTTCACAGGCATCTAGTTGCAACACAAACCCAGTGAATCTACTTTGAGGCGTTCACTCACACTTTGGCCTAGCAGTGAACGTAAATCAGACTAGTTACAGCATAAAGTTCATGCTGGCCTTTAACGCAACGTCCTACGAAACACGCACTATCTAATTAGTGTTTCCTTTTAACATGAGAAATCATTTTCAGCACGAATATAATATTCCCTTGAATTTTCTAAGAGTACAATTAAGAAAAGATGTGTGACAGTTGACGGTGCCTGCGCTGACAATTATTTGTGAGAGTGCATTTTAGATCATGAATGATATTTGAAGACAATTGCTTCAGATCTAATTGTAACGAGACCTACTATACTTTGTTTTGTCCGCCGTCGTCAAGACTTGATCTCAGCCACATGATCTATGTGGTATCAGAGGTATAGGCACCGTAGAAAATAATACCTCTACTACCTACGTGACCTCATTTTCTGGGTTAAAGTTGCGGCAGCTTTAACTTATCGTTGAGACAATGGGGCGAGGTTAAACTACAGTCAATAGCTGTGTGTGTTTGTGTGTGTGTGTGTGTGTGTGTGTGTGTGTGTGTGTGTGTGTGTGTTTGAGTATGTGTGATGTCATGGCAACATTACCGCTACTGTTACGCTTATTTGGAGACTCCACTACACCGAAAACGGAGGTCTAACATTTTATTCCGTAGGGAGAATATCCGACAGGAACACAGCTTTGCCATCTCCATCCAGAAAGCGATGGTACACCATTGAACATAAAATTGCCAAGCAATCACAAACAGCCAAAGTAAGAAAAAAATATCGGGATTGACTGCGAAGAATACATGTAAAGAATATGCAACTTGTTTATTTAAACCATAGATTGGTGTTCCCATTCTTTAAATGCCAGCTCTCAAGCTCATTTTTGGGTGTAAATCGTGATCAACTAGTAGTCAATAAAATAATTTTGCTTTAGAACGAATTATAATTAAAAATTCTACCCCATGTCAGCATAACAATTGTCAGCAGTGACTTGTGGAGATTTTAGAATCAGCTAGCATGAGGCCAATCTCCCCAATATACTTCATATCACACCGTTTGCATATTATGGCATAAATGATGTTGCGACTGGTGCAAGAACATTCTTCTTTGATGCGTAAACTGCCTTTAGGGAATAGCATCACAGGGGTGTGGACAACATATGGGCAGGTCTTGCAACGAGTTCTTAGGCAAGCCTTAGGACCTAATTGTGATGGTGGAGGTGGAGATCCCTGTACTCTATTATGGACGAGTACATCTTTGAGGTGCGGTCACGTCTGTAGAACACTAGAGGTTTCTCTGAAAATATCACGCTGGTGGTAGGATCAGCTTGAAGGATAGATAGATGTCGAAACAGGATATTTTTGACTGAAATATTGTGCGGATGGTAGGTGAGAGAGAGAGTACCGATCGAAGGTTGTTTGGTTTAGGTGCAGAGGTGAGGGCCTCTGCACGGCTAATAGGTAGGGCCCGGCGGAAGGCTGACGATAGGACATAATCAGAATAGCCACGGATCCGGAAGAAGTCGAGCATTTCCTGGGCCCTGTGGCGAAAATCCACATCATCTTGGCATAGTCGTCGAAGACGCAGAAGTTGAGAGTAAGGAATTGCGTCTTTACAGGACGGAGGTTGAGAAGAGGTGTAGAGTTGAAAGGCGTGAGAGTCAGTCGGTTTGTAGTAGACCGTCGTGGTGAGACCATGGGTCCCAATGGAAACAGTAAGGTCTAAGATGTTGACAGACGTTGAAGAAATATGGGAAGTGAGTTTGATAGTAGGATGAAATTTGGAGAAGAAGTCTATGGATGTTTCGAGATCCGCTAATGGCATACACGTGACACTAACACCATCGTCAATGTAACGCATGTATAGTTCAGGGACTCTACCGCTCTAGAGTTGCCATATCTGGTACTAAAGGTGGCCCATAAAGAGGCAAGCATAGCTAGGGCCCATTTTAGTACCCATTGCGACCCCACTAATCTGATTGAAGTACTGGCCGTTAAACTCAAATGAGTTGAGAGTAAGGACTAGTTCAGCCAGGCGCAGAACAGGATCCGTGGCAATAGTAGGGTTCGGACACCTGTCAAGGAAGAACTTTAAAGCTGAGAGACCATCCTTGTGTGGGATCGAAGTGTACAGCGAGGCCACATCAAGGGTGAAGATATGATACTGATTGTCAGACGTGAATGTAATAGATTCAAACGTCGTTATCGCGTGGTTGGTGTTTTTCAAATATGATGGGAGATCACCAACTAGCGGTTGAATGATGCTGTCTAAGAACCCGGATATGTGCTCAGTAGGGCATGCACAGGCTGATACGATTGGTCTGCCCGGATTGTTCAGCTTGTGTGTTTTAGCCAGCATATAAAATGTCTATCTACCCAAACAGCTGTCTTGGATATTTAAAGACGTGGCTTTGAAATAGACAGAAATCCCTAGCCAAGAGTTTGCCGACAGTCTCTAGAAAGTATGGCTCGTTATCAGAATGTCTAAAGGGATGGTCCCGATAGGAGAGACTGGGATACACTTGGTAGACAAAGGCAGAAGGTGAAGAACACTCGTGTATGTAGGAAGACCTAACACGAATGTCTAGTTTATCTGTCGGTGATCCTTCGTCATTTGATGAAGCCCCCTGTTTTAAATACTTTCACGCACTCACGCGCACGCCTTGCGTTCAAATGATCACGAAGGGAGTACGTGGGTACAAGTATAAAACAATAATACTCTTTAATAGTAAAAGAGATAATGAAAATTGTCGTTCAAGTGGTGAACTATGACAGTTACAATTATGTTATAGGTACAAAAATAAAATAGTTTTCTGATGCTTAGACAGATAGCATGTCATCATTCACACCATCCAGACAGTGACACACTCAGAACACATGTAGACACAGAGTCACCTGAGACAATCTGATCTCTGTTAGGAATAGTGCTGGCTTTCGGTTGTATTATGGCTTGGAGTCGACCCTGGCATTCGACAGGTGTACGATGCTCCTCCGGATTCCAGGTTCCGTCTCCACTAGTTGGTGGCTCAAAGTTTCAGTAACCGGACCGGTTAGGTGTCAGCAGTATCAGCAGCGAGGCTCCTTAAATCAAACAAACAGTTGCAGACTCCTTAGTGTCTTGACAATAACAATGTGTCTGAGTGTTGGTGTTGTGTGTCTGTTGTGTATGTGTCAGATGCAGAACAGGAATAAAACAATTCCTCTCTGCTATTCTGTATCAAAAGCAAAGGCCAATAGTTCTTATCAGCTTGGCTATACCTTGTATGACATGATGATACAAGGTGAAAAGGGTCCAGAAGTGGACACATTCTAAGACCACATGGTCCATTGGAATAGAACATTTGAAGTGACTCATATGCAATAATTACTGGTGTATTCCTTAAAACCATGGTGAGGAAGTCCTGGGCAGCCAGGATGTTTCCCTAGATAGCTAAGGAAGGGCCAAAATTAATTCAACCTAATCCCACATCAGTCATTAGGCATAAAGCAATCAAGTGTCGCCATGAAATCGTGAGGTATACCCCACAGAATAGACGAGCTAAAAGATAAGAAGAAGGCCAGCCGGCAAGCACGGGGCTGAGATATTCCAGGCATTGGGCTTTAGGATGTCTCAGTTATCCCTTGTTGAGTTATTTACTCCCCAAATTCTGATTCCTCACCACATGGGATTTGCTTTGAACTTATGACCGTCAGTGTCATGTAGTTCGGCATGGCGGTGAATCAGGGGTAAGCAAATTTATGTTTGAATATATATCGCCTAGTAATATTGCTGGCATGTGAGAATCATGTTCCACATGTCTCTTCTACTTCTGCCCACATGGCAAAATCATGTTATCATATTTTCAACAAAATATACATGTAAATACATTCACAAAATGCATATGAAAATAATCAGTAAGGTTCATACATTATATCTATATATATATATTTTTATCTATAAATATATCTAGGCCTCACATGTTTTCTCTCAATGTCTCCCCTTCCAACTACCACGTTTCATAAATATACATGGTCGGGAAAGTTTTGGGTTTTCCCAATATCAGAATATAAATGTGTACACACTTCTTACTATAATCGTAATTATTATGTTACTACACTCACCCCCAGTCTTATTGCAGCACTTAAGATAGGTTTTGGTATAATCTACCAAGGATGCAATTGGATATGGCAGCTCACTTCATGCAAGGTCTGCTTAGCACAGCAGCTCTAGTCATTGTGAACCGGACGGAAGTGGTTAGTCACAATTTCCGGTGCAGCCGTACTATTTGCATATCGCTGTTTTCCTGTTGCTAGGGAGTGACGGCCATATACTTGGTATTAATGATAAGGGTAGTAAAACAGGGGATTTCCCTTGTGACATCATTTGATGACGTGAAAATATGTGCTGTCCCCAATAGTACAGTGTGTAGTTTTAGTGCAGCAAATGTCTGCGTCGCCAATATGACGTCATTATTAGTAATTTAGCTGCCTACTGAATCCAGAATGTAAATAGTAATTCAGCTAACGTAATATTGGGGGTATTCGCATAGTGATCTAGACTCATCCCGTCACATATGCCCCTCCTAGAGAAAAGTACGAGTTAGCGAACTTTTAGGGTGGATGAGCCTAGATCGACTATGCATTCTCACCATAGTTTATATCTGAACCAATTGTTCCCCTCTAGAGAAGGATCTATTAGACTTCTTTCGACTCCGGGGCTGGCTTGGTACTTTGGTATGACCTGGCGTTTCTCCAGATAAGTTTAGGGAGGATCCCGTCAGAGGTGGGTATGGAAAGCTAAGAGGTTCTTCCCTCCTCCCTACTTTCTGAACAACATTTAGAGCTACCAGATGTACTGGTCGTTCTTTTGCTCTGTCATAATATTTGCGGAGCAATTTAATGTGGTAGATTTTCATCTTACCTTTCATGGAGATTTTATATTTGGTGTTGGACACTTTCTCCATTATGGGGAATGGTCCTTGCCACTCAGTCTCCTTACTAGTCCCACTAGATCTTAAGAGTAACACTTTGTCCCCTACCGCTAGCGAACGTTTAGAGGAAGAAAATTTTCCTCTCTGGGGAGTCTTCCTAGCACTAGGAAGTTGGTTACAGCCAGGTGTTAGAGTTGGGATATGGGTCAGTGCACTGCCTACTATCATGGGAGTGGATGGTTCCCCTAAATAAACATATTTACTTCCCAGTATTATGTCATAGATAGGATCAGTCATCACTGCTGCCGATATAGTTCCCTTTACAAATCTAGAGTTAACTAACACTTGGGCTATTGGTAAAGTTAGGGTAGGCGAACTTCTTGTCGCACCCATAACTTCAACCATGTTTTGCGTCAACTGACCAGGTTTTACTAGGTGTGATGCTATTATGGCATCATACGTTAAACCCGTATCATGGAGACACTCGACCAACTGTCCATTGACATTGATCTTCTCTACCACTCGATGTCCTCTCATTTCGGGAGGCGGTGGTAGTGTAGTGGTTTTCTTCCCTACCGAGAAGCAAGCCGCAATCTGGGGTTTTGGTCTGCGCTTGCAGTCTGCCGTACTGTGGGAATTATTATGACAATTCGTGCAGTATGGTTTTCTAGCCCCAGATGTGGTTTGTTTTTTGTTATGCTGCTGCTGAGGTTGCCTCTGGTTTGCTGGTATATTGCTAGGGGTTTGTCCCTGATTGGTTGGAGGTGGGTTCTGTTGAGGTTGGGGAGGTTGCGTTGGGACCGAGTCCCCATGGGCAGTCAGATATCTTTCAGCCAAGACTATCATTTCCTCCAGTGTTTGTGCCCCTTGTTCAACAATGAAAGTTTCCATCGGCTTCGACATACAGTTTCTCAGCTGCTCACATAAAACCATCTCCCGCAAGCCCGCATAGGAGTGTTCATACTCTCCCAATGTCTCCCATTTACAGAGATAACTCTGCAGACGAGCGGACAATTGTGAGAATGACTCACCCTTCAGACGTCTTGCAGTTCGGAATTTCCGCTGATAAGCAGCTGAGGTTAACTCATATCTCTTCAATAAAGCCGATTTCAAACTTTCATAAGAATGTTCATGGCCTGGAGGTAGTCCCTGAAAGACTACATACGCTTGTCCCCTCAGTGCCTGAGAAAGCTTCAAGTTCCAGTGTTCCCTAGCCAACCCAAATGACTCAGCTAATTTCTCGAATTTCTGAAGGTAACTATCCAATTGTTCCTGATTTTCCTCGAACGGCATCAATGGAAAACTCACAGAACATGATATGAGATCTAGCTTGGTGGAACGTTGGGGAAATAGGAGCCATGGTGGGACAGGGAGAGAATGAGAAGAAAGAGACACACTGTATATGTGATGGTGAGAGGGAAGGCAGAGAGGTGGATAGAATGAAATATAAACAGAGGATGAGAGGTGGATGTAAATGAGAAAAATGGAAAACAATAGCAGTGGACACAAATGTATACGTGTTGGTGAGGAGGAATGAAATGGAAGTGGTGGTGAAAGATGGAAGACAAGAGGAGGATGACGATGGAGTCTCGATGGAAGATAACAGGTGGAACTACATAAATACAGAAAAGATAGCTGGTAACGACTACGATTAAGTGAATAAATATGACAACCCGATAGCAACATATAACGGTTAACAGAAGGAGATAGTTCAACTAGTTGCAGTTGTAAACATAGAAAAATATGAATACAATTAGGTGGGACTGCGGTATATCTGTGAGAGTGTAAACAATATAAAATACACAAAGTAGTGCAGCTTTACATAACAGAATTAAGACACATACAGGACGTTGCGGCGACTAGCCTTCATCAGCAAACAAACACATTCAGAAACACAACATACAGTCAAGGCAATCTCCTGTGACTACATCAGAAGGTGACGACAGGTCGAGACGAGCAAAAGCATGAAACAATCAAGGCAATGAAGAGAAAATGAGAATTGAAAAAATGTTAATTGAAAAAAAAATGTTAATTGAAAACAATGTTAATTGAAAAAAAATATTAATTGAAAAATATTTTCATACTCACCCCACAGTTCAGATCTGCAAGCAACTCTGAAAATCTCCGATGTATTATATTTATACCCGGTGCTAGGTGTTACGGCTCAGTGAGCACATTGGCAGAAGGGGCGGAGGCAGGAGGGCGGGACGGTGACCAGTCTGGCAGGGGTATCTGAGCAATCTGAGTGGATGCACCAACGAAGCATGAGGGGCGCAAGCATGATGGTGGAACTAACCAAACCCCCACTATGTACTCCTATATGTTATTGTGAGGCGAGTCCTAAGTCTGGGTGGACTAACATGCGTGAACGCACATACACACATATACACCTCTCAAACAGATATAATGCTGGTGTATGTGGGCATGTGCAAGGTATTTGTAAGGAGAGAGAGAGAGAGAGAGAGAGAGAGAGAGAGAGAGAGAGAGAGAGAGAGGGGGGGGAAGTGTCTGAGACATACCACATGAGATATGCGGAGTACGTTGGTCTACAAGTACGAGGCTTCACTCATACTGTTACCTATGAAATAGTCAGTAAGGTTGATTGTTATACAACATATTGAAGGATCAAATCGCCCAGTGCTTGTGTTATTGGGGCTGTATAAGATCCAACCACTGGTGACAAACGTGATGTAAGTAGGCACACAGAGAGAGAGAGAGAGAGAGAGAGAGAGAGAGAGAGAGAGAGAGAGAGAGAGAGAGAGAGAGAGAGAGAGAGAGCATTCTTTCATTCAACATCTCTTATGAAGCAATTCTTTGACAACAAAAGAACAATAAGCATTAAAATGCATGAAAAGTAACCCGTGAGGAAATGTTTAACATGGGCATCATAAATATGTGCTGTTGAACGAAAATAAAAAGATGAGTTAGACAATTTTCACTATTTAAATAGATGCATTATTTTTATGAAAACTTTGAAAATGCCTTAAAGATTATATCATTATTTATTATAACTCATATGCCTGTAAATAACTGTAGACAAGGAGTTTATAAATCTTTGAAAACAATGCAACAATCTATATATAAAATATTTAGCAATGTTATTAAAAGTTATGCCCCTTGAAATAACTTTTCTTAAGTTAAGTCCCCTCGTTATATATATATATATATAAATGATAAGACATTAAAATATTAAATTTTAGTAAGTAAATAGTTGATTGTACACTAACAAACAATGACAGTTGGCTGCACGGGAATGAGAAGAAGACGTGTAGAAAATGTCATCTCAATCGGATGGACCGTTCGCGAATGCACAAAGAACGGACATACATAAAGACATACATCGTATATATATATATATATATATATATATATATATATATATATATATATATATATATATATATATATATATATATAAACACACACAGACACACACACACACACATACACTGACACACACACACACATCGAACTTAGACAAGGTTTGAACCTATATTGTCTTTTACCCATTAGGAACAGTTTTTTTCTGAACTCAGTTCGTGAACCCAACCAATGTTGCAAAGAAACAAGTGCACAAACTTCATAGATATATTGCATTCTGGCACATCTTAAAGAGTGCTATTGGAAATTCTCATGAACGTAAAGTAGCCACTA
This sequence comes from Cepaea hortensis, assembly GCA_963921405.1. NCBI lineage: Eukaryota > Metazoa > Mollusca > Gastropoda > Stylommatophora > Helicidae > Cepaea > Cepaea hortensis. The sequence continues at coordinate 441,503 of CAWUFQ010000007.1, read as the reverse complement.
GTCACCACAGAAATTGTGTTAATCTGATGTGAAATGCACGTACTGCAAACATATGAATATGATACGGCTGCTATCTTTCTTCTTATGTGAGATAGTGCTCATAAAACCAATATCTCACTCTTTCAAACATTCTCAGCAATTTCAGTGAACGATAAAATGTCATATCAGACATTCTGATCACAAGAGTGATAAAACGTAGACTCTCAGAAGCGTTTCTACTGTTTGATGAAGAATGTGCAATGATATGCATCCATGGGAAAGTTCTATAGAGCATAAAGAGTGCAAATATGCATTTAGAGTGATTTACATCATTTAAGCATACAACAGCATACTCATGGCAGACGAAACGATAGACATGGTAATGTATTCTGTGTGTTAGACATGTCAGCCTGACAGAAAACAACAGTCAGTGCTACTACACAATGAAGTTCTGATCTCACTTTCACATTTCTCATACAAATACTCTGATATTCGTCCCTTTCGCATCACTAGGCACTGTCACAACATTTAATATGATTTATATTCGTACCTGAGACACAGAAGGAAAAAAAAAACATTAGGGCATTAAATAGCACCACATCTCGAAAGCGACCAGCAACGATGAAAACAAAATGACTACTTCTAGGCTATGGTTTTGGCCAGATCAGGTAGTGTCTCTCGGCAGGCATCAGCCAATCAAATGACTGCAAACGCCCTTTTCAAACCATTCTAACCTAATCTAGAACGTTCGGTCCCAAAATAACTATGATGTCATATTATCAGGAGGGACACCGTTCCATAATTAAAGTCTCACAACAGCCTCTATGGACTGAGAATGTGGATGAATGACCCATTATGTTACACTTCTTTATCCCTTCATGCATACATATACAATCAGTCAGAATAAAAACCAGGGTTGTCGGTTGCGACACGTTGAACACTTACAATGTCGGGGATGGTCACACTTCACAACACCATCGCAAATGTAATTTTTCAGGGAAGAGTTGACGGAAAATGTAGAGGAGAGCAACCATGAAAAGCATTTGCAGACATCATTCAAGAACGAACGGATGCAGTATGTCCACACCTGTAGGCGTTGATGAGTACATAAAGTAATGGGGGGGGGGGGGGGTGAGGCTTCCAACATGACCTCTCTACATCCCAGGTCCTGGGTTGATGATGCGACGAAAGAAACACATGTGTATAATAAAAGTATAATAACAGTATACACAATACCACTGACACATACTTATTATGTACCGCCCATACACAGATGACACAGCTATGGGGCGAAAGGGTTACGCGTCGATTCGCAATATCGCAACCCAGATCGAAACAGCCGTGGACGATTTGGAAACAGACCGTCTTGTATTGGTTTTCATACAACTGTGTGAGCGCCGGTCGTTCAGAAAGGAATGAGAAACTACTGACTGCGACGCCCTGTAAAGTAAATGCAACTAACTTTTTTCTTGAAACAGAGAAGCGCCAAAATCAGATACAAATGGAGAATATATTTCTGGCGAGAGGCAGAGAAAGCTGGACATTATTACATCAACCCCGCCATGTGAAGCTGAGATCTTGTCTAATCTGAGAAGAATTATAAACATAGCACGAATAACCGTTGCAGTGATATGTGAATAAGCGATGATTGTGTATGTTATATGATATGGTGACACACATATCATCATCATGTATCAAGTCCTGCGAAGGATAGCGCTCTAATCTCGGCTACGAGACAAGTATCTATATCCGCCACTATTGCTCTTTCCTCATGGCTAAGGTATCTGCATTGCCCTCTGTCCATCTTCGCAGTGGTGAATTACTGCGTTTCTTTCCAGGAGACATGTAATTCATCTCCGTTATTTCCAATCCACTGTGGCGTTTAACATCGTGAAAATATGCTTATCCAGTCCTCTCCTCGTTTCCATGAACTTATTATGTTCATGAAACAGTCATTTCCAGAGTGGCGTCATTCACTATGATATTTCACTAGGGGATACATATCTCTTGAAGCGTGTTCTCAATCACAACTATCATTAAGGTCATGTAAACAGACAATAAGGATACTGACACAGCAAGTAAGTAAAGGAAACGTCTCACTGGAAAAGCCTTGTGGCGTGTTGGACATATGGTGCTAGATCCGCGTGTTATTATAGACGTATAGACACTCTTGGGCTGATATGGTAATATCACAATAGCTGCATTAAGTTCTGATGTTATTGCGTGGTACACAGGACATCAGTTCAATGTAAAACAATTGTAGGCAATAGATGAACTATTGTGCACGTGTTCATATCTCTTGAAGCATGTTCTCGATCACGGTTGTTTGAATAAGGAATCGAGTATTTTAACTATCTGCAATTATCACAGACGAGGATTGTTCCTATGTGCTCGCAACACCAATACTCAGCGCTCACGTCTTTCTACATCTGTTAGGATGTGATAGAAATTACGTTTGCTGTAGATTTGAGTACACATATTTCTGCGTGCCATTATAAATACAGAAACGTTTGTTGATCGCTGCAATGTACGATACACTATGCATATGTAGTTTTAATAAATAGGGACATCTAGACTGGGAACAATTTAACCAAGGGATACAAATCGCAGCGTAAGCAGCAAGGAAGACAATAACCGTGTTGTATATATGTACAAACTTTATAGCCTGTTGAAAGAGCTGTGTGTTTCGAAACCAATCATTTAAATGTCTTTCAATTCATGTATATGCTCCTTGAAGTCGATTGATTAGTGTACATATAGGTTCATGTTTTCTTTTAATTCAACAGTATGTAATTTTAGTCATTAGATAGTATTTAACAACCAGATTATTGCTTCAATAATTAACCACATTAAGTCTAATATCCGTTTAATGTGTATCCTACAGAACCATTCGCTGATGTATATTTTTGGCTAGCACATATATTTGTGCTCTTAAATAATATACCATAAGTTAATAGAAACATTGTTCGTGTGTTTTAGTTAAGATCAAAGTGTCGCATGTGCACTTGATGGTCTGGCCAGGGCCAACAGCAGAGGCGGTCATCAGAATGACACAGGGACGCGAAACCACATGGGACGGCTCTGGTCATTGGCGAACCGCGAGCCCTTATATACATACTTGTATATATATATATATATATATATATATATATATATATATATATATATATATATATATATATATATATATATACTAGCTGACCCGGCCCGGCTTCGCCCAGGCCCTGTAGGGGATCTATCTATCTATCAGTCTGTCTGTCTGCTTGTTTGTCTGTCTGTCTGTCTGTCTGGCTGACCCGGCCAAGCTTCACCCAGTCCCTGGTGGGGAGCATCTCATTTAATTAATATAAGTAGTCATATAAGATCTCCCGTTCCCGACTATCTGTCTGTCTGTCTGTCTGACCCGGCATCACCCAGTCCCTGGTGGGGAGCATCTCATTTTATTCATATACGTAGTCATATAAGCTCTCCCGTTCCCGACTATCTGTTTGTCTGTCTATCTGTCTGTCCCGGCCCGGCTTCACCCAGTCCCTGGTGGGGAGCATGTTATTTAATTCATTCATATAAGTAGTCAAATAAGCTTCCGTTCCCGACTATCTGTCTATCTATCTGACCCGGCGTGGTTTCGCCCAGCTCCTGGCGCACAGTAACTTAAAAGAATGTCCTTCCACACACCATTCATTATATTTAATGAAAACTGTTTTTAATCACCGACATGACAGTTGATAAGTTTTGTAAGCAGATATTGATGGGTTAAAATGTTATGCATAATGCATTATTTTTATGCAAACTTTAAAAATACCTTAAAGATTATATCATTATTTAATATAACCCATATGCCTAAAAATAACTATAGACAAAGAGTTTAACAATAGTGCAGGTAAGTCCAACAATATGACTATAAATTATATAGAAATGTTATTAAAAGTTATGCCCCTTGAAATAACTTTTCTAGAGTGAAGTCCCCCTGCTATATAGACATTACATAATGAAAATGGAAAAGTAAATGTTATTAAATAAGTAGAAGATTTTACATTAAGAAATTATTATAGTCGGTTGCACAGGAATGAAAGGAAGAAGTGTAGAAAATTTCATCTCAATCGGATGTACCGTTATCGAACGCATCCAATACATAAATTCGCACAAACAAACATACACTCTGTTTTATATATATATATATATATATATATATATATATATATATATATATATATATATATATATATATATATATATATATATATATATATATATATATAACAGACTCTCCACTTTACCCACACCGTTTGTGTGGCTTTATAACAGGAATCACGTTGTGTGTGGCTATTCTGTTTTGCTTGTATATGATGTACTGAATTCACAATGAATACAATTTGATTTTCTTGCCGGACACTGTTCTCTATGTGAAATCCACTGGTTCTCGTGAAAATGAGGTAATCAGTAGGGATGCATGCGTTTACTTCCGTAATTCAAATCCGTGCATTCCGAAGACAATTTGTTAATGGTGAATTTTCTTCACGTTATTCAGGATTGTCTCGGGGATATCATCCACATCGCGGCATTTAGTCAGATATAACATTCGGGCACGATCAGGGAAACCATCTTTCTATATTCCGGCACTGGGAAGGAAAGGTCGTTCAGGAGCAGTATACACTATGCTTCGTCTCTGAAAGGAAGACGAGATCTACATTGAAATTATGTAGACAATGTATTCCTAATAGTAAATATTTTTTGTTTTTTGTTTGTTTTTGGCAATAGTAATAGGAATACATCATATTCTCAGAACCTCTCCCCGTGTATAGTATTGTCACTGAATCAGCCACACTCGAGTCTGCTGAATCACATCCATGCAGTAATTTCATCTGTAATATAGCTTTATAATAAACCATTAAAAATATGAATTATAATGTTTACACTGTTATACATAGCTTGCACTTGTATGCCTTTCTCTAGGCGAATGTGCATCTTGCTAGAGTAGGCAACCTTCTGTGTGTTTCTCTCTTTCACTGTGTGCTTACTGAACGCTTAATGTAAAACATCAACGTTATCAGCTAGGGTGCTAACTCTTATCAGTTGTTTTGTGATCCGTTAAGGGAATGGACGGTCTATGTGATCTGTAAAATTAATGTAAAACATTCTATGAAAGACAGACCAGTTCCATTTACGAAGATTGAACAATTAGCAAGGTAGACCTATAACCTATCATCCTAGGTGGTTGATAAAATGTTTTGAATATCCTTTACAGGACATCGCTGTCAACATCAGCTGATTGTTGATTTCTTGGCAAGATTACGCTCAGTAGTTTGCCATTGCTTTCTGAGCGACCGGCTCCATACTCTCATAAGTCACTGGCGCGACTCAAACCGCTTCCAGTTCTCCTGCGCTTACTTTAACCGCGAGAGTATTCGGGGTTACGGAGAAATCTGCTAACTCCTCGACCAGGGAAACAGGCTCCTAGTTAGTTAACTAGATCTAAAATACGTTTCTCCTGTTAATGAAAGTGATGAAATGGCATGCCTGTCCTAATAGGTCAACCATCAGTTAATACGAGTGGAAGTAGAGCTAGAGGTCTTTCAGCATTCTGTTCTAGTAGCTTACCTGAGCTCTTTAATATCATCAAGCTTGTAAGAGGTAGATTGTCGCAAAGAGCCAGCTGGTGACATTAGAGCGCATACAGAAAGAAGCTATGCGAGTCATTCATGGATGCACCAGAGACACCCCAGTAGTGTGTATGCGTTACATCCTTGGTCTGCCGACTGTTGCTGGTAGGCACAAGGTGATGCAGGCGAAGGCATACCTCAGAGTAGCTGCAGACACAGATCACCCGTTGCATGAAGCGCTGGACGAAGTTAAGGGTCAGAGTCTGATAAAAGGGAAATCATGGATGGCTCAAGCGGAGGATACGATCACACAGGTGTGCCCCTTGGAGAACATCAGGCAAGGAGAGGGGTGGGTCAGAGTGCCAGCGGAGCAGTCAGACTTGTGCAGAGTTATAATCACATTGAGCCGGAAGTGCAGGGAGTGGCCAGCAGGGGCTACGGAATTGGAAATCCAGCAACAAATTCAGGATAATGCTCGCCAGGGTGATGTGATTATCTACACAGATGGTTCGGTTTTGAGAGGTAGAAGAAGTGCATGGGGATTCTTAGCAAAAGCTAATAGTCGATGTTTGGTGCAGGAGAGCCTGACGTATGATGCCACAACATCTAGCTTAAGAATGGAGGTGGAAGCGGCCAGTTCAGCTTTCCGCTGGATGGAGAACACGATACATACACACATTGTGACTGTAACTGACTCAGAAAGCATGCTGAGGAGGACGAGGACACGCAGCCTTCGTGCAGAGTGGCTTGCTTCGCTTCGGAGGTCAAGGGTAGCAAGCATCACCTGGATCTTTTCTCGGGGCATGCCGGTGTGCTGGGGAATGAACAGGCGGACAGATTGGCTGGCTCGGCAAAACTTATTGGTGGAGCATTGATGCATGACAAGGCAGACGTGGTTGCGGCCTTGTGGGAGCACGTGTACAC